>JAUCRC010000003.1:8917500-9400000 GCA_032399595.1 Tetragonula carbonaria
ATACTAAAACCGTAAAACTGAAAGTTTGAAAAACTGTCGAATAAAATTGCATGTATTATTAATATTTAAGAATTGGCGATGTCTTTGGTCATTTCGTTTAATGAACACGTATCTTTTTTAATGGAAAACAGGCGCGAAAGAAAGACAAGGTTCCTTGAATTTACCTTTGTTGAAACATTTTCTGATACTAAAACCGTAAACTTGAAATTTTGAAAAAAAAAAAAACTGTAGGATAATATAATCGTGCGCGTGTAAAACAGAAGAGAACGCTTGAAATCAGGACTGAATTATAGCACGAAGAACCGTAATCGCTTCCTATGCGTAACGATTCCCTATTTAGTCGAGCATAATTGCGCATCTCGATATTCCCGAGAAAAATCTGCCAGGCACGATAAAGCTCGCCGTGTTTCTTCCGCTGCAGATTTTCTACTGAAAATGTTATGTTGCGCTACGATATAAAACGCTAATGCTACACGCTGTGAACCATAAGAAAAAAAGAAAAAAAAAATAAGCGACGATCCACAGAAATATCGTCTGTGTATACATGAAAAGTTTCTCGTGACGATTTTTCTAATTTCAATGGCAGAGTGTTGATTCAATGTGTTGTCAGTGGCGTGATTAACGTTTTCCATGACTCAACAGTCGCAAACAGTTACGCATACCGCTACACGTGGTTCGTGAAATGACAACCGAAGCATTGTCTCGCGGGGAACCGTGCACGAAGCAAAGCAGAAGGAAACAAAACGAGAACGAGAGCGGGTTCGAATGAGCGCGTAACGAGCCAAAAACATTATAATTACGTCACCGAGGGGGGAGGCAAGAAATCGCAGATGGTTGTTAAAGGCGAATCCACGTGTAAGCCATGCGTGCATACGGCGTTCGTATGTTATTTCCTTTTTTTCTTTTTTTCTTTTCACGAAAAATCTTTTTCGCCGACGAAAACCGTCACTCGCCGCCGCTTTTTACTTACGCACGAAACGCACGCCGTGCTTACGTATCATGCCGAGGTCTATTGCATCGTCTCGGCTATTATTACTATCGTTCGCCATGTGTGTATCGCTCGAGATCCACACTGACACTACTATAATAAGATACGTGACCAAACGTTCTGACACGTATCGCCGCTTAACGAGCAATATTGAAGGGAGCCGATGAAAAAAGAAGAGAAAGAAACACGAAGACTTAATAGAGATACGGAAATATAGGCAACGATATAAATGGCTTCGAACTGGTGTTGAACACATTGCGAATACAATTACGAATACGCACAGCGAATTGTTACAGTTCAGTACTTGGACTCGTAGAAGAAACAGAGAGGAAGTTCGATCATTCGGAGGAGTTGAAAGATTTCGAAATTATAGAATTTGACGCGGAGTGTTTTAGATTATAGTAAGTATATTCTTGAAAAGTTTTCAAGTTCAAAGTATTTCGCATTGGTGAAGTGAACGTATGTATAAAAATTAGAAAAATTCCAATATAAAAATAATTTAAAAAAAAATTCTACTTGGAATCGAGAGACCTAGATTGAAGTATCTTAAGAAAATGATCGATCTAATCTAGAATCGAGAGACCAGATACTGTGCCATTTATATCTCTGAATGGGTGACAAGATCGATTCTTTGGTCCTGGAATAATTCCACTCGTGTTCCTTAATTCATGGAGTAATCTAACTTGGGTTTCTTAATCTTCTTTCTTAATCTAACTTGGGTTTCTTGCCCCCCTTCCCCTAGAGTAATCTAAATCTTTAACCCAGAAGCGATTTAAATCATACTCCTCGATCGTAGAAATGACCAGACTTCAGTTTTTTTTTGGTTGTGAGCCTGGAAACCATTACGTTTGAAATGATCTGATTTATATCCCTTGACCCTAGATGCAAGACAATACTATTTGTAGCGTTTTAGTCCTGACGTGATTCATGCCGAATTCTACAAGTCTACAGTTGGCTCATACCCATAAATTGCATAAATCTAAAACAATCTACATGGAGTATTCCACTGATATACATACATACACACATACATACATACATTCGTATCGCATTCCATTAATCTGAAATAATCGTGGCCTGCTTCTATGAATATGAAATCGAACAAGCTAATAGCTCGTTGCGAAAGATTATCATCTCCGATATACGTTGCAACGTCTTCAACCTTGTCATTTAATCCACGGAAGTCTAGCATGCCTCATCAAGGATCGACATTGAACGTTACTGATACTGATGCTACTAATATAAGAACCGATTGCTTTCATAAAAAGGAGCAATTAAACCGTGCCTTGGATTTTCGTTTTTTTTTTGCAAACTTTATATACACGAATAACGACTCGCGATACACGTTTCGATTCGAATTGTTGAAACGTTGGTTCACAACACGGGCGAGGAATTTATTTTTAACGACGAAGTTGTTATTCGTTATTTGTCAATAATACTTATCGCCGGTGTCACGATCGTATAAACGCACACATACGGTTTCTATACGTACGGCGTAGGAAGTTACGTACAATCGCCGGTTTTCCACGTTATCCGCGTCCCCTTCGCGAGTTTAATAGCGAACGATCCTTAATGACAGTTCCGGAGAAGCGAGGTTCTCCGAGTACCGGGGCAAATGACCTTTCTCGTGAATGCAAAATGGTTTTTCTTACGCGGGATCGGTCGTTCCGAGGTAAACGAATAGAATCATAATTCATTTAAACGACTCATTCGTACGTTGCTTTTACAACTATCCGCCACGAAATTGATTTTTATGCATACCCGTTCAACAAGAGAGATACGGCATCATCGTTTCGAAACGGCTATATTTAAAGGTATGAATTATTCAGGTCCATTTTTTACTCGTTAATCGGACAACTCAACTGTATATATAGTGAATTTAATAGCCAATCTTTCTTGGACATTGATATCTTCTTTTTGTCCAGAGTTTTTTCTATCTTTTTTTCACGTTCGTTGAATTAAATTAATGAAATTCATCTATATTTATTTTTTTCCCTATATAAATCGTATTCAAGTTGAATTTCGTCACTGTTGTATATGTTCCTCAATATCTCTAACATATTATACTGATTTTAGCGTTAACCTTTTGTATATTGTACTAATTCTCAAATGGTATAAATAAGTAATAAAAATAGTACGATATATAAATTATAAATTATATACACAATGTGCGATTTACAGTATAAATTGTTGCGTTTAACAAATACAATATAATTAAATAATTAAACAAATATAAAATATATTTTATGCGATAAAGGCGCCGTTGATATATTAACATATTGTATTATATTACATTATATTACAAAATACGTATACACGATAATCCAACGATAAGTATACTACATTATCCACGTAAAGTACTCAATATCAAATATAAAAGTGTCCCAAGACTTTCGAACAGGAGTGTATCTCTCCCAGTAAGAAGTCCGACCACCACACACTGATTCTCCTGTGCGGATAATAAGACAATGGCTGAGCACCGCGAACACTTCTTCGACGCAACTTCGGTTACCAATCGATTACAGATCACTAATTTGATTCGCAACTCACGCAGCTGCAAGCGAGACACGAGAGAAAGAGAGAAAAAAAGAAAGAAAGAAATAAAAAAGGAAAATAATTACGCGGTGAATTCGCGCGCAGGAAAGCGCAATTTCAAGCGCTGACCCTCGGCACTTGGCCATCGCGGGTTTGTTTTGACGGTCGGTGACAATTTGAGACAAATCCATTAAACTATTGCCGGCTTTTGTGTTCCAGATAGGTCCCATTACATTATCAGTGTAAAGTAGAGGCGGCGGGTCGCTTCGAAGCGTCGTAGAACAGCAGCAGCTAGCCGGCCCAGCTGTCCGCGTCCAATTAGCCTCGCTTGATAAGCTCAACAATACCGGCATTATTACAGAACAACCGAGCGTTTATACGTGCCTCGTAGCGCCGTTACATTTTGACGTTTCCATTAGCTGTCTTCTTCTTTCCCCGCCCCCTCCCCCCCTCATTTCATTCTTCCCCTCTTATCTTCACCTTCTTCTTCTTTTTCTTTCGCTTCCTCCTCCTCCTCCTCCTCCTGCTCCTCCTCTTCCACAAAGGAGAAACTTGGTGAACGGAGACCAAGTTTTATCGTGCCTCGAGATGCTTTTATTGCCTCCTTAAGGTCGCCTCATTAATTAATACGTTCGTATCGATCCGTCGGAACGCTTCGTTCCTTTGTTAATGAGATAGTAAAGCGAGCTCGCGTGCTCACGTCGTAAACGTGAGACTTTAATGCGAGACATTTTCTTTCGGTTTCATCGGTAAAAAGAATGCGGTAATTTGTCTACGAGCTTTCGGCCCGTTGAAACGTTTTACGATACTCTTCTCTTATAGTTTCAGTCGCGATAGCGTCCGAGGTAGGAGAGCGAAATTGATTGAATTCGTGGAAGCCAAGAGAGTTTTAAGGCTAAATCAGTTTTTCAACCTACGTTACCACGGAAGTAAGTATCTTGAAATAATAACACGAAGGATTCCATGCACTGGTCTCGGTTGCAAATTCGTGTTTAATTCGCGTTCAAGTCCATTATTCCCCTGTCCTTTCCTCGCTTTCTCCTCTTTCTTCTCGTCGAGAGAATTTTAAAATTCAAAATATTTCCCGCGTCCATTCTGGGGATGGACGCGCACCGACACTGTCTCTCTTTCTTTCTCTGACGGGTGGAAATCCAGGTTGAATTTCTCTCTGGCGTCTCGTCGAAACCGCTCTGGAAAAGCCCATTCGAAAAATATGACAATATCTTGTCAATGCAGACCGTTGCAGAACGCGATCCGATTGACGCGACCGCGATCTGAATTGCAGATGTGTATCGAGAAAATTGCGAGGAAGACGGAGGGCGAACGAGACAGAGACAGCGACACGAGAGCGAAGTATCACCGAACTGCATTACGCCGAATGGCATTATTACCCTTAAATTTCGCTACCGAAACGCCCCGAGACGATATATTCATACGCGTCTTATCGCGAACTTGCGACACTAAAACGGGAATCTCCAAGTGTACTATTAAACTCTCAAGTACCTCTTTGCTCGAGAACGAGACGAGTTTTCTCTCTCTCTCTCTCTCTCTCTCTGTCGCGTCGTTATATCGTTCGGAACTTAATTTAACGCGGTATACTTCTCACTGTCGTTAAATTAAGCAATCAAACGATGTGAACCATTGCCGGATGGAATTTACGGATACTTTACAATATCTTTGGAACACCTCGTTGAAAACAGTGGTCAGATTGAAAATGTTACTCTTTTGGTTAGCTTCTGTTTCTTATTCCTCCGTCTTCGCTAGACAGTATCTCAAAATTCGATTCGTCGCATCAGGATAAAAAGGTCTACTAGCAGCGGATGATTTTCCAATTGTATCAGCAGACGTTTTTTGTTCTTCGATAATGTAACGAGTTCGAATATTAACCCTTTGCACTCCGAACAATTTTTAATATAACCTAACAGCAACTCCGAGCCATTTTTTTACTATCGGCTACCAGCTACTCCAGGACTATTCACAATATTGTGGAATATTGAAAATCTTGATTTGTCATTAAAAAGAACGTGACATACATTTTTAAAAATATGTTTTATTAATACAACGTAATTAAAAATATATATATATATAAAAATGCAATAAATAAAAAAATTACTTTTTTGAATTTCTTCATTTCATGGTAAAAAATGATAATACAAACTAACAGCATCGGCTTTCAAGAAAAACTGAAGGATATTTAAATTCGATATATAAAGTATTTAAATTAAAAAAAAAAACAATGATTTCTTTTTGATGTCGCTGCTACGGCGACAACGGAGTCCAAAGGATTAAATTATTCGAGCAAAGCGTTAATATTGAAATATTAATATTAAGTTAGAATGAGAAAAGGAGACACTAGTTAAAGAGGCTACAGTAGATAAAAAGCAGATGCAGAGCCTTTGTAAATCATCAGAGAATCGATAAAGAATCAGCTATTATAACTAACAAGATCATCGTTTAGAACGCGTATCCTAGCTCACGTCCTTCAAATCTGCAGTAGACAACAGATACTACATTACGCTCCTGGCCTCGTCCACGATGCGTCCACCCACGTATAATACACGCGCAGACATCCTTCCTCGATACGAAATTTATCACTCATCCTGCTGAATCCAACATCTTTCCCCCTCTCGCTTCCATTCTTTCGATCAAACGCGCAATTATTCGAGAATCGTACGAGTCTCGTCGGATATGTGCAAACAGGGAAACAACGGAACACCTTGTTAACCTTTATAATTTCTCCACGGATCTTTCAATCCGTTTTCAAAGCGTACAAAAAGGGGGATTTTGATTCGAAACTACGTGAAATCGTAGAACATACACTCATTAGGCACCTCGGAGTCTCAATAATGCAGTGGGCTCGATAAGCGTGCCGCGTTATTTATAGAGATAGGCGGGCAAATTACAGCGAAATAATACAACGTGTTTGCGTAACACGTGCACAACGACGCCGCAATTATTATTACGCACGCACCGGGAACGTGTAAACTAATCTATGCGTTAACGGCCAGTTGGAAATAATTTGTTGTGTCGGTCAGACCGCGAGTATGAAAATAACACCGAACGAGAACACGATTTTTATTCCGATCAACCTGTCCCCGTGTATCTCGGGAATTCATGAATGGCTAGATAGGACGATGGTGAATATTCATCGTTGCGCGTTATCAAATACATCACCGATATAATATTGAACGCTCGAACTACGGACGACTGAAGTGTGATATTTGTAACAAAGAAATTTTAAGCTAGATATGAGAAAAATACAGCAAACTACGCGAGCTTCGGCTAATATATATTAAAAATCACTCCAAAGCTATCTAAAAGCATACCGTTGTAAATATAGAAAATTTTCATAGAAAATTATAAATTAATCGTTTCGACCATTTTTGGCAGTTTCCAGTATTAAAAACGCGAAAGGTACGACTTCTTGTGGTGCGCACGACCATGTCGCGTTATCCTGCGTCGAAAAACCTCATTTCCGGCTATTCGTGTCGCATATTAATTCGTTCGTCAATCATATATCAGTATACTTTTTGCTATTTAGTTTTCCTGTAATAAATTCCATCTTACCTTGAATTACCAATACGTTTCATACGAATCATTGTATCAGCCATGGGTCGACGACTGTTGCTCGGAATTATTTCGTAAATCATGATAACGGCGGAGATCATCAGGTCTTCTTTTCGAATCGGTAGACACTTCGCCAGTTTTTTATTCGTACAAACGTGTTGTTTCTTCGCAAATTGCAAACGGCACTTGATTCATGCCCTTGCTTTAACCAAGGTTTTCGTTGCAATTTTCATCGTTTCGGATGTTTATAATTTCTCGAAAAGACGCCCGACATTCCTTACGTTTGTCGTAATCTTACTATTTCCGCAATTTGTCTCGCAATCAAGCTTGATTTTGACGCTGTACGTACGTTTGTCGTGAGCTGTTGAACCACAACTTTTTCTTTTCCCGATAATTATCGGGATCTTTTAGTAAATTCATCATCGCTTTACGACTTCTGTCAACTTTAGTTTTGGCTATTTTTTTGTCGCAGAATAAGGTTTTTTCGTTTAATCTCAACATCGCGTGTATTTTAGCTGGATTTCACCTTTTCCCGGGGCCCATTTTTACAAATGTTAACCGACTGTATTTCGCACAAGACGTTACGCTTTCGATAACTTCTGTACGACTGACGAGCGTAAATGTTCGAATTTGCTCGAACTTGTCTGCAGGCAATATTTACATTTTCGTTTTTGTATCACTTTGGGAAATTGCGTCTCGGTAATGACACTCAACATACTACGCCCAAGGATATTGATGTAATAATCTACGCGTTCTCTCTAGTTTACGATACGTGATATAAAAAAATATAGAATGTGCTCTTCGCTCGTTAAATTAACCTCCAAACTCGGGAACTACGACGGGCAAATGCGTACGAATATCATACGAGGAGACGATCCTCACGCGAAGAAGAACAGGGACATGCTTCTTCGAGTCAACGAATAAAAATCATCCATGACGTTCCCTGTAAACTCTCTGATCTAAAAAGTTACATGCAAGTCGAATGCAAATTAAATTACCGTTTCCTTTCTTCGTTAATTGCAACACCCGATTTGAATCGATTTTAGACAAAAAAAAAAAAAAAAAAAAAAAATGAACGATAAAGGAAAAGGCAAACAACTTGGGATTTCCAGGAGAAACTGCAATAAACGAAAGATCGTGAACGCAATCGATCTGACCATAGGCGAGCAATATTTCGGAGCGGAACGAAACGAATTAATAGAAAATCCGTGTATTGCCTCAGCTCGCCTGTAATCGCGCGCCTGTTATTGCGTCTCGTGCACCGAGCAATCTCCTCTCTTGTTCAATCTATCTCTCTCTTTCTCTCCCATCTGCGTGTCGCGTACGCAGCGCTGCGTGTTCGCCACGAGCGAATGCCGTGCATCCTCGTTATCATCTTACACACGCACGCACGTGTAGTACGAGGCGTAGTACTACGCGTTGCTCCCCCCCCCTTCCCCCTTCCCCCTCCATCGAACCCCGCGGATCGGTCAGCTACGCTGCACCGTGCCCCCACTCCGCGAGTTGCTTGTTTTATCGCGGTCACGTGGTGCGGCTGTGACGTCACGCGGTCACTAACCATATTATGTCCACGGCACTGACCTTATCCCGCCGCTCTCTCCTTTCACGCTCTCCACTACCCAGCGGTTCTCCCGGTTTTCTCCCTTTCACCCCTTTGCTCGTCTTTTTCTTCCCTTTCTCTTTCTACTTTCTCTCTCTCTCTCTCTCTCTCTCTCTTTCTCTTTTACTCTTTCTTACTGCGATTTCGTTTCAGCCTCTCTGTTCTCAGCTCACTCCTTTTATTCGAGAATTCTCCTTTCTTCTCTTCTGTTCTCTTCTTCACCAGTGTGTGTTTTCTCTCTCGTTGCTCCTTTTCGCCGTGGAACATACTTTTTCGTTTCGTTTCTCTCTCGCTCTTCAGTGAGATTTATATCACTCTTCTTGTCTTCTCTCTACGGTGTTTCCTCTCTTCTTTTCCTCCCCCCTCTTTATCATCATTCTTATCTTCTTATTTTTGGGATTTATCTTTCTTCTATCTATCCCTCCCTCCCCTTTTCGACCCTGTGAAATTTATTTTCTTCTTTCCTTTTTATCTTCTTCCACGCTTATTAATCGAGCATCACTCGAATCTTTGCTTTTCATTTCTCTTCCGTTCGTTAGCAGCCCCCTCGTGCTTTAAGCCGTAATTATTTCCCCGATCTAGCCTTTCCGCGAGGTTTTTCGTAATCCTTTCTGCCACTGTCGTTTGCTTCTTGGTGTTTCAAACGGTATACGGGCAGTTTACCGCTACGCGATACTAATTGGATAATAATTGCCACGATGCTTGGTAAATGGCAACAACGTGGATAGTTGGAGAATGGTCGATGTTCAGTTTCAGGGTCCTAGTTCAAGCTTATAACATATAATGTACGAAGTAATAATGATTGAACCTGTTTCGTACGACGTGTGTCTCTCAGTGTGTTCTTCTTAAGAATGATATAATGACTGAACGTTTGTACCATTGAACCATTGTACCATTTGTACCATTTGTACCATTTGAAGAATTCAAATTCGCCATACGATTATATATTATACATCGCGAGATATTATCTCGAACGTACAGGAGCAAAAGATCGTTTATACAATGAATGATTATAAATTATAATTATAAATGATACGAATTACAAATTATAATTAATGAATTATGAATTGCGAATTGTGCATCATAAATTATTTATTTATTTTATCGTTTATTAATGAAATAAAGAAAAAGATGTTTAAAAGATACGATATATGTACGTAAGAAGATCAAGGCGATATATTTATTTATTTAATTTATTTACTAGCAATCCTTTGTGTATATAGTGTATGTATAAGTGATAGTTTGAAATACTTTTACGCTTCAAATTGTTTCTATTATAAAGGAAAAGGAACGGAATAACGATCAAAATTTTATCGAGTCGATTAATTGTTTAATAAGAGCGTTTCTAATATCTTCTTTTCGTTTGCCAAGCAGCATGCGCGCGTCGAACGTTGCGCAATACTAATTGGATAATAACCACGATGAAATCTTGTAATGAGGTAGTATACGTTAGCGAGTGGTTAAACCTATCGTTGCCGCGATAAAATTAACGTGGTCATCGATCCACCGTTCAATTTTATTATAGCATAGCACTGCAGATAAACAAAAGTAATCAGAAAACCTGTCTTTCCTCCACCTTCGTCTATCGCGGATTTATCAACTTTGCATCGAGTGAAACTTCGAGCCGCCATTTTTCCGAAATTTTCGGAAATCAACTCTAAAAAGCGAAGAAAATGAAGAAATCGAGAGAACATTCAGTATCGTGCGTTTCTTTTCGAAATTTGCAGTCGAGTAAACATGGCACAGGGCTTTTGAAATGAATTCTACTCGAAACAGCCGAAACAGCCTTCTTTCAGAAATTTGCTTCAAACATAAGAAGATCGATCAAAAGCACTGGAATTAAAAAAAAAAAAAAAAAGAAAAAGAAAAGAATTGAAAAATTGTCGAGTTAATCATTTTAGCTCGAGTGCCGGAGAAACGAGAATGTCGATAGTCCAGCAGCAAAATCTGATAAATTATCCACCCCCGTGACTATATACTACGGAGATATTCTCTCTACACGGCCGGTAATCCGATATAACGATTTAAGTTCTCGGCTGGAAGCTGGGCTGGCTTTAACTGACTGTACGGTGTAACTATAGTAGACCGCCGTTCATTGGTTAACCGCTGGTTACACCGGCGAACTTTCTATGAAAGTTTGTCCTTTCTCTCTCTGTCTCTCTCTCTCTCTCTCTTTCTCTCTCGTCGACGAACAGACAGAGAGAGGCCCAGTTTCGCGGCTGCGAGAATTTTCATCCAAAAGGAACTTCAAAGGGAACTTCGTACTCGCGAGCAAGGACTAAAGTGCCATTAGGCTCATTAAAGTGTATTTAATGTCTCAGGTTCGCGGAAGAGGCCGAGACCGAAGCAAGTAATCCTGATTGAGAGCAGCCCCCGAAAGAGAGAGAGAGAGAGAGAGAGGTCTTAACGTGTTTGTCCGATCGACGCTTGGAAAATAATTACAAGCAGAGGCTTTGATCGTTCTTCTCACCCTCGCGGGCGTCGAATTATCATCGATCTCGATACCTCCGGTGGAACGACTACGGGCAAAAAGGGGGCGGATATAATAACGCGAAGAAACGAATAGGAATAGGAACGGGGAGCAAGAATTAGAGGGTGAGAGACGTTATTACATATACAGGGTGTTTCTTATGTCTCTGGACGATGACTTCTAGGAGTATAACTATCATACAAGTGAAAGGTCAATCGCAAAATTTATAAATCGATATCGAAATACATGGAAATTTGTGTTGTTGCAAAATATGAAAAATCGTATATATATATATAACACAGTAGTGGAGTGACTACTCAAAAGAAATTAGGGCAACTAGAGTTGATAACTTAGCGATTGATATTTGATTAAAATTCTCAAGAAACCCATAGAAGACAATAGGTTCAAATCAATGTTTGAGTTTCTTCTGTCGACAAACAACGATCGCTACTTATAATGAGAATAAATCATTTTACAAGCAATTTCTTTTTTGTACAAGATTTCTCTCCTATTTTCGCTTCTTAGATCATACCGCTAAGAGTTTAGGAGAGTAGGAAACACCCAGTATACGCTTACACGCGAAACGATCGAATGAAATAGAAAGAACGGAGGGTTCCGATGTCGTAAATCTTTCGATTGCTATCGAACGTTATCGATAACTTCTGGATAAATGAATTTATGCGGCCCCGTGTGCTCGTAAATAGCGGCGCGGTCGCTCGTCTTATTGCGCCGATCGGATGTCGTTCGGTTGTCTATTTGCTGCCCGGGTATATCTGGCTCAATTGTCGCGATCGCGTGTCGATACTCGTTTCCTCCTCTCCCCCGTGCTCAGTAAGTAACTCGTTAAACGCGATGCTACGACACTTTTCACGGTAATACAATCTTGGAAATAAAAATAGAAATGAAAACTCTTCCGCGATATTTTCTTTCTCTCTCTCTCTCTTTCTCTCTCTCTCTTACTTTCGAACAGAGAGCACGACACTTCTCAGCCGTGTAATCTTTTCATCAACGTATAGAGCTAATTTTTCACATAGAAATCTCATGGACTTGCAATTTTTAGGAACAAAATTGTGCTCGAGGAGCAGAAGCTTATTTTATATGTTACATGGCGCAATTTTACGATCTAATCGTCGAAAGTTCCGGCGTTAAGGTAATATCTTGTCACGTACGGGAGAATCTTCAGCAATGCTGAATACACAGGAATAGAAAAAAAAAGGATTCATAACTTCTAGAGTAGATGGTATTCGCCGAAACATGAACAAAAGTCCTAATAAACATGGGTCGAAAAATTAACATTTTCAAGATTATAAACGATTTTTCTCATAAATTTTGTGGTTGAAATGCTTGTGAAAAAAGTTAGAACACATCTGTGAATCTTTGAAAGAGTACGTAACATTTTAATACAATAGTGTCAAGCATATATAGAAATGGGAGGAGGAGACGTAGAAAATCTCCTGTAATCAGAAAAAGAAGGAATAATAAGGAATAAACTACTATTTAGATCCAGTAGACGATAGCTCTCGAAGCCAAGAAATTCGTTTCTTCGACCGAAACAAAAAAATCACTCATAACTTTGAAACTATTAATTTTTCGAACCATGCTTATTCAAACCTTTTTCTCACGTTTCCACGAGTGTTATCTCTATCCTAGAAGTTGTGAATTTCTTTCTTCTATTCACCCTGTATACACCTCGAGGAGCAGATTTTTCAATTTCTCTTCTCGACAAGTAAGAAAAAATACTGTATACGTTAATTAAGAATGAAAAAATTAAATAGCCAACATTAAATAGTGATTAAAAAATAGTGAAGGCGTGGAATAGAAGCAAGACAGAGAGAATGAAAAATCCATTCGCGTGACAAGATGAAATTAAAATGACCCTGAAAACGAAATCCTCGCGATAGCGATCGAACGTGCCGAGTTCCTCCTCGTGCAAACCAGCAAACTCGTTTCCTAATAAAATAATAAAATCCCCTTTTCTTGCGGCTGGTAGGACATGACCGTGCATACGTAGTCGCAGGCTTGCATATGTATGCACGGAGAATGACGGGGGAAGGGGAGGAGGGAAAAAAGTGAGCAACGAAAGAGCTAAAAAGAGAGGAGAGCGACTCAGGAGAGTCCAGGAGAAAAAGGACAAGGTGGAAGTAAGGTAGAGTAAGTAACGGCCGTGGATCGAAGCACACGTGGTCGAACACGTGTCCGCGTGGAAGGATTGTTGTTCGTGGCTCGCGAGTGCAAGGATCTCTCCGTTGATCTCCACGTTCGATTAATCGCGACGCGATTCTTCGAAACGCACGGTAAGGAACCTACTGGAATCTTTGGAAATTGTCAATCCTCCTGAAATTACGTGACTGCGCAAACGTTGTTGACATTAAATCTCGTGATTTTTGACGTGCTTGAGAAGGACGTGTTCGTTCTACGTTTATATTTCAGCAACATTGACGTGACATTTGACACTCGAAGAAAAAATTATTCTGCATAGATTTTACTTGTCTAAATGTTACGAATCTATAGGAGGATATGAACTAAAAAAAAAAAAAAATTGTATAATTAATAAAAACAATTACAAAGGGTGTATAATAAAGAGGGTGTTTAAAAATTTTTTCTAAAATCTTACGATCTTACGATACGAATCGGAGAAAAATATCAAGATTATATATCGAATTTAGATATTTGTAAAGTGACGAAGAACGAGATTGCTGAAATATTTACTCGAATTTCGACGAATCTACATCATGAACCGAAGAGAAAAAAGAAACCGATATTTTCGCGTAATTTATGAAACGACGTTACGCGTTTGTAAAATTACTGCGATACAGATTATGAAACAGTAGCGACAAGGAGATCGTCAATATTCTAGAACGCGATCCACCGTGAAGATACGTCGCGATGTCGTATTCTTCAGGCTTTCGTTTCCTCGCTGACACACGATTACTCCATTCATCGCGGCGAACGTATTACGGTAATGCTGGCGACGCAGCGTGTCGCACGATGTAGATGTAATCGGGATATCTACGTTAATGTAAATCCAACGCGTTGTCAGCGTTTATAACGTGAGCCGACTCTCCTCCGTATTCGCGACTCGTCCTCCAAGCGCCTCCACGATCGTTCTAATTGTTTACGATCGTTCGTGTCTAAATGCCTCGATGCCTTTTATGACGATCGTATTCCAGTTCGTTTGTCCTTTCGTTGCTTTCTCGAAGGCTGCTGACATGAAAGCATCGAATAAAATAAATAATAACGAATCGTAACGAAATTAGAAAGCATTCCATCGCGCAATGTGTGTCCAGAAATTTGGAAAAGTTTGAAGCTTTCATTTTTTTTTTTTTTTATACGAAATAAACTTTTCCGCACAAATTCTAAACTGCAAGTTTTTCAATTTTAAAACCAGAGTTTCGTACACAGCTTTCATACTTTGAAATAAAATTGTTCGACTGTCGTAAATAAATATATTCATCTTAACACTGGAGCTACCAATTTACCATTTTTGTTAGAAATTTTATAAATATAAAAAACGACATATTTTCAGGAATCTAAATGATTTTTTGTATTTAATGTATTAAACAAAAACTTGTACACTTTATTATTAGTATAAAGTTATTAATATAAAGTTTTTCTATTTCTTTTTTTTTTTCTTTTACTTGAATGTCTCTGATGAAAATTCTATGCTGTAATTATCAGTAGTTCTAGTGTCAAGTAGACACACGTCACACAGAGCTGCAATACTTTAAATTTGCCTCTCGCATTGAATTTGATAAGTTCATCGAAGTCCATTGAACAACTCGCTGCGTCTCCGAATCATCCTCCAGGTCCCATTAAAATGATTTAAGAACGCGACTCGCGCAGAAATGAAATTCACCGCAGCGTAAAGAACGAGCCCGAATCTCGACCAACTCTCCAATTTCTCTGTCTGATCAATAACGTACCAATTCCCCTACAATCTCCGGTCCACTTTTTAACGCTCGATTTTACCGTCGACCGCGCGTTCCACAGTTCCAGTCGACAAACATTCGAGCGTCGCGTTCCTCGTTTTATTCTCTCTTCGCCCCCGCGGTGGATATCCCATCCGGTGATATTGAAACCGGAATTTAACGTCCGATACGCACACGGCAAGAACCGAACGCGAATTTTAATTTACAGAACGAACAGAATGCAGACTGTGTTGTACACAGAGACAGAGAGATCGTCTCTCTACTCCCGGTTCTCCAGGATTTGATTGCAGGAACCGCGACGCGGAAAACGTTGGAGAAACAATCGGATCTCTCGCCGATAGCGAGAGAAACCGGAGCGTCTCGAATAACCGAGCGCGCCGAGAACACACCGCGAGGAGAAACCGCAACGAAGCGACGCGACGCTGCGACGAAGAAAAGCCAGCACACCATCGTCGACCTGGCTAGACGATGGTCTGGCCACGGATCAAGTGGCAGAGACCAATCAACGGATTTCTACCGATCCGGTGCGCACGACTGGCGACCCATCGCGATTATAACGCATCGCGTGCAACCCGCGTTCACCGTCGCCCGCCCCCGATTATACCTGTGTCAGTCTACGCGGACTACAGGTTGTTTCAGAGCTCGGACAGGGGATTCCTGTGATACACGACGATGGAATAATCTGCCACGTGAGACCTTCTATTTACTGAGAGTAGCAATTTTCTGGGAAACTGTCCCCTCCTCTATTTGCACCAACCAACGATGTGACTCTTTGGTTGAATTTTTTTTTTAAATCTACCTTAAAGGTGTGTCTGTTTAATAAAATGTATAAATAAGGTAGTTTTTTTTCTCCTCAACCTATTTCCTCAACTTTTCATCATTTATGAAAAAATTCGTCAATAAAGCCTCTTACCAATTCAAACGACCCTTTCAAACACTATTTTTTTTCTAATAAATATAAAAATTTCCATCGGAATATTCATCGACGCAGTGTTCCTCGTAAAGTAACTGCTTTATTAAATCAACAGACCATTGAAAATCATAACGTGACAGAGCTCTGTTTTGCTATTTTCTAGCATCCCCTACCGATCTTGATATTCTCCCACTGTCTCTCAGCGCTATACCGATTGCCAACATCATCTCACCTACCCAGGTTACGTGTACACCCAGACGAGATACTTTATGAAACAGCCTGTGCAACCAGTGACGATGATTCTCGCGGTGGTGGTGAGCGTACACGAAGCCGGGGGTGTACAGTTATAGGTAACCCAGTCCGGTAATTGCCGGTACGTTCCGGAGAAGTCCAGATGCTCCCCAATCAGCGTGTGGCGGTCCAGCACCGGCTACCTCCTGGTCTCGCCTCCTCCTGCAACTATCTGCGCTCCTCTTACGCCACGGGACACACGTATGCGTGAGCGTACGCGCGAGCAACCCGAGAGTCCCGTGACCGTGTTGAGAACGGCCGGTTAGTTCCTGACCATACGCATGGCAGCACCGTTTAATTGGCACTGGACACAATGGATTATGGAATGGTGCCGGGTCTACCCTATCGTCCACCCACTGCCACTGACCCTGCACTTCATGTCAAAACCATTTCGCTTGTTTTACGTACGGAAAGTGCCACCGATATAATACCCTCTGCCTTGTCCCTCTTTACCCCTCTTTCGTCCCCCTCCTTTTACTCTCTCCCTCTCTTTCTCTCTCTCTCTATCGGAGGGCGTTCTCCATTCTATTTCATCTCGGCTTTTTGTTCCGCGTTGTACGTTTTGTATTTAGTATCTCCTTTCTAACTGTCCCTTCGCAGTACATTTTGCTCCCTTCGAGAGAAACGGGGATTTTAGGGGCGAAAGGGGGCGAGAACAGGTACTGCGTTCAATTTTAATTTATTTTTTTCTTTTTTTTTGTGGTTCCACGAGGCAGCGAAGTTGGATACGTAAGTGAATTCTAGTCTGTGCAATTTTTCGTAGAAGATCTTTCGTTTGTAAATGTCAAAATGTGAATGTTGTTTCGCATTCGATGATGATGGTTATCCAACAGTTTAAAGTAGTATAATTTGCTGAGTTAAATACAATAAAAGAATGTGATTATGTGTCACGTTTCTTTGCAGCGACCATTTTCTATTCACACTATCAATGTATCTATATAAATAATTCTATCAATCACTCGATAAAAAATACTTGCAACTGCCGAATATTACCTACCGTTAGTTGAAACATTTTAGTACGAACCCCCCGTCTGAACATCTCGCTAATAATGCAACAAAGTTTCTTCAGACTACATCCAACATCTCTCTAACAAACAACACGCGTTCATTTTCATTAACTGAAAAAAAAAACGAACTGCGATGTTAGAAGAAAAACAATTCTTTCCTTACATCCAAAAACCTAACCTAAAACAACCTGGTATCGATCCAAATCACGAAAGCCTCGACCCTCTAACTACCAAACAATTCGGTAAAAGAATAACACCAAGTATTACGCCAAGAAGATATCTCTTGCATCCTCCTCGGAGATCACGAATCTCGAAAAGAAGATCCAACTGTCTCTCTGGCAAACAACACGCTGATACAGGGTAGCACCGTGGTTCTTTTGGTAAATGCCCCGAATAATCCAAAGCCGGGATAATACTTCTCCCCGCGGTCCAGCATTCAGGCGACGATAGCAATCACGACAATGAGGAACGCGGTGCTTTCTACACGGGTGGGGGAGGGCGTTTTCTTTCAGAGGAGAGTCCCTTGCCTCGCGTCAGTGCAATTTCGTCTCGCCGGGGAAACAATAAGAGGAGCACGGGACAGGGAATCGTTACAGTTAGAAATTCCGTCTAATAAAACGCGCGTTCCGCCGCGGCGTCGATATTCTGTCTCGTGACGCGGCAATAACAAACAGATGTCAAAAATGCCAAAGAGAGCCAAAGGGGAACGGAGAAGAGGGACGAAGAGGAAGGGATGGGAAAAAGTTATCGGGCGAATTGACGGGAACGAGTTTACTCCGGCAACTAAATTTTCGATATCAATCACGTAAGAACGGGCGCGATGCGTCGGCGAATTTTTCAACTCCAACTTACGGAACGCGGCCATTTTTTTTTTGACCTTCCAATGCTTTTTTCCTCTTTCTCTGCTATTTTTTTGTTTTTTCTTTTTCTCAGTCTCTCTTCTTTGAAAGAAGAAGCGTTCGTTTTTTTTTTCGCGGCCTGCTTGAATATATTCCATTCGTAAAGAAATATAATGTCCCAAAACCAATTACACATTTACAACATCTCACGGACAGAGAAGTGATTCAAGAGATCGTTTTCATACATTATGGGTACCCATAAGTAATTTCGTTCTCTTTAAATGTAATAAACATTGCCATCTAGTGATCTAGAATAATTGAGCTTATTATAACATAACCTATAATCTAGCCAGTTAAATACGTTGACATTTAACGTGCTTATTGTTAAATTACATTAAAACTGTATTAACTCTTGAATAAAATAAAATTTTGTACAGTCATCAAAAAAAACGACGTTACTTACGGGTACTACCTCTGATGTATTTCCAAACGCGTTTCGAGACGAAGAGATCGAAGAGACTGATCGTTTACAGAGTTCATCGGCGCGAGGACTTTCCGCCTCGGCGTGACATCGGAAAGCAGTAAGCGTCTTAAATTTATCGCCGAGTCTATCCCGACGCCGCGACGCGTCCAGAACGGTCGAGAATAAAGGAACGACTGCTCGCCACCCCTCGCCGAGGGGTCGCGAGGGGTCGAGATTCCAAGGAAAATAATAAAAATAGACAGTTACGGTTAAAGCACGGTAGACTGACCCTCGACAATCGTCGTTAGCTATATTTCGAGAGTCTCATTACGCGATTCCTGAATCCCGCTGTTCCCTTATTTCTCGCATCTTCCCCTCTCCTCTCCACCCTCCTTCTTCTTCCATCCAGTGTCTCGTTCCTCCGCCACGCCAGTGTCTTTTCACTTTTAACGCGAGCCTTCGTCTATAAAACTTCAACCTCTTCCTGCTTCTGCCTCGTTACCGGACACGAGCACGAATCCCCGCGGGAATGGTCGGACCAAGACGCGACGACGTTGCATCGTCGAGGAGGAGGGGAAAAAAAAAAACGGCGAGCAGATCGTTTTCGACAAATCGCTCGAGATTCCTTATCGGCGGCGATCGTCTCTGGTCGTTTGCACTTCCGACGCCGGAATGGACAAGATTTAGAAATACTCTCGCTTTTCTTATACTTCTTTTTTCCTTTCTTTAGACTCTACTTCGGACCATTTCCAAGTCGAAAGATTTCTCAACCCTCGAACACTATCATTAGGTTATGTACGACTGTAGTAATTTACGATAAAAATCAAAAATTGTCATTAACATTAAATTATTATAATTTTCAGTGGTGTCAATTGGAAATTAAGTTATTTTAAAGAAAAGATAGGACAATAATAATATAATTGGTAACCTCGTAACCATTTCCAAGTCGAAAGATTTCTCAACCCTCAAACACTATCATTATGTACGACTGTAGTAATTTACGATAAAAATCAAAAATTATCATTCAATTAACATTAAATTATTATAGTTTTCAGTGGTATCAATTGGAAATTAAATTATTTTAAAGAAGAGATAGGACAATAATAATATAATTGGTAATCACGGACTATTTCCATGCCGAAAGATTTCTCAACCCTCGAACACTATCATTAGGTTATGTATGACTGTAGTAATTTACGATAAAAATCAAAAATTGTCATTAACATTAAATTATTATAATTTTCAGTGGTATCAATTGGAAATTAAGTTATATTAAAGAAGAGATAGGACAATAATAATATAATTGGTAACCTCAGACTATTTCCATGTCGAAAGGTTTTTCAACCCTCAAATACTATCATTGGGTCATGTACGAATATAGTAATTTACGTTAGAAATTAAAAATTGAGTCATCAAACACTAGATTATTATAATTTGCAGTGGTGTCAGGTAGAAATTAAATTGTTTTAAAGAAGATATAGAGAAATAATAATGTAATTAGTAGCTCCGGACCATTTTCAATCGCTAAGTTACGCATGATTATAATAATTTACATTAGAAAATCATTATATTAAATCATTCAATTATTATAACTTTCAGTGCCAATTGGAAATTAAATTGTTTTAAAGAAGATATAATTGGCAGGTACTATACTATAGAAAATGGGGAAATTTTGTAGCAGTTCACTTTAACAGGATGTGCGAAGTATAGTACTTTCGTACATAATATAAATAACATCAATTTTACATATCAATTTCACCAACTTTGTACCGAAAGCTTCTCTACTCGTTGAAAACATAAAAACTTGGAAAATACAAGGATTGAGAATCATTCGGGAAATGTAACAGCTCGTACGCACAGATAATATCATGCAGCAATTACAAGCATTCCCACATGCCTCAGGACACTGGCCGAAACGCAGTCGGCGAATTGGATAATTTATTACATCGTCCTGTAATTATGTTATTCCAACCGGAGCATCTCCCATTTCCGGCCGTTATTTCCGCTTATATTTTGCGGGGCCGCAATTACTACCGTGAAAATAATTAGCAAGCTCGCGGCGCGCACGCGCGTGCATTCTCCCGCGTTTAACGATTTCACAGACGTTTTGCCGCGTTTCGTCGCTCGTTTCCTCGTCGAACACCGTCGAAAATCTAACAGCGAAGAACTTTCGTTTTCTGAGCTTCGTCAGCTCGAAAGAAAATGAAACGACGAAAGGAAAAAGGGACTTCGAATTGGATCACAGATTACTGACATTTGTAATATTAATTAAATATGTAATAATTAATATATAATACTAACATTGAACGATATTATTGGAGATTAATAATTATAGTAATAATTTCATAAAGTGAAATCGCTAAAATTTGGGGTATTTAGAAACAGAGGTTCGATTAAGCTTTTCTCTATTATTCTGCAAACCCTTAATAAATTTGTACGAAACGCATTTCCCGAGGAAGATATGCAAAAAAAAAAAAAATGACACACAATTTGCAGAGGACGAACCAGATGAATCAGAGGTGTCAAATTAAAAATTCCAAAATTGAATAATTTAACCTTAAACCGTCCCTGGCGGTATATCACTTCAGAGTTAAATCGTCACTGATTCAATTCGGAAAGCTTCATTTTCGTCCATCGACTCGGAAGAAAATAAAGTAACAAGGAAGGAAGAAAGAAAGCAAGCAAGCAAGAAGAAGAAGAAGAAAAAGAAAAAGAAGAAGAAGGAAGAAAAGGGGGAAAAGAGGATAAATACCCCAGGCAGTGGACTCCGGCGGGACGGGAGGATCCGAGTCGATTTCGGGAGTCTGGATGCAGCGAGTTCCCGGTCGAGACAAGGCATAATTTAACGCGCCCATTGGCCAAGGGTGGACGGTACATAACTCGACCCAGCCCGTTCCACTCGTTTCGTTCGGGAGACTTGGCGCCCTCCTCACTTATCCCTCTTCATCCTGTCCGATCCTCCCTAGTGTCTTCCTCCGTTCCCTCCACGCTCGCTCCCTCTACCCCTCGCCCAGCAATATCGTACGGTCAGACTACGCCGGACAATGCGTCGCATTCAATTCTACACCCGAACCCGTATAGAATCCTACACGCTGCTCGGGGTTGTATGACCAACGCGATAGATAGAGAAAGAGAGACGAGAGAGGAAGGAGGACACAGATCAGGAGTGAGGGGAGGAGAGAAACGAGGCAGAAAGACGCGAATGAGAGAGGGAAGTGGGGAGGGGGGAGGGGGGAGAGAAAAGAGGAGAAAAGGAAAGGAAGGACGGGGTGAGAACAGGAAGAAAGCGAGGATGATACTTCTCGCTACATTCTCGCTCTGCGAGAATCGGCGAGAACGAAAGATAGCGATGGAAAAACGGCGGACCCCTGCACGGGGGACGCTCATGTGTCATTTAACTGAAATACCTCCGATGCGTAGAATTGATTTACAGTCGAACGCCCTGCTCGCGTTCGTGTTTCGCGTCGAGTGAACGAGCGTGTGCGATGTGTTGTACAGGGTTGTATATACTGGTCGAACTGTATATACTTTCGCTGCGTTTCTTTCTGACATTTTGCCGAATGTATTATTTTTCGAAACTTTTTTTTTTTCAATCTTCTGGAATGCAGTAACCTGTATTCAGAATATCTATGTATGTACACGCTCGAATTTTTGACTAAAGTAAAGTAAAGAAGAAACATCGCGAAGTAACTGGAACGAGTCTCGTCGAAGATCGTCGTGGCAAAACTTATTTATCGCTGGGCGAATCCTGGGACCCGGGAAGGGCCAAAGGGTCTGGATAAATATGGAACAGGATCTTGGCGGGATCATTAATCGGGCAGATTGAGAACGACGGATGATGAATCGTTCCCAGGGGATAATTAAAAATCACTCTACCGAATGAGCGTAATGAAAACTATTATATGGCAGTTAAAGGCGTAATTGCGTGAAGGATGATGGGAATCCTGCTGGAGATTATTTTCTACGCCTTTCTTCGACGCGGCGAGTGTCTTTTAACCGTAACGGCGTTCAAATCACTGTTTAATCAAGCGGAAAACGACAAATGATAAATTGCGCCTGCGCTCTCTACCTCGTTTAACTTCATTTCAATTTCTTCAATATAATAATTTTCTTTCTTTTTTCTTAAATAAATTAATTAAATAATAAGTAGCGTAATAATTGAATTATAAGTGAGAACGAAGTGACAGCAACGAGCGATATCAATTGCTCGAACAATTTTCCCAAGGATCCACTTATCAAACTCAAGCGTGAAACCTACACCCTGCAGAGTGTAACAAAAACAGTCTCCGGTGCCAATTGAAACCCAAACGAGGACACGAAATTTCACTCCCTCGTCCAATTTCACCCTCGATCGAAGAACAAACCCTCGCGATTACAAACACCGTCTTACACGGCGCAGTGTCAACAGAGTATCTCGCAATCGATAATGTTAACGATCAAATACCTGGTCGCGTACCGGTGGTCACCATTACGATCGCCATTTAGTTTACCTCGACATTGTAATCGCTGCGTCACGTACGAGATATAACGAACGTCTGTGAATTGCAATTACACGAGTTGGAATATTAATGTCGGAAAAAATCAGCAATTCATTATACACAACATATAATATTGATTGCAACCAATTTTCATTTAAATAGATGATATCGATGTAATAGTGAAATTATAAAAGAATTCGCGATCCCCTTAAAGGAACCTGCTTAACAGATTATCCTTTCTTATATTCAAACAATAATAAATTATTTTCTTATATTTATATCTATATCTTATATTATAGCTAAGTTACTGAAGAAATGAAGAAAGAAAGACGTTTATAGAATAATAATAGTACCTAAATTAAAATAAATTAGAACAAATTCTCCACGTTCGAGTCTTTCAAGTCTATATAGCACGATTAGAATGTTCTTTTAATGCTCGTGCAACACATTCATTCGAACGTAAAAGTATTGGAAAGCGTTTGGGAAAGTAGCGTGATCCAGTTACGTCGCAACAAGCGATAACGTTTAATCACTGCGTGCGACAGGATACAGGTTTGTTAGAAAGGAACAAACAAACACGGCGTGCGATGATAATTCCAAAGTGTCAAACTGTGCAGCAACGAACGGGAACGTCGGCCCCGTTCGACGGCTCGAAATCACGAAATTATTGCAATTTGCCTCGCTAGAAGTTGCCTCCCTAGGGCAGGCAGGCCATGAAGCAGGCAAAGCGCGCAAAATGGTAAATGGAATTTCTACACTGCACTATTAAACTCGACCGCTTTTCAATAATTTAATCGCCTAAGACCACGATGCAACCGAAACGTTACCAGAGTAGATGATAAATAATTTCAACGTCAGACTGCGTTCGCGGGGATTACTCGCGAGTGCTCGGAGTCGAGGCGAGGCGAGGCGAGGCGAGTGCTCGCCACTTCAGGTAACTGCGTTTGCACAAACGCGCAACACGCTGACGATGTTAAGAGCAGCAAACTGAAACGGAAATGGGGATTGTACAATTTTACGGATTATCAAGCACGTGCATGTTGGTACACGCGACCTGGCATCGTAGCACACGAAACCGCGTCAGGATTATTGTCATTACGTGAAAGTCAAAGGTAGAAATCTTTTTGAAATCTTTCTCATATCGCGACATTGAAATTGTTTGACGCATTTTCAAGCAGCGCGGTAAAGTGGAGATTAAACGAGATACGGAATTACAAGTGAGGTAAATAATTTTTTAATTCCAGTCGATATGCTTCTAGAATTTTTATAATATAATATAATACTTAGTAGTATCATTTTTAATTTTAACCTAGTATTACATTCTGTATATATATTTATTACATTCTCCGTAATAATATTCTCCTCCACGTGACATGATTCGCGAGTGAGTAACACCAAAAAAAGATATTCAAAAACCCCGAAAATAAATTTATAATTCACAAGCTCCACATTCAACACACATATTACACGTCAACTGTCCCATCTTCGTTATTACCAGTTAGAACAATCAAACATTAGCATCGAGAGTCAATCTCTGGCATTTCAGAAACAGTTCGACATCCGGAGCAGCGAAATGTCTCTAGAATTTTCTACCTTCGTAGTATAATATTGTATCATTTTTTTTTCAATTTTAACTTGTCTCGTATTACATTCTTCGTAATAATATCCCCCTCCACGTGAAATGATTCGCAATTAGAAACGACTGAGTCCAAGAATATTCAAGAATCCCGGATAAATGTAGAATTTCCGAGCTCCAGCTTCAACACGTTAAGTTGGAACAATCGAACATTGGTCGGACGCTAGTCAATCAATGGCGTGGCAGAAGCACACGGAGAGGAGATTTCAGAAACGACTCGACATCCAGAGTAGCGCGTGTCCGCTTAAAATGCGAGAACATTACTACAGACGCAATTACCATCGAATCACGTGTGACTGGAACCGGATCGAGCGCAATAAGCGTCAGAATCGTGGTGCTCGTGTAATCCCCATAGTTGACTGCTCTCGGCCTACAATGTGTACACCCGCGGAAACACGCGCGCGTGTGTGCACCGTGTAAGAGAGAACACGGATACCACAAAGCAGAGCAATTTCCCCGCCACAGACGAGAATAATCGTCCAAAGTGACCACGATCGATCGTGCGTGGCCCTGGGACGATGATCGCGTGCTGCGAACTTGGCCTTCCCCCGGCCATTCCCGATTCAGCCACCCTTCCGTTTTTCTTAATTGCGATAATTTCGCAATCGGGTTCGCATCCCTCCCTCCCCGTTCCCCAGCGAAAACCGTCTCTCGCCCGACGACGATTGCGGAAAATCGAAGAACCATCGATTTTCGTTACACGAAGAATTTCGTTGAAGAAGTTGTGAAGATGTATATTGACATCGCGGAACCGGTTTTGTTGCGCGGTTCTTCGGGATCGCGAGGGTGCCAATTACGGATGAATACGTTGACAAAAAAAAAAAAAAAGAAGTAAACGTTGTTCACGAGAAGTGAAATTACGAGACGTGGGGTGAGATTCTGGGTATTCGAGATACTAAGAAAGTAACTGACGTGGATGTTGCAGTACAAATTAGACGACGAACGTACGATCACGTCGCAGGAAATTACTGAAATTCTCCAAACACCTTGCGTCCCTTGTATTGGTACGATATGTTTTTTTCATTTCTTCTATGTAACAAATACGATTAATAGCTTTTTTTTTTACTGGCGGTATAAAAACTTGTCACGGCGGCTTGTCAAAGCTACGCTTCTCTATTAAGAAAGAAGTTCAGTAGAAAAAAAGAAATGGTGAAATATCTCCTTCTCGAGAAGGAGTTCGATATGAAATCTATATTTATACAGAACATTCTTTCTATTTATTTTTATTTCTTTTTATTTCTTGCGTCTAAACGAACTTCCGAGACTTTGTACGAACGTAAGTAACGCATAAAGCATAACAACTTGTTTCTATTATTATTTAAAGTTTCCTTAAATCTCACTTCCTCCGTTTTCAGAGACTCCTGAAAGATTTTCTTCTTAAATTAAGAATTTTCCCTTTGATCTCCAAATATTCTACTCTCTGGCAAGCTATTGCGCCATGTATTCAGAAACAAGGGGCAATTATTTCTATTCGATGGAAGCTTCGATATCTTTAAAATGTCCCTGTTTTCTCCGATCTTGAATCAAGGCGCGAAATTCAAACGCGCGCGAGGAGCACGTGAAGCAACAGTTCGGAGTGCACAGATTCACGTGGACAGATCGAAGCTTGAAAGGTAAAACAGCACGATACAGAGCAACTAGGAAGATAATAATCATCCGATAAGATCGATCGAACTCTATTGTTAGCCGAGGTCGGAAATTGCGTGCAATCATCCCGTGTTTCCATCGCGATGCTTCCAAGGCACGCAGCAGCACGGTGTTTCTTCTTTTACTCGCCTGCTTTATTCGCCGAGGCGAGAGTTTCCCAGAGTGGCATTCATCGACGCTTCATTATGCATCACCGCGAAATCGTGTGCGCAACGCGACTCGACGATCCTGTGGAAGTGACAACGCCTGCAGCGACAAAGACAAATATACGGCACGATACAATTGCAAGATGAATGACAGAGGTCGATCGAATCAGAGTGATAGAAAGTTGCAACCACAGGTGCTGTGTAATGTAACTGCGTTTGATGTTTTTCGAATCAATAATTTTTTGGACGAGATTCTTTTATACTCTTCGATATATCTTCCGATTATAATTTAGCAAGCATCACAGGCGAAGAAGAACTTAACATCAAAATAGTGTAAAAATTAGCTGGAGATATCAAGAGTTTTTCGTAACTGAATAACCCTATGTAAAAAAAAAACAAGAGTAAAAAGTGAATAAGAGTGAAATTTTTTCGCCAAAGTCTTTGCTTCCGAGAAAATCGAGCTTGAAAATTTCATCAAGTATGCTTGAACAAAAAAGTGAAAATTTGCTCGTTGAAAGCGTTATTTTTAAGAAAATAGGTTTCGTTAAAATTTGCCTTAATACATGTACATTTGATAAATTTTCAATCTCGAAAACGGAGCATCTTACGAACAAACTTTTTTTCTACATCCTTCACTTATTTTCGCACGTAGAATTGTTCTTTTCTGCCTCTTCATCGAGAATTAGCCAAATTCAAGCATACTTGATGAAATTTTCAAGCACGATTTTCTCAGAAATTTTATTCTCCCTTTCATGTTTCATTCATGTTTTCTTCGTAGAATCATCTTCTACATTACGGGACACCCTATATAACATTTGTTTTACTTACACGAAACGAAATATTCATGGCGAACCGAGCCATTTGACAAAGAAATTTTTTTACACTTCCGAACGATTCTCGATTATAATTTTCTACAACGATTGCAAAGAGGAAGACTCAAGCTTCAACGTAAAATCTTTCGCGGATATTGAGCTTGTGTATTTGCTTTGTGTTATTGAGATTTATAATAAAATTTATAATAAAAAGAATTCTTCGTATTAGTACTCGCGCTAGAAGTGCGCGAGAACTCGAAAATATCGGGTCGAATTGAAAGGCGAAACTATCTCGTAGTTCGAGAATTTCGGAGAATTTCTGGATTCCCGAGACATTTCGAGTCCGAGTCATTGAGAAGTGCAAAAAAATTGCCTCCAACTGCAGGCCTTTCAATGACGCAACTTCTGGCCAGTTAAATTGGCCGAATATATCCCATTGTACGGCGGTCTGATTGTTTAGCCACGTATTTGGATTGCAACAGGGGGGCGATAATGAAGTAACGCGCGTTTAGGGATTGTTGCTGTAATTTTGGTTTCAATCGCAGTGGTTTGATCCCCGAGTAATCGCCAGCGTTGAATTTGGAATTTAGTTGGATCAATTCGTCGAACCCTTGATTGTTTATATCCTTTAATCGACTGTTTCGTATCGTTTATTTGACGTTAAGGTGTATTTTGTCCGTTGGATTTAATCTCCGGATTGGTATTGTCGATTTACAAGTGTGTTGGATATTAGGATTAGAGGGTAGATTCTGTGAAAACTCGCGAACCAAAGACTCTGGCCCGTCAAACATGAATCCTTTTATCAGAAGGTATGTCACCCTCTTCGTGGCCAGATCCCCTCTTTATTCTAACATTTTATAACTAAAACATTTGCTGGGATTTTTCTAGGTTTAGAAAGCTGTCTGCCTTCGAACAATCTCGAAATCATCTCGTTGCTGACAAATGAGTCTACAACTATATTTGCGAGGCATCTAGTGTATCTTACGTGGCGAATTTTACTGATAGACTTCGTCGCGAAAATTAAATAATTTTAAATAATTAAATAATAACAAGCCGTTCTGTCAGTACCAAGAGAGTATAATGTACCTAAATGTTGAAGCTAAATAGCTACAGAGTTTTCCTTCATTTACATTTCGTCAGTGTAAAATTATTCCCCGTACGTGTTAGATTCGAATCAAAATAATTTTTAAAATAACTCGCCGAGGTCGAAAACACTTTCACGTACGAAAATTACTCGACAATAGGAATCCAATGGAGGACATGCTAGAACGACGAGAACGACGAAAACAGGAATCAGAAATAATTACTCTAAACTCCATCCAAGGGATTCGCGCGAGCAATAAATTATCAAAAAGATAATTCCATCTCCGGCGTTAATAATTCTGAAAACGCGATCAATTTGGCAGCTGTGCTCCGATCATCCATCAAGCGGTAATTGAAAGAAATCGCGGCAACAGCCAGCCGAAGAAACCCAGCCCCGCTAATTAATTACTCGCATCGAAAAGAGAACACGCGCAAGATGTACAGCGTGTGTAATTAAATTTTCAACAAGATCGCTTCTCCACCGTCCGGCGGAGGAATCGCAATCAACTGTTGCAACTGCCGTAACACACAACGCAACACACACACAGAGCCGGTGGTACATATCGGATAGAGCAAGCAACAAGGCAACAGATATTACTCGCCACTAATTCACGTGTAATTGAAACGCTTAAAATGCACGCCACGTATCAGGATAACCGGTTGCACGAGTGGCAGCGTTAAACATCGTATCCTGCCTGGTACTCTAATCACGTCCGTGTACCTCTCTCGGACAAGGGTTACACGCACGAAGCAGCAACAACTTCGGCCAACCTTTTCCCGCTATTTATTAACACATTCCGCGCGAGTCATTTTCGCAGAGAAAAATATTCTTTCACTCGGTTGGTCAACACAATTTACACGAAAGAGGAGAGCAGAGCATAAAATGAAACTCTTCTGCACTCTGAAGCGCACGTACGTGCACATTTGAATTAGAATAGAGAATTCGAAAAAATTTTATTTTGCAGTCTAGTGACTCAATACCGCGCTTTTTCGGAAGAGAATTGAAGAGATTCTCTAGATTTTATTTAAAAAAGAACAAGCTCGGTGTTCTCGTTAAAATATTTTTTTTTTCAATTAGTACAAATATATTTTTCTAATCAATGTACCGTTTGTCACTACGAAAGTTGTTTTAGTATTCTCATAAATAATACAGGTTTACGTTGAACTGATGAAAAATGTATGTAGACTCTCGACGAATTTTTGTTGGCCAGAGCTCTAAAAAGCTGGACACCCATGCTTCAGAGTCTTTCAAAGATAAACGAAGAAACGTGCTGTGGAAGCGGGAGAAAAATCAGCAATGAACTGTATCCTCGAAATGTATTTAATATTAATTAATCGATCTGAGTTTAATCGAATCTGGAAATTGATACATGTAATGACGGTGATCTCGGAGGTTGATGATTGCAACAGCTACACGAGAATCGAATTAGCTTTAATGGAATCGGGTAATAATTACCCAGAGCAAAAACTAGTTCCCCGGACGAAGAAGACGAGAGATTACATGTAACGATGCCACTTGTCGATTTCATCGCGTCTTTGCTCTTTTTTTTTTTCTACCAACATTGCCATTCTACCAAATTAGTCATCGCCATGTTTGAAATTCAGAAAATCTCTCTCTTTCACTTCCTCTGTCTACACATTTCACTCCTAATTCCGCGAGATTTCTTTCCGCGAAGGAGCAAAGGAAAGAAGAAAAAGAAAAAAAGAAAAAAGAAATTGCAAAGAAGAAGCTATCGTTATGCGATATGCAGCGGCTCTATCTGGAAGATTAAAAGGTAAAGTAAAAGGTATCGCAAATTCAGCGGAAATTGCGTTTCATCGCGAAACACGCAGCGCGGGCATTCACAAAGCGAAATGGGAAAGGAGATGCAGGAAAGGAGAGAGAGAGAGAGAGAGAGAGATAGCGGAAAGCTCGGAAGAGCGGACAAGCAGGCAGGCAGCGGGCTCCTTTTCAACGATTTACCTCGGCGCGAACGCGTTCCACCGAGTCACCGAGCCCATAAATATAAAAGCGGCCGGGCAAAGTGCTACATTTCGTACTTAACTCGTAGCCGCGTTGATCGATCTGCCGTTGGGGATGACGTGTTTCCAGCTCCTCCTCAGCTGGAAAGCATCATCCATTAGAGGCAGCGTGTTTAATCAGAACTCTAAAGTTTCTCGCTCTTCTCGGTCAGCGTAATTGGTCGAGCTCGTCGGGCCCGCGGCTCGAGTATTTGCATGCTGCTTTTGACTAAACTCGTGGAAATAATAAAAAGAGAAAAAGAAAGAAGAAGAGGAAGAGGAAGAGAGGAAAAAGGGAGAAGGGCAGAGGAAAGAAAAAGAGAAAGAGGAAGAGAAAGAGAGGTGAAAGAAGCGGAGGCAAGTAAGACACGGAGGGGCACACGGATTGTATCGCCCTCGCTGGAAAAGAATAGAGAGAGAAAGGCTCAAGGGGTTGCGCCCAAAGTAAACATGTCAAGTACAGTGCCGCCCATTAATTAGAACCCTCTCTTGCTCTCTCTCTCTCTCTCTTCCTCTCTCTCTCTTCCTCTTATCCTCTGGCTCTTCACCGGCGAAAGAAAGAGGACAAGGGACGCGACGCGGAGAGAAGAGAGAAACACACGCGGCCGCGACTTCCGTCCTTCTGTGTATCGTGCACCGCGGCGGAAATCTATCGGCTGGTCGCGAACCACGCGAATCAAACGACGACCGGCTCCGAAACTTCGAAACTTTCGGACAAGTTTAATTAATTATACCGGCTTAGGTACTTCTGCGAAACGAAAAGGCACTCTCCTTCGGAGATGTTGGAGAGAGAGTTCTCGCCAGTGACTGAATGGAAGGGTGGTAGCGCGGCGCGAAGATTTAACAGAGGACAGAGATATAGTTTGGCCTAGGTTACTTAAAGTAATTTATGGAGGAACTTCACCTTTATTTATTCTTGGAGGAAATTTCAGGAGGAAGTTCGTCTAGGACAAAACCGTGGTCCTACCGATTGAATCTACTCTTACTTACTTACTTACTTACTTACTTACTTACTTACTTACTTACTTACTTCAACTGTTTGCATTATGAGTTGCTGTCGCAAGAGCTGTTTGCCCAAACTCTATCGCAACTGTGAGAAAGAATAAAAGCTAAAAGAATCCTCGAATTAATTAACCGTTTCGCTACTGAATGGGAGCCGCGCATCGAAAATATACACATTCTCTCAATCCGTTTCGAAATAGAATCTTTTTCGAATTTCCTGATAAGGAAACATTTTGCCTGGAATGTTTTTTTTTTTTTAACTTTTCGACCTCAAAGTTTCAAGAGATCGACTTATGGCCGGGTCTTTTCCGAACTGCAATAGATTAAGAAAGATTTTCTATTCGAATAATTTCTTATCGTGCAAATTAATAAATTCCGCTGCCGAGTAGAAAAAAAATAGAGAAAGTTCGTCTCGGTGGTCAAATTTTTAATGCGTGATTAGAAAGTACGTCGATAGATGCCGTATTTAATACAGCAATAAAAAATGGGTAATATGTAACGCATTCACATCGGGGTAATTGTAATTATTGAGAAGAAATTTGTATACAGCAGAGAGACACTGGACGAATTCTTAATACAGTAAGACCCCGCTTAACGCGGGGGATACGTTCCAATAAGTTCCAGCGCTAAACGAAACAGCGTTAAACGAGGTCATCTTAACAGAACAAGAATAAGAAAAAGAATAAGAAAATTTATCAGTTCTTTTTTTGTTTTATTTTTAACTTCATCGTCAATCCAGATGGAAAGTCGTTTTTCCATTTCCTCAATCACATTGCTTCTGGAACGGGTAATTTTTGTTGCAGAAGTCGTCGTGGTTGTAGTTGCCGATGATACGATCTTTCCTTTGTTTTTTAAAATTGTCCATATTGTTGAAGTTGACAAATTTAATGCAGTGCCGACATCAAATCTAATCGCCTTAACACCTGCATTTTAGTTTCCAGCGAAATTTTTTTTTTTTTCTCTTTGCAATCGCCCATTGTAAGAATTAAGAATTGTCGAATTTATCACAAATAAAATAAAATATTATGTTTGTATCTTCATACACCTAGTAACGTTGACGACCGCTTATAAATCAACTGTGACACAGGAAAGATGCGTTCGTACTGTAATGCGATTTCGGGCAATCCAAATACTACCACGTAATACTGAAACAGCGTTAAGCGGAGCAGCGTTAAGCGGTGTCTTACTGTATTAGAATTCCAAAAATCAGAAGAGATCGTTAACGCAACGACAACTAATTGCCTTACCCTCCCAGAAGAAACTTCGTCAGAACATCGACGCAAACGGCAGAAAGCGTTGAAAGCGTCGAGATGGCGTGCGCTCAGCTCGCTTCGAGCTGACTGTTTCGCAATCCAGTATCGAAAGAATCCATAGTAATCGAGAGGGCCGGGGGAGGGGGGAGGGGGGGCCCGGCCCGAATAGAAAGGGGTGAAGCGCGCGGCCGGTTGCCCGGCGCAACGACAAAGAGTTTAATTATTTGTAGGAAGCTGTCAGAAGGTTTGAGGGACGTGGAGAGAGATTTCGAGCGGTTCGGCCGCCGGGCCTCAGCTTCCCACGCCTCACCTGTCCGACAGAGATCCTTATCTTTCGCGTTTCACGAGGGGGGCGAGGCCACGGGGTGCAACGCGAATGCAACGCGTCCATTCCCGATCGATTGTTCCCCGTCCACCGGCACGACGACAAAATGTTGTTGAAACAATGGGCAGAGGAAATAATAAACAAAAACATGCAAAATGAATTGGAGAAGAAGAAGGAAGGAGAAAGAGAAAAAAAGACAGAGAGAGAGAGAGAGAGAGAGAGAGAAAGGTGCGGTACGCGCGCGAGAGCTTAAATCAAAGGACCAAAGTGCGTCGAACGGGCTGAAAAGGCAACAAAAACGAAAGGTCGATAAGTCGTGGCCGACGAAGAAAGGAGACGGGAATGGAGGTAGGACGACAATATTAATCGTTCATTATTCCTCGAGCACGTAATTGCAGAGCCACTGAATGGCCACTCGTGAAGGCACGCGACCCACGCGACATATGGCCAACGACGTCGAGCAGACATTCATCGGTACACGTGAACCGCGAGATCATTCCGTGCTGCTCCATGCCGTTTCTGATTCCTCGTTGACAAATTAAGTCTCCAGGCGTGGTATCATACACTCGGCCGAGTGTCGCCGACGTTGTTGATTTACGCTCTTTATCTATTATTCGTCACTGTCATTGTATTTGTCGTCGTCGTCGTCGTTGTTGTTGTTGTTTGCAATTATAACACATACGCTCAGAAATCTTAGGACAAGTACTTGCATAACAGTAAATAGTACAATATAAATTATAAATTACATTACAATTTATATTATAAGTATTTATCGTATATAATTTGTAATATTTAACATAATAATTCGTGATATTTACAATACAAAAATATAAACAAATTAAATACAATAAATATAAAATATACTTTATACTCTGGTAATATATTATATTATATATTGTGTATATATTGTGTATTATATGTATAATCCACAATAAACACTAAATATTAAAAATAAAACTGACTTTTGACCGAGATCTGGTATTGCAAAAGAATAAACGTATATGTATATCTTAAAATGTAGCTAACTTCATTTCAAACCACAAATTCACTAATAATTTAATCAATCTAAGATGTGATTGTTCAAGCTTGTTCTTGAGAAAAAGAAAATGGACGATTTCGTTAAAAATTGTCTGTCTGACATTTCATCGATTTCAAAATGAAAAGTCAAGAAAGTAATAGTTTCGTCATACTTTGTTGTACCATTTCAGAAAAGAACATGAACGCTGTGCATGATGTAAGAAGCCTTCAAATTGCAAAAAATTATAAAAAAAAATTCGCCTCACTTTTTAGCCAACCTAACAAGATTATTGAAATTAGTTGAACCTCAATTTCATTCGTTGGAAAATATTAAAAACGACTCTGCAGCAAAATTTCGACTTCAACCTAAATACCTCGAAATATTTCGTAGAAAAAATTAAAGGGAAATTAAAGAAGCTATTTGCTTCGATGTCTGTTTGGAAACGAAACGTACGACACTGTGTAACGCACGTTACAGCGCGAAAGACGAGTCGTTTGCTATAGTTTTAATCCCCCTTTCAGAAGACTCAACGAAGTAACGCTTGAAATACTTCGTTAAAACGTCCCACCACGTACCACCTCGGTTAATCAACCTCGTGGCCGACACCTGCGCGACACTATCTCCACCGTGAGATAATCAGCGAATTTCCAAGGAAGCAATTACCAGCGGTGGAAAGACACCGACAAACGGTCTGAGAAAATAAAAGCAACCAGCCCATGGGCGTTGCGAGGCGTAAGCAAGAAATAACCAGAAGTCTCTCCGCATATACCCCAACTGCTCCAACTGGCGGGGTTTTTACGGAAGGCGACAGCCTTTTACCCAGTCGGTGGCCCGGCAGGTTGGAAAACGTCAAATTAGAATTAGAGGGTAATCGAGGGACTGGAACAGCCCCGCGAGCGTCGCAGTTTAAGAATAATACCCGGTCGTCAGCGCGGCTTAATACCTTGGATGGAAAGCAGGCGAAACGATAAAGTCGTTGACGGCGGCGTGACGACGAACGAAGAACCGTGGCCGTTGTCGTCGTCCTCGACGACGATACGACCGTGTCGTCGGCGGATAAGGCGAAGCGGTACGGCGCGAGCCACCTCAGGAAAATGAGAAAGGGCTCAAGAGACAGTGAGGGCTGGGTTTGTTTTGAGTTTAACAGCCCCCCGACGCGGAATAAATTCCTTGGAAGGAAACCCTTTGGTGCCCGAAGCGTCACGCGATTCGCAGCGACGAAGAAAACGGAGGCAACACGGTGTCTTCATTACTTTAATGGAGCGCGAGTGTCGACGCTCCGGTGTCCCGGTGAACACAGCAGGGAGAGAGACACGACAACGAGCACGGCGAAGGGGAAGGGATGCCAAAGGAAGCGTCGACTTCGAAGGATGTTATGAAATCGGCAGGATAATAACCCCGGCAGCGAAACAGTGCAGATGAAGGAACGAGCGAGAGGGGCCAAGTGCTAATAGCTGAATTTTCGGCAAACGCTTCGAGCTGTTGCCTTTCCGCGACTTAATCCGTCACCCTGCCCGACGATAATGCGAACCCAATGAAATGGGACGACTGCCTCTGGGCAAATTCTATCGGAAGGTGAACTCAGTGGTTTCTTAACCCTACACAGAGTCGAGAGTGGCCAGCATTCTTTTGCAAAAGTAGTAATGTAGAACGAGGATAGACATTAAAGCAACTTTGTTATATTATTGTGAAGATTCGTATACTAAAGAAATTGAAATAAATAACAACAAAAATAATAGTTTTAAATGTATACGTATATTTAATAATTTTCTATCACGCGGTAAGATACGAAACATTTCCCTAAGCATGAGGCTACTTTACAAAATTTTTCTCCCGGATAATAAAGTAAAGTAGTAAAATACACTGTACTTGTGCGTCAGAAAAGATGGTCGTGAACAAATACCAAACACATTTCTTTTAAAATGTTGCAGTGAACATCCCCTTTCATGGCGCCAAACGGATTTATGAAAGTTAAAGTTTCTGGCGACGCATAGTACAAAGGGTTATTATTTCATATACAAACTAAAATGGAAAATGTAAATATTCTGCTATTCTTTTTATGGAAAAACCTATATAGATTCAATATCTGCATTAATATATGATATTAATGTGTTTCAAACGAATGTTAAAATTGGAATCGCGGTGTCGGCCTGTACAGTGTTAACAGAGCCGTGCGAATCTGCTCGAAAATCCGAATAGAGATCGGCTATTAAATAAATAAAATTTAGAATGAATTTGGTCGTTCTGAACATTTTATATCGAAGAATAAGGCTATTAATGTGAAATTAAAACCAAAATTATCTCAAACATTGTATCTTTTCCATTTCCCATTAAAAAAAAAAATCACAATTTCCTTCGCTTAGATTTAAAATTTCCCGTTCCAACTTCACTTTCGCTTCTGATAGACAAAAATCGCAAAAAAACTGAAAGACAGACACGCAGACGAACGCGAGATCAGCGTTTCCTGAGCGCAACGGAGCCTCGTGAAAAAAAAAGAGAGAAAGAGAGAGGGGGAGACAAAAAGAAGGAGCTGATCGATGAAAGGGGATCCAAGTTAGAGCCCGATGCAATATAGAAACGGAAATACATGAGCTTCCGGTCGATAGTTCGCACTCTCTGGAATACCAACGGGAATATCTGTCGGTGACATATTGCTGGCATCGTCGTTACGCCAGAAAGTAGAGTGAACCTCTTTCTCTCGTCCTCTCTGTTCGTTCTATGCCCCGCATTCTTTGTCGCCACCCTTCGTGGCCTGCCATTTCACTGACAACCTCTCCTGCGAAAATCGTCTCCATTCGGATTCAAATGAGGCCTCGTTCACACCATGCCACGCGTCATATACCCCTTAGGCGCTTCGAGTGGTTCGACGCGTCGAAATCGCTGGAAGAAAGGGGGTAAAACGTGAAGTGAACGCGATTCCTTCCTTGATACACCCCCGCGCTTTATAGCCATCCTATTTCGTCGAGATTATGCCTGAAATTTTTATTAAACGCTCTCGACAATAAGGATACTTGGCTCCTTAATCTCTCTCTCTCTCTCTCTCTCTCTCTTGGTTCCGATGTCTGAGGTTATGGTTTGGCTTATGGTTTGTGACGAGATTTGGGTTTCGAACGACAGACGAAGGTTACTTCACGTGGACGGCGAAAGAGAGAATAATTGAAAGCTTGAAAATTCTTTTTTTAGCAAATACTCGCGAATGAACAATAAATGACAAAGAACACGATGTTTCCGACTTAAAGAATCGACCTAAAACAATGAAACTTTCTCGCACAATTTGGAAGAAGAAATTAATTAAATACAATTAAATTTTCGTTAAGTATATTTCTTGGATTAAAGATCCACAAAAATCCTGAAATTTCGCGGGGCATGCAACACACTCAAAGTTGAGAATGTTCAAGAGGATGCTGGACTCGAGTCAAATTAAGAAATTGCGGCTATCCTCCGATACTTGGTACAATTAATTTTCATAATTAAACATATATATATATATATATATATATATGTATATATTTTTTTTAAATTAAATCCCCTCGAAAATCTCGTATTTCGCGGAAAAATACCAACACGCCTGCTCCTTGACAAGATCTAAACTCAGAGTTGAAAATGAAGCAAATATTCGAGAGAAGATGCCGGACTCGAGTCAATTTAAGAAATTGCGCCACCACCTCTCCCGACAGACTGAAACATAATCGTATCGGCCTTCGTTCTACGATGCGCTGCGTCTTATCCCGTTTCATCGATACATAGAAGACTAGGCAGTTTTAATCCTTACTTTACGACGCTGCTTTTCCCAGGGAAAACGAGCGAATCAACGTGAAAGCTTAGGGGGGCAACATAACGGAGGCGCGTAACAAGTGCATCAAGGAGGAAAGGCAGAAGAGCTAGCGTAAAAGCTAGACTGATACAGCCGAAACGAGACGCGCAAATAATTAACGAAGAGTGTTTTATTAAAACGCGAGGCGCACGTTAGAATCGTGGGGTCTCGTCTCGGTTGGGCAGAAACGGCAACGACGTAGCCGCGCCTCCGCGTTCTGATTTCCGGATTAATTAAGAGCGTCGTAAAATGTTTTTAAACCCGCCGCGTTACTCCAGCCAATTATTCTTTCTCTTCTTTCCTTTTTTTCCTTCTTTTCTTTCTTTTTTCTTTTTTTTTTTTCTTTCTTTTCTTTCTGTCATAGACAAGCAACTGCCGCGTCCGCGACTTTACGCAACGACAAGAGGGATCGCTCGTCGCTCGTCGTCCTCCCTAATGAATATCTAACGCGACGAGTTAGAACTCCTTTCACGAGGCTGTAAAGCGTGCTCGACATGTCGTGCAGGATAGTAAACGAGAATAAAAGTTAGGACGGACATTCGCGACGTTCGCTGCTTTTAATTCCTCGCGAGCGAATGCCTGCGAATCGCGTCTGTCGTATAAGTTAATGAAGAACAAAAGGCGAGATTCGTGTATAAAATAGACACACTGTGATATATCTTTGAAAATGTTGTTGAACATCTACGGACTGAACCTGTTAGATAGGCTGTTGTTTTCGTACTAAATATTGCAACGAATGTTATTTCTATTTTGAGCACTCGCGTCTTCGAAGAATCGGTTGCCGTGTTTTTGAAGTGTATCTTAGACATTGCATTCCGCGTATGTTGCGAAAAGTTTCACTTGACTGTAAGTAACATGTTTCGTCGCAAGTAACAAAACGTTCTACCGTATCAATCAAAGAAGCAGACGCAAAAGAATTTTATAAATTCTGACAGACTGGCATGTTCACATAATACTGCAATAAAGATGAACTGTTAATAACGATGAATATAAAGAAAAAAAAACCAACAATTCTTTGATGATTAATTACACAATGCAGACTAGTATATATAATCTTCGTAAAACCACCCCTGCGGTGCTAATCTGTGGTGAATATCGAAAATATTTTCGCGAATCGAGCACAGATCAGCTTTCTAGGCTATTCACTTAATTTCTGATAAGCTCTCGTTGTCATGGGAAATGTTCGTTTCGTCTCGCGGTTCTCTCTTTCCGAGAGCAACGAAACCCGCGAAGAAGACGCGACAGACGGGTGAACGCGCGTTGTCTGAACTAAATATACACGTGCGTATACCCAAGGGTAGAAGGACAAGAAACGATAGAGCCGATATTAAGGGAGAAACAAGACAGTGGGAGAGGCAGCCAGTTAGCACGGTAACGGATCAGACCTAAGTACGTACTTAGTAGACCCCAAGCACAGCCGGAGGCGTCTTAATCACGTAATTGCTCGCGAAATCCCGCGCCAGTGTATCCAGCCGTCTCCATCCACGACGAGCCGGGGCATTCCGTGGAAAGCCAACCCCCCCCCTCGAACAACCCCTTTTCGACCGTGACTACCAGCGCACATCCACCAGAAGACGAAGATAGTTGGACTACAAAGTGAACGTAAACTGCTCCGGGCTCGATATCTTCTTACTTATTCATCCGTCGTTTCGCCTCGGCAATCGAAAATTACTCAGCCACCGAGGATGAGACCACGTGAAACTCTGTGAGAGGCTTTTCCAATTATACACCGGCTCGCGAAAATATTCGAACAGTTTGCAGACAGCTTGCGAATACATCATCTCGTAAATTATTTATTTATTTATTTTTATATACATGTGTGTATATATATATATATGTATTGATAAATGAATAATTTAATAAAAGATTATTAATAATTATTGTAATTATATACTATTATTTTAATAATTTATATATATATATTTAATATTTTAATATTTATTTATAATAAACTAAATATTAAAAAAATAATTTATTTTAAAGATACATAGCAATTCTGATTAATCATGTGCGAGAAGCATTTTGAAATTTCGACAATCACAGAATATTTATCTACTATGTCAAGCGAGATATTTTTAAACGACTATATTTAATATTTTTCTTTATTAAACACATGTTTGCATCGAATATCTCGTAAACTCTGTTTGTAACTTGGGAATTTGATACGCGTCGAGAGATCATATCTAATTCTGAAAGCTTTGACCAAATTTGGTTGGGCCGTTTGAGAATTTAAATATTTGTACGATAAAAATTCCAAGGAATTAATCACTGGAATTGTCACAAATTTGAAACACTCTTTATACGCGACGATACATAAATTGAAAAGTTTCAATACTTTGAGCGAAATCTGAACAAGTTCGAGCTCGTAACTTACAACCGAAACTTATATAAATTCCCTTTAAACCACAAGCTCAATTAACTTCGTTCCAACCCCTTATCCAACCCCTCGTTAAACTTCTAATCGCCAACAAAGCATCCAGGCACGCTCGCACGGCCATAATAAAAATTTGTCTCGCCGCGGGTGGCAACCAGTTTACGAGTTTTCTATAGAACAGTGGTGTCTGGGGTGGTTCTGTTTCCCCGAAACTATAGTTACGATCACAAGCTTGACCATTGTTTCCCATTCCCCCTCCCCCTCGACTATGAACGATCATGAAGAAGTGGCTCTGCTCAATATTCAATAATTCGCCGGTCAGCCGTGCTCGCTCCCCCTAGGGTCGTTCCACGACCCACGCATAAAATATCGCCGAAACAAATCGGCAGTCCATCGTTGGCAGTTCCGCTGCCCGCCACGAAATAGAGGTTAACTTCTTCCGGTTTTCTTCGACCAGCAATCACGACGATATCTCACGTTAATGGCGCTATTAACCACGATGCTCGGCCGCCTCGTTCGTGATCACTCGTTCGCGAGCACTGGCGACGAACAAAGAAACAATTGCCACCCTCGTTCGAGAAGGACTTGCTCCCCTGCCACGAAGACGACAGAAGCTTCGACGGGAAACGAATAACGTATCACCGAATGGTAATTTGCATGATTGCTTGCCGGTAGCTTGTTATTTCCCGCAACTTGCCCCGTAGAATTCTCTATGAACTTAGCCTAGCTGGATAGACATAATTCCTAGACAGAATTCCCTACGAGTTAACTTTCCTCCATTGCGATTCATTCGCGGACTTTTTGACGAGTCCCCTTCCCTTTCTGCTAACTCGCGAATTGCCCAACGCGCTTTTCCCGGGCTATTTATAACCTTGGTAATGATAGTGAGAAACATCGTGTCTCGTGATTCTATTTGACGTAGACGAAGAGAAAGAAAAAAATTCTAAAAATTCTAAACAAACAAACGTCGTAAGTCCGAGTGAAAAAACATTTCTATGAAAAATTACAAATATTTTTTTTTCAAGATACGTACAGTCAAATAAGGAATATTACTTTCGAGGTGATAAATTCTACGATTTATCACGCCGTAGCACAAGATCTTCAATAAAATCCCCGCGAGGAAGATCAGTTGCACACACACGGGTAGAAACCACCGAAATTACGTGCTACGCAACGGGATTAGAATCCACGACACGACACGAGGGGGCAGGGTTTCCCGCGCGCAGAGAAACATCGAAACATTCGGTTTTAATAAACGATAAACAAACGGACGAAGTATACGTAAAAATAGTAGGAGTCCCGGCCGCCCCAGGAAGGAAAATAATATTCGAGACCGTGATGATATTCGTCGTCTACGAAAACGACGCGGCCTTACGTCCCAATGGCTCTAACGTTATTTCCGAGCAAGATTTGCCTGAAATTTGCTTCCGTGCCCGTACCAGAAGCCCATAAATATGTAATACCTCCCATATCGTACGGTTCGCTTTCTCTCCACCTCCGTTTCTCTCTCTCTCTCGTTCTCGAGCAATGCCATCCCACTGTGCTTGCGTGGCCCCGTCGCCGACTCACGGTGACTCTCGCAACCCCTTACGTGTTTTTGCGGGGCTGTAGTAGCTCGCGGCAATATAAGGGGAAACACGGTAAATCATTTGTCCCGAAAGAAAACACAATGCAATATCCCGGTCGTCCCGGTCGAGACGCCACCGCGTATGCCTCTCCTCCTCCTCCTCCTCACCCTTATTTCTATCTCTCTTCCCTTATTTCTTCTCTCACCCCTTCTCCATGTATACTTCATACTTCGCTTTTCTCGTTCTTCTTTTCTTTCCTTTTCGTCCTTTTCCTTGCCATCCCTTTCCATTCCTCTCTTCTATTCTTTTCTCCGCTGGTACCGGTCTCTCGGTCTCACGCAATCTTGCCGTCTCTCCGTCGTTTTTTTTTTTCAGGGAGAATCGCGCGGGCCATAAGTCAACCCCTTACATCGGCAAAAATGCTTTAAAGTGGCATGCGCTCTTATAAGCCTTGCACACCACCACCGAGAGAACGTTTTAGTCGTTTACGAAGAAAGAGGGGGGGAGAGAGAGAGAGAGAAAGGGAGAAGCGGTTAAATGTGAAAAGAGATCGGTGGAACGTGTTTTATCACCGCTGTTAAACGGCCGACAAGAATGACACGCGGCCGAACTTCGCGACGATTCCGAACGACGTGTGTCGTTAAAGTCCAACTTCCTCTGGTCCCGAATACGGGATAACGCCATCTTGATTTATGTCGGAAAAACTGAGCCACACGAAACGCCGATACAAAGATTTGTACGGAGGATCTTTCTAATCGAAGATTACTTTCTGTTGTGATTTTGTTGTTGGTCGTTCACGTCTGTGGAAAATAGTAGCCAGTGAATTTTAACTGCTGAAGAATGGATCGAAAGAAGAGCACACAACTTAATAATAATACGAATAAGAATCGTATCGTATAGTGTTTCAACTCAAACTGTCATTCCACCGAATATCCCTTTCGATGTCTTATAAAAATCACGAATGTTATGTTTCGAACGATCCTAAACAAGAGGAGAGAAATCGGCTTATGCCGATACTTGCCCGAGCATATTCCATATCACTTGTACGATGTATACTTTGGAATTAAGCAGTTCTCGCTCGGTGGTTCGATATTATTTGTCCAAGCGGAGGCATGGAAAAGGGCAAACACAGTCGAGTGTCGATGGTGCAGAGCACGAAATCGTATCTCGAACAAGGGGGGCTCGCATTAGACGCCCCTCGTGAGGTTGGCCAGGAAACTCGACATATTTCTCCCCTGTGTTCGGTTATCGGCCACGATTGAGGCCGAGAGAGAAAGAGAAAAAGAGAGAAAAAGAGACAAGGAGGGGGAACAAAAGTCGGGGGGAGTAGGAAGAAGTGGCGAGAGGAAGAGAACGGTAAACCGCGAACCAGAAAGCATTTCTCGACATAACCTAAAATAATGCCCGACAGAATCGAACAAAAGCATGAAATATGGACTGAACCGACGTCACCAATTCCTCTGCCACACACGGTAACTTATGATACGCTTCCTCTCTCTTTCCACGCACGCTCCAAGGAAAACATTGTAACGCGACGACGTGCCCATTGTAATTTAACGGATGCGTTCCGCCGTTCGCGAGATTTTTATCTTTTTCTCCCTGTTTCGTCCCTCGAGGTTTTCCCTTTTTTCCCTCTTCTCTTCCTTTCTTTTTTTTCTTTTTTTTCTATTTTTTTTTTTTTTTGATCCTCCTCCCTTTTCCCATTCGTCGAGAGTTCCGTTTCTTTCGGAGAGGAGTTTAAGAAGAACTAGCTTAAAGCCCCGAGCGAGCAACAAGAAGAAACATGACAAAGTCTTCGGCGCGGAGGAAGGGACGATTTAACGACTCGCCGCTGTACAGAGTGCTTTCTGTTCGTCGGAATCTGTTTACGGCGAGAAGACGAAGAACGCGCTATAACGAGGTTAACAAGCGAATGGTCCTTTCGTCGAGCTTCGCCAACAGCGAAGTGTACGCGGGGAGAGCCGATCATCTGAGAGCCACGATAAAGAAACTTTCGACAAGCTTGAATGCTATGAAATATGAGACTCAATCAAACGATATTACATATAACGTGCAACGATTGATCCATCGATTCATATAAATACATATAGATTTCAGCAACTTTGCGTTATAAAACATACAATTCTCACCGAAACGTATTATTTCAATGAAATAATAATCCAATTCTAAAGTCTCGAATTGTATACGATGAAAGCGAAGGAAGCGAGCAAAGATCGCGCGCGGAGAACGAAATAATTTTTCGCCTCGACGAGATCATCGCCAATAAATTTGCAAAACTCAGGAGGGAAATTACTTCGTTACTTTCGTAGCCTAATATTATAATATTCTCAGAACCGATCGATTTCGCAATCGGTATAGGGCCAAGAGTTGTCTGCCGCGTTGTCCTACGGACTGTCGACCCTCCCCTCCCGCCCATTTCTAGTTTGCTCTCTGCATAGGCGTAAATTATAATGCCGGGGCTTAGAGACCGCCACTCTGACAAATTACAGGTTTGTTCTCCGGCCACCGGGACGCGCGTCGGAGATAGATTTCGTCGTTCCATCACCGTCGCTCTCTCCAAGCCGGACCTCGCATGGCTATGCATATTAATTCAATTTCAACCCCTCTCCCCACTCCAGTTTTCGAAACTCTCTCCAACATCTCTTCAACCGCTTCAACGTTTTATCTTCATATTTCTCCCTCTTTCCACGGATCCGTTCTCGTTTATTTCTGATCGTTTCGTTTCATTTCGTTATCGGTTATCGGCTTGTTACGTGTTTTACAATATTGTGTCTTCAGTATGTTTTTTCATCGTTCGTGAAATGAAGACCGATTCGTAAGAGTATTCCGGTTGTACGATATCTTGCACAATAATTTAATTTAACCAACTGATAGAAGTAAAGCGATAGTGTAATAATTTATAAACTCTTGCTCAAACGGAGTGATCAACTAGCTGAAAATTTGTAAAATTTACACGAGCATACAGTTTCATTTCGTTTCGTTGGCAAGACTCTCGCTGCTTAATTTCTAATTAATTGGGATTAAAATTGGGAAATACACGTGTATTGTACTGATAATAAGCGCAGCCTATAGATAGGCAACCAGGTGATACAGCGAAGCAATCGTGGCCCCGAAACTTTTGTCACGGATCGTTTGCTAAAAAAAGTACCGTTTTCTCTCTTCTTTTATTTCGTATTTTTCTTCTTTTTTCATCTTCTTTTTCCATAAACGAAAAAGATTCGAAATCCTTTAATCAATAAAATAGAATAGAACATATTTTTAAAGATAGAATCAAACCGATTCCAAGATTTGTCTCGCCTCAATTAAACGTTACGTAAGAGCATTCGATATTTTACATTATAATTTTTGCATTATAATGTAAAATTCATGGAAATTCGGCCTGTTAATCAGTGCCATTGCATGACTCTCGTAAACCGCTTTACCCGCGACGCACTACTCCTAAGATACTCGGTCCACGATCCAAAGGAAGTACCCAGCAGCGCGTTTCGCCATCGTAAGACGACGTCGTTTCCGTTTCTCGTTTCCATACCGGCCGCGGGAATTAATTGCAACGACCGTGTCTTAATTGATAACGAACAGCATTAAGTTCTCGCGTAATGTTCCTGCCCAAATGCGAGACGAGGGACGCGTGAACCAATGGAGATCGCGACTGAGGGTCAAAAGAGACGGAGGAACATCTCCTCCGTCTCCAGCCAGTCCAGACTAACGGCCGGCCGTGAAAGCAGGAGGAGTGAAATAATGCCGGCCACGAAGCCGTATTTGCATTAGCTATTCGTTTGACCCTAAAAACTGTCGGAACGGCACCGGTGGCTGCTCGTAAAGCCAGGCTATATTACAAGAGAATTCGCAGCCACGCTCGAAATCTGAAACTCGACTCGAGAATTCTCGCGATTCTGTGATCGGTAGAGGAGATTCGTTGGTGAATGCTTCGAAAACCAACGTCTGAAGTTTAAGACTTAACTCTTTCGCTGCACATATGTACATACTAATATATACTATATATATACGCTAATAATATTAATATGCATACATATATTTAAAATATATATTAAAAATATAAAACATATTTAATATATATATATATATATATATATATATATACACATACGTACTATAAATAATATACATACTAATATATTTAAAAAATTTTAAAAGCTGAGAAATTATTTGGCGATAACGTTTTATATTTTTAATATATATTTTAAATATATGTATGCATATTAATATTATTAGCGTATATATATAGTATATATTAGTATTATATAAATTAATGTTTGTATTGCATTTGTAACTGTATACTGTATAGATAATTGTATAAAATTACAACAATAATCAAAACACTAATTATAAAATTACAACAAAGTATAAAATTGATTTGATTAAGTATAAAATTATTAATTTTTTTTGTTATTAATTTGATTAAGTATAAAGTTACAACAATAATCAAAACACTAATTAATCTCCATTCGACGTGATTAATCTCCATTAATCGAATAATTGCTAGCTTCGTAATTTCACTATTCATTATTTACGATACGATTGTGAAAAATCATTCTGCTGTCAATCATTGCACTTTGATCCTACTTTCCATTAAAAATGTTAATCAATAAAAATTAACGAAAAACTTCTCTCTCTCTTCCTCTTTTCCGAAACCAACCACCTCCCCCTGCCCCCTCCCCGTTGTTAATTTTATCAGCTGAAAGAGCTGAGCCCAATTTCCTCGCGGATTGAGATAGTTCGTGAGTTACAACCTCGCAATATCTCAAAGCAGGAAGACACAATGTAATAAAGAGGATCCCGCTGCGAGTAGTAAAACGCCGAATTACATGCATCATGCACGACGTAAAAATCCACGAAAGAAAGTATTCATACTCTTACTCACCCCGTGTGGAATCGATGGTTCGTGGAACCATCCCGTTTGGTGTCGTGGTGTACTTCTCAAAGAAAAAAGAGAAGAGGATGGCTGACGTCGCGGACGTTGCACGCGGGTCAATCCTTTCGTTTCGTCGATCGCGTGTCTTCGTTGTGTCTCGACATGACGAATACGCCACAGTTGGCCGCCACAATGTATCAGATTTTACGAGCGACCACCTAGAAAAAGAAAAAAAAAAGAAATAGAGAAAGAAAACGAGCGAAAGAAAGCAGAGGAGTGACAGAGGAGAGAAGGAACGGACGGAAAAGAAGTTGAGGACTGAAGCGGAGCGCGGCGAAAGAGGGTGAAAGAGGTGAAGGGACAAAGAGCAGCGACCGCGGGAGCAGATTTTATTACGTTATTTTGTTAATGCACTCGAAGACTGGTGATCTCCACGTACCACTAACGTCTCGCGAGAAAATATTACGTCCGTACGCGGTCAAAAAAAAAAAAAAAAAACCAGCCATGAAAGCATTTTACGCATTCCTTCGTCGGCTTCTCGCTCGCGAAACTTTCGCCTACGCAATCGTTCTTCCTAAGAAGACATTTCTTCAACCCTTTTTAAACCCGTATGAATGGTACAATACGAAGGTACAATAATATTCGTAATTGAGCGTGAGCCAAGATTTTGAGAACTGAATTGTTTAGTAATATATTCGTTAACACTATTCTCCGCTGCGATACGTGAACCTGAAATTTTCATTTTTGAAACTTGAGGTTTCATAACTTTCGTAACTTCGAAGGAATGCATGTTGGTATATGTGTTTTCATAACTTGAAGAGAAACGCACGTAGACGTACGTTTTCATAACCTGAAGAATAAACGTATAATAACCGCAGAACCACGTTCTACATTTTATATTTCTATAATTTACGAAAACTACACTCACGCCGCTGTGATTCTCTGAACGTGTGTACTAAAATCACCTCGAGATTGCTCGACTATTGTAACCTTCCTCGGGATCAAATGAAATTCATTCGAAACAACATTTTAAAAATTGTAATCAACCTATGCTTCTTCAAATTTGCCCATGTTACGGGCCACGTCGTTAAAATTCGTCGTGAAAAGGCGAGACAAAGTCGAGACAAAAAACGAAACTTGGAAAACGATTCTTTCACGAAGGAAGTTAATAAACCGCGGATACGTAGAGACAGAGGCAATAAGACACTGATAAGGAAGAAACATCGTGGCGGTTTGGTATAAATACGATGCTGCTAGTAAACGAACGAAGTCGTAAGCAGTTGCCTCACGTACGCAATTTTTGCCACCGTCGATCCTTTTGCCCGAATATTACAAGCACGGACGATTTAGCACGGCGACGAACACACACCGGCGACTGCCGTTGCATGTTTGCGCGGAAGATCGTAGGGGTTGTTGCTGGAAAGGTTAATTTTAGTCGCCCGCCACCGACGACACTCGAAATCGCGAGTCCCACACAAATTCCTAGGTAAAGGAATTTCTTTGACAAATTTTTTCGCAATACATTCCATCTATAAAAACAAAACGAAATTAATCTGAAAATTATTAGAACTAGAAATTATTAGTGATAACATGATTCTTGTCTTCGCAGTTTAACTCGGATATTATCGTATTCGCGATAGAATGTAACGTTATCGTACAAAGCTTTTACTCTTGCTCCAAAAAAAGAATATATAAAATCATCGATGAATCTTTCCTCGAAAACAGATACACTGATCTTAAATTCAATCTCGTTCTGAATCGAAACATTTGGAAACCTCTTTAAAGTTACCAGCGTCAAACTTGAACAACTCTGAACATTCTACCTATCAATTCTCAAGCAGAGTCTTAAGTTTCTCATGAAGAATTATAGAAACATGTAGTAATAATATGTCCCGTAACATAAACCTGTATCACGCTCTCGTGTAATGAAAAATGAAAGATTATTGAAATTAGAAGATTAAAACGGAGATAAAAGACTCGTTAAGCGAGTTCGGCGATCGCGCGCGAGAGCACTCTGTTTCGGTCTGAAATGCTTTAAAATGCTCGGAAGCTTGGACTTCAACGATCGGAAGCCTCGATGGAAAACCATTAAAATTGCATATTTGGTAGAAACGCGGCCCGTTTCTGGCGAAAACGGGGTATCCTTACGATCCGTTTCTGCCGGCAAGCTTTACAGCCGGCGTTTAAAGTCGTCTTAGGGACAGTACTGTCGTCTCGAGAGCCGCCTTGTTTCACACTGGAACAGCCAGCGGAGGCAACGCGTGTCTGTCAATAAACACGCTTCGAGGTATTTTAACAGCGGCAATAATTTTCGTCGCATCATAAATCAACGTGGGCAGCCGCGATGTGTGAAGGGCTCGCCCTGACGTCCCTTCTCTTCTTTTTGGTAGTATATTTCTCTTTTTTCTGTTTCGTCTACGGCGGAGAGTGCCTGCCATCTTGGAGAGAGTGGTTGACAAACCGAGTTTCTACCCGTATTAGAAATTCGAGAATACACTTTATAAACTCGAAACTGTTTGAAACACTTGGTGGCAAATTGGACTGTTGACAAAACTTACGTTCCACCTTCCATGTGATTACATTCATTTGTAAATATGATAAAATTACGGTATTGCGCCAAAATCGTAAAATTAGACAACAAGTAACTAGACTCGCTCGCATCGATCCAATTATCGGATATATAACAACATTCACTCCCGTTTTAAAGTTACGGTAAAAGGAGTCCTGAGAGGAGAGCAGTATGTTTAAAATCGCAAATAACCACTCCTCCAATCGATAGAAAATAAACAGTCGTAAAAGAACTCGTACGAAAGGAACGAACGGATTAAAAGTATAGTGGTCGTAATGCACGGAATATCGTAGACTGGAAATTATATAAAGTTATGTTGTCAAGAATAAAATCGTTCAGACGATAATTCGCGTGGCGATAATTTCGTTTTAACGAGCAATTCGGTGGAACAATTGAAACGGGCATAATACGCTGGAAATGAAACACGCGTTCCTCTTTGCTCCTCCGCCAGTCATTTAACATTCCTAGAGGCGTACGTGTCGTATTGATTCAATGAATGCACGGCACGGCGACAGTAGTCTCGGTAAATTCCTTACCTGACTCACGGAAAGTACCTCTGCGTCTTCTAGCCTATTTGCCACGAGATAATATCGCGAGTAAATTGTTGCGCGGGTCGATCATATTTTAGAACGACCGAGCCGAGCGTTTTCACGACGCTGATACGCGGCAACCTGGCGAATGTTCTCGCGATAAAACCGTACACCATTGCATCGATAACAGTTACACGAGCTACACGATTTCGTACTAGAACGTCAAACCAACGACCCATAAGCTGCTCCAAATTACCGTCTACAAACTGGTTAATTCTACGATCTTATTCATTTAAACCTGGACGACCATAAACTTTACACGCTGATCGATTCCACGATCTCTTCCGAGTTATTTTATTTTCGAGTATCAATAAATCAATTTTTTTACTTAAACACCGTCGACTCTATAAATCGATTAATTTTAATAATTTTAAAAATCAGATGCGTAAATTTTATCCTCTACCGATGAATTGGTAATTAGAATTCTAGAATGTTTTTTCACTTAGAAATCTACTCCCCGCATGCTGATATGAATTCTTTACGCGCTACAAAAACCTTGAGGAAATTAATCGATCCTATAATTACTTCACTCAGAAACCAGCAATTTAACCTGATCAATTCCATCAGTTTTTTTTTTTCCATCCATAGGCTCTTACACGTGCTCGAATTAAATTCCTTGCTCAACGATTGAAACAATCGCCACCCGTTGCCACGTAGGATGCCATTCGCAACGACGAAACTTTTTATCTGTCACACTCTCGACGAAATTCTCGAGCGCGGGGTAGACCCGTTTCCGCCAGAATGACGGTGGACTATTAAATTTATAAATCACCAGTCAACAGAATTGGTCGCGCTTGTGGATACGTGACGGCAGATCAGTCACGTAGCTGTTCAACCTCCCCCTGAACTAGCGGAGGAAACGCGAAGGAGCGTACCAACGCGAATTAAGAGGAGCAAGGGTGACCGTTTCGTATACGAGTTTCGGTCGAGTTAATGGTTTTTCAACGAGCGAGGGACACGCGAGTGAAAGCGCCCCGTGAACGATAATTCGACAGCCGTGAAAGCACGTGGACACATCGTTAAGGAACATGAATACACGCTTGTAAGTACCTGCAATCGGGGAAGATGTACGCGAGGCGGATAAGCGTTTTACGTGCAAGTCCGACCGTGTAGGTCATTTACATACGACCGTGCACGATGATCATTGGGATACACAACGTCGACATCGTGTTCATGGGGAAAGATGATACGTCATAATTCTTCGGTGAAAATCGAATCAATTCTCGAACGCCTACGTACGACGTTGATACACGCGGATAACGGAGCGAGAATGATATTTATTTCGCGCGAAAGCGATTGTTCAACGTAGAATCATTCGTACAATGGTGTGGTTTGATGTTAAATAAGTTATTTACATGTGCTTATCAGATTTCATGTTGTTGTCACATGTATATTCATTGGAATAGACAAGTGTTAAATATTTAATATAATAAAATATCTGAAAAAGAAATGAAATTCAATAAAATAAAGGTTGAGACAGTCTACGTATATGAGAATAATTTAATATATAATAAATAGATATATTAAAATAAAAGAGAGCAAAGTTTTACGTTCGAGAGTATTATAGAATAGATAAAATAATATGTATGTGAAATTAAATTATTCTTAGAAAATAAACATTAATTGATGCTTTTCTCGTTATTTTAATGTTTAAAACACCCTATATATATGGTCGTATTTAATTTGAGGCTTCATTAAGATTCTCACAGAGATAAATCTGAAAATATTGAAAAATAATGCGATTTCATCAGGCAGGCTTCACGAAAGGGTACAACGTTTTAAATAATGTCGAAGCATAAAAAAAAGATTGTCGCGGCAACGAACGTAATATCGAGCGAGCCGATAAAGCATAACGAGCCGTGCTCCAGCTCGACTCCCCCTTTTCCAATTTTTCAATTTCCATTTCACGTTTCCCACCGCGTTTTCCACGCGAGAGGACACGAAAAAAATCCGCAAAGCGGGTCTCAAATTGCCCCGGCGGAAGCCGGGAAAGTGAGTCATATTTCCACGTACGCGCGACGACCCCTTCGTTCCTGACGATTGTACACGGTGAACAAAAATACCTTGAAATACGTATACAGGCTGTGATAACCACATTTATACCAACAAAACGTGTGCACTGAACATTTATATGCCTCAGAAAGAAAGAACATATCGGAACATATCGGAACATATATTTCACAGCTTTCACAGCTTCAAAACTCGGGCGATACGTTCTTTTCGGTTTTGAAGCGGAATATAAGAAGCGTAACGTAACTCGAAATAAACGAAATCGAGTCGAAAAAGAATTTTCGTAATAATCGAAAATAGATGCCAGGAAAGCCCCAAGATATATTCTTTCCTGCTATAAAGAATTTCTGACATCAGCACATCAGTGACACAATAGAGAATAGTGCATAAAGGAAGATCGCTGTAAAACAGTAGTATCTCTTCTTTGTTTTTAAACAAATTTATTTCATTTTTATGATGGGAAACATAGAATGAGAAATTATGAAAATAATCGTGTCAATCATAATCACAAAAAAATACTTGGACGTACCATCTTGCAAAATTATTATTAGTGGCCCAATCTCAAAATCTTTCCACACAATGTATCTGGATTAAACGTGAACAAATTATTGTGTGGAGTACCTTTTTGTGAGACGGCTTTAATTATTTCTTGACCCATAATACCTCCAACAATGGCACACACTGGACTAATTTGAGCATATAAATCACTCCTGAATCAATAATAAGTTTCACCATATAATTTTCAATGAATTAAAAATTTTTTAAATAATATAACATTTCTCCTAATACATACTCAATTAAATGATCTATTTTATCCTCGAGATCGTACTTTTTTATAATTATATCAGCCTCTGCTTTCAAATTTTCAGAACCTCTCTCACTAGGTAATGGATCATTGCCATACTTCTCGCGATAATTGAGCATTACTACAGATAAGAATAGATAATGTAAAAATATTTTAAATACGTTATTATAAAAATCTTCCCTTACTTACTTAATATCATATAGTATATTTCTGAATCTTTGGGAAGAGAAGATTTTGTGACATTTAAAATTGATTTAAAAGGTACAAAAGTCTCTATATGTTTTTCAGTTACAACTATATTTTCAAATTTTTCCTTTTGCATAGGTTCACCACTGTCTGAGATTTGTATTTTCTTTGTTTGTACTACATCTCTGTAAAACAGAGTTTTAGTTTTTAATAACATATTTACATTAATAAACAACTGCTAGAAATCTAGTTTGAAACTCAACTTACTCGGCATATTCATGAGTCATCAAATCAGCAAAAGTGTAACCTAACAATCCCCATACATCTCCAGCAAAAAATTTGACATTATGTTTCCTACATGCCTCGTTAATCCTTTTTATTTGCATAATAGTACATTGTGTTGCACAAACTACATCAAACTCACTAAAATATGTCTCTGGCTTATCATCGACGTTAGATGTATCTGCTTTTACATCAACCATAGAATTTAAATTTTGTGCTCTTGGTACAGATGCTTCAGCTCTCTATATAAACAAAATTTCCATATAAGTAATACATCATCCTATATTCAAATCTATATACCTACATTTTTTCCGAGTGATTCTCTAGGTACTAAAAATTGTGAGCACCAGTCCTCAACTGTTACATTCCTATGATCTAAAAATGTAACTGCTTCAACACCTGCTAGAATAATATTTTTTGCTATTTCCGCTCCATACCCATTTAAACTTATTATTAAAATTTTCGCTGCTCGTAACCTACAATTGTTCAATATTGCACATCAATTTAAACTGAACATTTATATGTATATTATTTATATATTAAATAAATATTACTAATGTATTTAATAATTAATTTCTTAAAATAAAGATTTATTCAATTTTGTAGAAGTTTTATTCGTATAATAACGATTTATTTATTGTTTCGAAACTTCTAGGTTAGGTTAAACTATACTTGCCGTTTCTGTGATTCTAAACCCCATAATCGAATTTGTCTATCATATAATTCAGCTTCATGATCTGTTAGTTCTACATTTTGATTTTTGTCTTCGACCATGATGAAAATTTTAAATAATATTTAAAAATCTGCAACCGCCAAAATCACGTTCTAATATTTTGCCGACGCTTGCAGTCAAATCATAAAGTATAGCCAACGTAACAATATATTAATTTAAATAATAGAAACAAACGACAACCATTCAGTAGTTGGTAAATTATAATATTTAATGCAATTAATTTGCACAACGAAATGTTCTTTGTCAATTCTATATGTTTAAGATGCAAGGTAATAAGAAGCATATTACTTAAACGACATGAATGATGTTTAAGTTGGATGAACTGTTGATCAAATTACAGAGGGGCGTAAAAGAGTTTTTACGACTATTATGTGTGTGTTCCATCTGTTCGTTTAGAATGTTTTATTTAAAACAAAACAGAAGCAACCTTTCCAAATGACAAGGCAAGAATCGCTAACTATGAAAATATGAACATTTTGCAAGTATAATTTTTTAAGGTTAGGTTATAAGTAGAGAAATATAACAGATATGTTAGTTCAATGCGATATTGCTGCTTTATATATATTTTTAAAAATATTAACATAATTTAATAACATTGCATAAAAGTTCAAAACAAATGTTGCTATAGTTTTAAACCATTGCTTGTTAATGTATTTTTGAAATTCATCAAAGATCTTTCTGCTAGCGCCCTTATAATCGGTAATAAAAATTCAAAATCATATCTATTTCAAATAATTGTACACGAAGCAGCGTACAAAATACTCTTCAAAATGTTTGGTAATGAGTTTTACTATAAAAACTCCTGATTGCATTAAAATTGTTTTTTGCATATTTTTAATTGGCTGTTTTACAAGTGTAATCTCAAATTTATGCACGTTTGATAACAAAGTTTATCTAAAAGCCAAATCTAAAGCCATTACAATTAATACATTAAAATAATTGTTTTTAATAGAGTGTAGATAGATAAAAGGTGCAATCAGAGTTATTTCTATAGCTTATCGTTGACCTTATGATCTGAATGTTTTGAAACCTGACCTCTGCAAAATATGGACTATAAAAAAATAAGCTTGACCTTTGTTATTATCATAATAATCAAGCATTTACAATGATATGCTATAATATCATGTCTAATTTATACCTTATTATTTAGTGATTATTTAATTTATATTTATTATTGCTGATATTTTAAGTATTAAACATTAAATTAAATTTTTTTCACTTAATATCTTTGGAAACCAATTAGAGACTCTTTATATGTAAAACAGATATTTGGGCTGTAAAGAATGAAAAACTATTGTAAAAGATATGAATATGCCTGAGGACGAGTTTGTGGAGAAAACATTTATATATAAATTTCCAACATGTACTACAAATCAAGAATATGTATTGGAAGTACCATTAAAGATACCATATGGAGGAAATGTCAAAGAACTTATGTACCGTATAATGTCATCTTTTAAGTTACCATGCTATGTAGAATCAGATCTATTGCAATCATTGGAGTATGCTATTAAAACACTAACATTAGAGTTTTATGACGAGAAAGCAGAAAAAGCTCTTGAAAATGCAATATCAGGAAATTTGGATATTGAAGATATTATAAAAAACTGGGAAAAGACCTACAAGCAAAAGACAACAGAATATGCTGATCCTATTGGAACAACAGACGAAGAATTATTTGCTGCTGCATATCACAAATTGGTACACTCTCCGTCGTTAGAACCCATTCTTCAAGCAGAACACAAATTTGGAAGAGATGTAACTGAAGTTATTCAAATGAGAGATTCTCACTATGAACAACTTACTCAAAAGTTAGTAGCAGTATTGTATCACATTGTAAAGAATTTTTTGTACATATTATTTCTTACTATTTCTTACTCTTGTGTTCATATGTTGTACTAAAAAATAAAAATGCAATCTGTATACTAATATTTACATTACACAAAGCCATTTATTGTTATAAGTGATATATTTATCGCTTGCATTGACCTTTCTATATTATTAGCAGTTTTAATATAAATCAATGATCACTTTTTATAATGAACCATGTAATCTCTAACTATCTCAACCATATTAACATGCATAAGCATCGTCTATAATAACTGGAATGCAATTTCTGTATCTAACGCAAATAACAGTACAGCTTCAATTATAATTTTCTACAATTTTAACATTGCTGTTTTGACTTGTAATTGCGCAGATACAATATATCCAATATTGTTTTTGAAACATCATTAACTTGTAATTATTTTATGAATGTGTGAGAAAAAAAGAAAGGCTATTAGAAAATGTCAGCAAAATGCATTGCAGGCAAACTGAGGAAATGCGAGTCGCTGTAGAATCTCTCGAGGCTGGTTCTACAGAAAGATCTATAAATGAGATGGCGGGACGGCATTTTGAGGAACAAAGTTTATTACAAGGTCACTGGGGATCAAGAGTCGATGCATTGAAATTAGACCAAAGGCGACAATATCGTAACTGGATCATGAGGTTACTCGAAGAACAACAGACCAATATGTTACCAACTCCAGTGTACGTTTCTATAAATAAAATAAATAGAAGCATGATATGGATATGATAGTAATAGATCATATGACTATTAGGGGTTCACCAATATTATCGATGCCACCGATACGACCGGCATTAGACAATTTTGTTCATAGCGAAGAGAAGAATACGGCTGAATATCCTATTTTGGAGGAAAGTTTTACGATACATTTAGGTTCTCAGATGAAACAAATGCACAATATACGTATACTCACTGGCGATGTTTTAGACTTTTGTAGAACAAAAAAAAGCGACTCAGGGTTGGTAAATTAAAATAAAATACTGACTACTTCGTATTTAAATGCAATTTGAGAAAACTATTTCATTTGTTTCGAAATAGAATGGATCCAACGCCTCAAAGACTACAGACTGCTCTAGGATTGTATTCTAACGATTTGTGTGGATTAGTACTGCTGAGTGACAATCATTTAGGAAGTTACTCGGGAATAACAAAAGGTATTACGTTATTTTTTTGGATATTAAATTAACAAGAGCTACAGTTCGATTATATTTAGTTAAAAATCAAATTATTTTTAGAATTATGTTCAATATGTCAATTGACAACAGAGTTCCATTTCCCACCAATCGATGAACAATTAGAGAAAATTCGAGAAGATGTGAAGGATGCTGTTGCCTGGAGGCAAGCACATCACAGAGAAGGAACCGATTCACAAGTAAGCAAAAATAAACTAGAATTGTAAAGGACTATATATATTGCTTTTGCCATCATATTGAAACAAGTATTTTTTTTTCAACAGACAAAAAGGTCAACGGGTAGTAAAAGTTTGCAAACAGGCGATGTTTATATTACGAGACATTCAAATTTAGCGCAAGTGCATGTAATTTTCCATATGGTTGTAAATGATTCGTTGCGATCTGGTGAGTAATAAATATTTTGTTAGATGTAGATTTTTCGTGTTGACAAGAAGTTTTCGCTCAATTTGCAGGTGATATCAATTCGAGGCACCCGGTCATTTTAGGATTGCGAAACATTTTGAAAACTGCTTGTTGCAACGATGTAACCACGCTAACAATTCCTATACTTCTCGTTCATGAAATGTCCGAGGTATGTTTCACTTAAAAAAAAAAAAAAAATATTCCTTACAAATATTTAAATAAATAAATTTTATTTTATTATCTTAGGATATGACTGTTGCATGGTGTACAAAAAGGGCAGAACTAGTTTTCAAATGCGTTAAAGGATTCATGATAGAAATGGCATCTTGGGGTGGCGCTGAGTTAAAGAATCTACAATTTTTAGTACCAAAGGTGATTTAATTTGATTGATAAAAGTGTAATGGAATAAATGATTGTCTTGCCTATTCAGATATTTTTTTTAACAAAAATTTATGTTTTCTAGGGAATGTCAGAGGAAGTATTTGGTACCCTAGCCACAATGTTACCGAGCATATTCCGAGTATCAAATCCATTGGTATTTAAAGCGACAAGCACACCTCAAACTCCGAAAAAATAAACGACTCTCTTGCCGTTGTTATCGTATATACGCGTTAAAAATATTGAAGTATTTGTTATTATAGTATATCACATGTCTTGACGGCAATAACTCGTTCTTAGCACGAACACGATATCGTTCGATGAATAAATGCCTGACTCTTAACGAGCTGTATCATTTATGTTATATTCACACAACTAATTTTCCAAAAACCGATATTACACGCTAATCTCATTCCCTATATTTCCTTAATAAATCCATCAATGATCAATATTCATCACTGATGATGTAAATTAACTGAAGTGATACTATAAATCACTTAAACGTGATACTATAAATATAGAATTCTTGATAAAAATAGTTTATTAAATGATTCTATATATTTTTATAATTACAACTTGGAATAATCCAATAGAGATAATATTCGAACGTTATTTTACATTTCCAATATAAAAATAAAACGTGCAGTATTAAGATGTTGAATTTGAAAACGAAGAAGAAAGATAAAGAGCCAAAAATTTATTAATAATTCACGAGCTAATCGTGAATGTGAAATAAAAGAGATATTCTACTTTATATGAATTGCATATTTAGTTAGTAGTTAAATGCTTACTGGTACAGACTTTATCAAGACACTGATAGCCAGATATGCTTCAACGTTTCCGTCGAGTAATGTCAGTCGTGCATTCGAATGCAATGTGGTTAATTGTCATATCGTTTTAATCATTCCTGTTTTCCTTTTCCCTACTTTCATCTCTTTCTTTTTTTCTTATTTCCTGTTTTTTAATAATTCCGTCGTGAGTTTCGTCGCCCGATATCGTAGTGTGAGAGTGTAAATTAATTGAAAAAAATACGCGATTAAAAGACCTGAGAGGGAAAAAAGCAAACACACCGCAGAGCATAAGAGCGGATCGGGGACGTAATCTCGCTTTATCGAAAAAGTGGTGCGTTAGCCTCTCGGATTCTGAACTGGTCGGGAACGGATTAACTCGGCGCGCGCCCTGCGAATTCATTCTAAAGGATACTCGAACTATACTTCTTTTACATTTCATCAGTTACATCGTACAAACACGTTTAATATACGCGATCGTCAGATTTCTCTAAATTTAAAAAATTAATCTCGAAACGGTGCGAAGGCCGAAGGAAACTCGACGACAAATTTTGACTAACATACCGAATGAATGAGAGATATATATAAAAATTGGAGAAATTGAATAATTCAAATTTTCGGCTGAGTAATCAAATAAATTCGGAAGCATCGAAGGCATAGATGTATTTTTACTTTCGATCAAATTCGTCGTACGCGAGTATTACTCTCTGTGCAATGTAAAGGGAAATCTGTGCAATCTCGGAAAGTCCAAGAGTTTAAAAACTAAAATCTATAATAATAAGTCTATAATATAAGTATAAGAGAGTCTGAATATCGCTGAAAGATTTCCACAAGACGATATATGTTATAAGTTGCAGCGCGAGGAAGAGGGAAATCGGTGAAACAACTGCATCAGGATGCTGAAGCCCCTCCTGATCCCCTCTTAATTCGGCACTGTAATCGTGAGCAGAGTATGTCGCGGATGAATTCGTTGCCATTCCAACGGATCGTTGTGTGAGAGGCATAGTTGAAACTAGGCGGTCCCGGTGTGATCGATTCAAACGAGATCGAATTTTCATCGTGTATATCTGTGTACCACCTGGACAATGTGGCTCGGGACTATCGCTATCCTCGTCTTAATTTCTACCACGAACTCGAAGTTGGTGGGTCTATACACGTGACTTTTTTGACATTCGAGCTGATTCGATAACTGATTCGCAAGCCATTTGGTGACATTTTTTATAACGTCGCCCCCAGATGCGTTATCATCTCATTCGCATAATCTCTTTTGCGCTTGCACTGCAATGCGATACACGCTGCAATTTAGAAATTTTAGAACCGTGCGTTATTTATTTATTGTTGCAATACCTATGTGGGATACCTGATAACGTCTCTTCAATCATTCGATGATAATTTCAATAATTCTCGCCTTAACCTTGCGTTACTGCGATTTCAAATTTTGAATTGCAACTTACTGTGACGTAATTACCGCGCGCCATGATTCGTTTTTTCCCGCCTCCCGATGTCGACGTTCTAGAAACTGTTCAGATTTTCTTTCCCTTTCACCTCGCTTCGCATACTGGTGAATAATGTTTCCTTGAAATTTAACATATGAATATTCCCCTCGTTCCAGGTGGATCTATCCGAGCGTGGACTGAAGAAAGAAGACTTTTTCATGAAGATTCAAACGCAGATCAATCTGCAAGATGTCACCGATCTTATTCTACGGAAGAACGAATTCGACAGTTTTCTCGATTGTTCTACGAACCTGGTGAACCTGAAAACTCTGGACCTGTCGCAGAATCATCTGCAAAGGTTCTTCTTTCTCTGCAAGGACGAGTACAATTTGCAGGTGTTGAACGTCAGTCACAATAAGCTTGAATACATCGATGACAATGCCTTCAACGACCGAATTCCGAAGCTCAAGATACTCGATCTCTCGTGGAATAGACTATCGATCGTTAACGAGACTATGCTCGAGCATTTCAAAGTAACTACAATTGTAGTCTGCAGAGAAATGAACATACTATCATATGTAACAACTCGTATCATTTTTTTCTTTTTTTTTTTTTTTTTTTTTGTAGGTTTTGGAATACCTTACGTTAGCCAACAATCCGATCAACAACGGAATTCATGAAAACGCTTTCTGGAACTTGAAGGCGCTGCGATATTTGAATCTGAGCAACGTGTCGTCGTCGTATTTCTCCTCGGAGTTTTTCAAAACGCTGACCAACTTATCTGCCCTAGATTTGTCAGGAAATCCCATCGGTGCGATTCCATTGCTGCCAGCTAATCTGGAAGAGCTCGACTTGTCCAACACTCAAGTGTCACGATTACGAGGCATTTGCTTGCCTGCCGGGTTGCGAGAATTGAGACTGAACAACATGAAAAATTTGACCGAATTATTGCTGAACGACTTCGAAAATTTGACCAGTCTGGAAACATTGTCCACAGACGGATCGAAGACACTGACGTTTTTGAAAATGAGCCCGTTTAACGATCATATTTTGCCACGACTGCAACGACTCTCGGTGAGTGACTGCGGACTGAGAACTTTATCGCCCAGCCTCGTGTCGATAATAAAGAGAACGCCGATTTTGAACCTGGAGAACAATCCTTGGCACTGCGACTGCAAAATGCGGTGGCTGAGCGTGTCAAACGCTACGAAGCTCATCAGCCGACAGATCAAGTAAGCAAAAATTCTCTGCCCTGTATAAATTTTGAATGAAATTTTCGTCGGGCAACGGTCGATAATTTCAATTGGTTTCAGCGGTTTCCGCGGTTCTAGTACAGATGTCTCTGCTACTGCTAAAACTATTTTTCATTTCAAATTTCAACTTAATTTACGTACCGTTAAAAACGAATTTACAACTTCTTATTAACTTGCTTAATTCAAACTCTCAAAAAAAAAAGAAGATTTCTCGTTGTAACAGAGGTTACACTTATCCGAATACATCGAGGTACATGAAGTTCACGTAATGGAGATTTCCCAATTTTCCCTATTTCATTTTTCGTTCACGTAATAACAGTCGACGTTTCGATTAGCGGATTCAATCGGCAATAGCTCGACTCGAGTCGAAACGAAGTTTCATTAAAATTTCATTTCAACGAAGTGGAGTTCTACCGTAATATATACGTATAATAATTTCCTCAATCTCCGTCTCATCAGGTGCAGAAGCCCAAAGCAACACGCGAACAAACAACTAAGCGAGATACCAAGTTACGAGCTCGAATGCGAAGACGATGGATCGATGTTCCATCCAGTGTTGTGGGCCTCCGTTTTTATACTGGTCGTGGCAATTACTATGGCCGTGGGCTTCTTCCTGCTGAGACGACCGCTCGGTCGCTGGGACATCAGGCGGAAGAACCGGGACACGGTCACCTACACGAACGTCGACGAGTCGTCGAACGATTTGGTGAGAATTCTGGCGGTCAACGAACGAAACGAGGAGTGAACGAGCGCGAAAGAACAAAATTTCTAGAAATGTATTATCTTAGAATATAAACCGAGATTCTCGACTCGTGGAAACAAAGGAGTGGGAGGGAGAGCTAAGTCTAGTTCCGCAACTATGAATCGTACCGAGTTTCGCACAAACTAACGTGTAGGATGTTTCATAATTTTCGATGAAAAAGATCACGCCATATTTCATGCAGAAATAAATCAAAAGTGTAGAAAATTTTTGTTTCTAAATGACTCGATTTTGCCGTTGTGGCTGATTGTGATGCCGCGATAATTAATCGTAAAACACGTCCGCTCAGTTTCAAGTTCAGAAAAGTAGAAAATTATATCAGTGACCAGTTTCATGCTACATAAATGCATACGCGTGAAGTTTTCATTTCTACGCGCTTGCTTTGTTTTTGCTCGAAAGAAGCATCTTCTGTCTACTTGTACAATGAAGTTAATCTAATCCGTGAGAAGATATCAGTTCGGAGGCGTTGAAGTATGAATCGTTGACGTTTTGAACTCTCTGCGCAGATATTGATATCACGGCGTGAAAGTTCGCGAACTATCGTCGATTAACACCGTTTGTTTCACGCTGTTCGACGGAAATTTATTTCATCGACCGTCGAACGCGCGTTTCGCGTCGCCAATTTTGGAACATCCTGTACGGCTAATTTTCTATACACTTTCTGTATATATATATATATATATATATATATATATATATATATATATATATATATATATATATATATATATATATATATATATATATATACAGCGGCAAACACGAACCGGCGGTGGAATTAACGATGTCTTCATATATAAATAGATTTAACGAGTAACATTGTACAGCGGGTGGGCATCAATAGGCTTTGTGCCGAGTCGCCACGCGTCGAAACGCGGAAAAACGAGCGGTAAATACAGGAGGCAGCGTAACAGCCGAGACTCTAAGCGCATCCCTTGAACATCGAAACACCCGTAGCAACCTCGAGTGCTTGGGCATCGTCTGGAGTGGCACGGCCAACAATGTGGGACTTCTTTGTGAATCGAATAAAACGTCTTTTTTGTCGGCACACGTATCGTCGTGTTTTTCGAAACCCTTTACCACCGCGCGCCTCTTCTCATCGATTTCGAAACGGAATGTCCGCGGTGAACAAAAGAGAACGGATACAAAGCAGTGGATGGCTCATTTCCTCTGAATGATCCGCCGCGATGGCCTGTCACGATTCCACGCATCGACGAATTTTCGCCTATCTTCCTTTTCGTTCGAACATTAATTGATATTCTTCCCTTTACGACCAATTCGAGCCGAAAAAATATATATATATATATATTTTTTTTTCTGTCTTTACACTACGTGCGCATGATGTGCTTCGAGGTCAGAATTAGAGTAAAAAACGAGTATAAACATCCTGTCGTCTAGGAAACTAGTATTTATAATCGATAGTTTTGGATTTAGTCGGGCTCGTTAATGTGAAAATTTGTACTGAGAATACATCCTCCAGTTGGGTGTTAAATTCTCCAGTTTGAATTTGCAAAAATATAAGAGCCAACGCGAATTATATTACGCAGCCTGAAAGATGGAGAGACGATCGGCACCGGTTTGTTGCACAAATTACGAACGAAGTGAAGATTCGACGACATCACGGTTCATCTTGTTAATGCAGAAAGTGTGCTCGAGACGTGCACTTTGTTCCAAAAGCGAGTGCGATATTGGCGAGGCAGAGGACGAGAGCGAGGCAAATGGCGCTATGAAGATCGTCAGTTTCCATGACGTGCATCGTGATCGCGTGCGATGTAGCGATCAGCCTTTGTACCGAAGTATGATCTTCCTACGGGAAGCCTATTGGGTTACGACCACGGACCCGAGAGCCTTCCATATGGAAGAATACATTACGCCAAGGGAAGTCTGGTCAATGAGAAAATCGTGACGTGTGTCGCCGATTTTGACGCTCTCGTGTTTCACAAAATCTCTTTATTCCGACACCGTCGATTGATGAGGAATTCTTCCCTTTGTGATTCCAATCGAATCGCGCTTTAACCAAGGCCTGTAACGAATTTTCCGTGAGCTTCGTAAACGTTTAGAGAGTATCTCGCAAGAAGATACGAACAGGAAAGTTAAAAAAAATCGTAGAAAATACCGAACTTCGTGTATTTTTAACATCACGTGTAAAGTAGCTTAACGCTGATACGTAAGTATCAAAATTCCGACACGCGGATAAAGATTCTTTTTTCCTTAACTAATTGACTTTTGTTTATCGAAACATATGCACCGCAATATTGATAAAATTCATATACTATACGTTCGCTGTGAGTCAGTCATTTTACGTGTGACGATACTTGTACAGATCTTGAAATGAAAATGAGACGAGACCTTCCTCTTTCAAACAACCGTGAACCCACTAAAAAAAGCAATAAAAGAATAAAGAGCGGAAGATTGCGGAAGAGTTTGCGCCGGCGCAGAACTGCAGAACGCGGCCGTACGTTTCTAACGAAAAATCGACGAACGATCGAGTTCACCGGGTGGTTTTCGATCGGGGCGAAAGGCAAGACGAGATCGGGGGGGGGGCGATGCTCGATTATACCGATATCCCGTGCTCAATGGGAACATTGTGAAACTCGTTTTTGGATATTCCGGAGCAGAGATGGCCTCACCGGTCACGACCGGACGAGAGGATGCTGCAAGTTTTACACGCGGCGATATCGAGTGTCCGTAATTCGAGATCGAATCCGTGCGAGCCAATTTGGCGAGCCAGCGGGAAAAATAATACACCGCCTACCAGCGTTGGAGGCAGAGCACGGCACGTCGCGAGCTGCGCGGAGAAGCGAATTTTAACGGTCAACGGTGAAACACGTGGTCCCCGACTATCGAGAATATCGTGTTTCCGGCCAAGTAAATACGAGATCCTCCCTTAAGACGCCTCGATAGGCCTGCCGATATTTTCGACGGAGAAAAGAGAGAGAAAAAAGAAATCAAAGAAGGAAGAAGAAACGGGAGAGAGGAAGAGGAAAAGAAGAACAAAAATTGGCTGGACGAGATCGTGGATGAAGAAAGTTGAAAATTTTGCGGGAAACTGGAGGTCGATGTATTGCTTTTCGAAAACTGGAGACACGTTAACTTGCCTTAAAGTTCGATTGCAATCCCATTTATCGCTGTCAGTTCAAACTTCTATTTATAATATAAATATATATTGTTTTAAAACTATTCATAATACAATAGTTGCTAACCATGTATAAAATAATATTTATTTATGATATAATAGTCGCTAACTACTTTCTAGATCTTTTCGTACATCGCTGTAATCGTGTCAATAATGTTTTGAACGTTAAATTTCCAACGAAACGATTCACGCAGTTCGTACTTCTCGTTTAAAACTTGGTCACTTGTTCAAATTGTTAAACAATGACAATAAACAAAACAGCACTGAATTGAATGAAGCAGAGACGTCTGAGAACGAGCACACGGTGTCACGGTGTTAAGGCGGATGGCAAAGAGAGGATAAATTCAGAGGAAGGAAAAGGGGGTCCACGTATAGAGACATGTTAATTTGTTCTAAAATTCGATTACAATCCCATTTATTGCTGTCAGTTCAAATTTCTATTTATAATATAAATATATATTATTATGGATACACAGGCGATAATACATATTTATAATATAAAATAATATATAAAATAATATGTATTTATGATATAATAGTCACTAACGGTTTATAAATTATAGAAATCTTTCTAGATCTTTTCGTTTATTACATCGCTGTAATCGTGTCAATAATGTTTTGAACGTTAAATTTCCAACGAAACGATTCACGCAGTTCGTACTTCTCGTTTAAAACTTGGTCACTTGTTCAAATTGTTAAAGCAACGACAATAAACAAAACAACACTGGATTGAATGAAGCAGAGACGTCTGAGAACGAGCACACGGTGTCACGGTGTTAAGGCGGATGGCAAAGAGAGGATAAATTCAGAGGAAGGAAAAGGGGGGCGCGGCCGATCGATCGGTGAGGGATTAAACGGTTCCTTCGATTTTCATTTTATTCGACATCGAATCTCGGATGTATATAGAAGGTTAATCAAACGCGTACACGGCTTACTTAGCACTCGGTGGAACGTTATTTTCGAAATATCACACTTTCCATTACGATTCGTTAAGCCGGTGCTCTTGCATTAACTAAGCTGACCTGCTAATTACCGTACCTCCGATAGTTCGCCCCGTTTCCTTTCTCCTCTCGTTTCCCGCCGGCCACCCTCTCGTTTCCTCCGACATTCCGCCTACTGTTTGAAGCGGCCCGAGGCCGCCGGAAACGCGGAAAAAAAGGAGCTGCCCGCGACAGCTTCGAAACCATCCACAGAGATCCCCGAGATCTCTCCCCATTGGCGTAATTTCGTCTTCTTTTCTTCTTTTTTTTTCTTTTTCTTTTTCTTTTTATTCCGTTTCTGCCGTCTGGATCAATTGGCGAAAGATTCGAGGACCTCCTCGAAAAAAAATTCGAATCGACGGTCGCTCCGCTTTTTTTTTTTTTTTACTCATTCGCGCGAATGTCTAAAGAGAAATTAGAAGTTTCCCGAAGTTCAAAACCTGCGAGGTTTGGTGCTCATTTCGTTGGTACGAACACGGACACGTACTCTGACGGATTGTTCACTTTTCATTTGCGCGCGATACTTCTACTTCTTCTTTGACTTCATCAATCATAAATACGATTGGATTGCAAACAAGATAAGCGAACGTGTAAACGTAAGACTGCGAAACGAGTACGATAGAAGAAGAATTATGAGTTCTGTGCTATAATGATTAATCGCCTTCGCTTTCCGCGGTGTTTTCAGTCGTTGGATTTTAGCAGCGCGCCACGACGAAAATGAGTGTTACTTCCGTAGATCTAATTAAAATTCTCAACCGCGCTCTCGCATAACACGCGTTCACATCGACAATCTACCTTATCGATTCTACCTAATTATTCTTCCCTATACTATAGTTCTATCTAACTATAAAATTCGAATAACAGATATTCGCGACAAAAAGAAAAAAGAAAAGAAAGAAAAAATAGGACAAAAATTAAAACGAATGTCGTTCGAAAGTAAAGCGGAAATGTGTGTTGGAAAGGAAACGATGAACGTTAGGAGAACGTTCGATGGTAGAACGATAAGTCGATCGACAAAAGCGAGAACGCGACAAGACACGGGTGTCGAGGGTCGAAAATCAGGACTGGTCACCTTTTGGCGAAACGGAAGAAAAGAGTAGGACCTAGCTCAAGGGGGAGGGGGGGGGGGACTGCTGGTTTAGTGTGCGGCGATTTTTGGCGTTCCGGGGTTTTATCTGATTAAACCAACATAGAAACACGGGGTTACGCGTGTAAGCTTCCCGGCCGTCCATGGGGAACGGGCCCGAACAAATGAATAATGAAAATAAAACCCACGATGGTATCGGTAAGCACCACGGGATTACACACGCATCAGCGCGCTCGCGATGAACTTACATTATGGAGTCCCCCGTAAAAGAGAGAGGAGGAAGGATAGAGAAAGCGAGAGATAGGGTGAAAGGCTCGCAGTACTTACTACACGCGTGCACACGCGCGTGTTAAGCGCGTACGTTACGCATTTATGGGCGCGAACGCCATGATAGCAAAGAAAACAGACCTTTTTTTCCCCGTGCCAGACGTTTTATCGGCCCTCCTCCGGATCTAGCGCGGATTTAAACGGCAAATCGGGGGTCCCATAGTTGCTTATTGCTATTACAAATGGCGTTTTTCCCTCGTGCAAGTTCGTGAGAGAGAGAAAGAGAGAGAGAGAGAGAGAGAGAAATCAGTGCCGCGTATGATGGACGTAGTTTCCATGATATCCATGATATGAATTTAATGCGTAAGCGATGATGAGAGAATGTTGGAACGAAATTACGCGGCTTTTAGAGCAGAGTGGATATTGTTTTTTTCCACTGTGGTTCGCAATATCGAGTTTACGATAATACATTGTTTGTTAATATTCGTTCGGTTTGTCTGAGGAGGATGGTGAATTTTTAATTCTGATATTTCGTATATTTCTCGCATCCCATCGGTTATTCCATCGGTTTTCTTTCTTTTTTTCTTTTTTTTTATTTTATTTTTCCAAACATTTTAAACATTTCGATACAAAACCTGTATTTATGTACTTTTCAATTCACATTCACTTATCTTTCTAACTGTGCCTGCTGTATCGGTGCCGAGTAAATCTTTTATAACAACTGTTAATTTCTAACTGTAGTGTACTAATTCGCATCCGAAAGTGAGGAACTTTGTCCAATTATAATTTGCTCCATCCAAACTCGACGTGCAATCGCATCGCACGAATACTCAATCTCGGTCTATCAAATCCAAAGGAACTTCTTTGCCTCTCTGTTCGTTGCTGCAATATTCTCTCCAGCTGTTGCTTCTAATTAATAGCGACAATTCCCTCGAATTGTCTCGAAAGATAACAAAAGCCCAATCGCAGGATAACCGCTCAAAAGGAGGTCCGATCTGAAAAGTTGAAGGATCCACGTACTCTCTCTCTCTCTCTCTCTTTCTTTTTACCGACACTGAGAAATACCTTTTAAAAATAGTTCTCACAATCGCATCAGGAGCATTTAACACGGTTTCTTTTGTGCCGCGTACGGAGGCAGAGCTCCGCTTACGGTGTAAATGTCGCGGCTCTAATGGCCGAGCGCGTCCTGCTTTCCCGGATACCACGATTATGCCAAGGTGTGAACTTACGAGGCCTGCAAATAGCTGGTCGTGAGCACAAAGGTAAAGTCCCCACGGGGCCAAGCCGCTTACGATCAATACCTCGATCCTTCGATCTCCGTCAGCTCTCTCTCTCTCTCTCTCTCTCTCGTGCTCTACGGCCAATGGAAAGTGTCCATTCGTCGCTTGGCGCACAATGCCAAATGGACGGAATATGCTTCTTAAATACCCAACGGGCACTTCTCTCCGGGATGAGAGGCTGCCCGAAGCCTCGGCAATTCAGGCCGAGGCACGTTCCGGCCGCGAAATAATATCGCAACGCGAATCGAATTCGAATTCGTCCAGACACCACCGCCTCTTCCCCTCAAATCGTCGTCGTTCCCCGTCAAATTTCCCTTTCTCTCTTTTCTTTTGTTTTTCTTTTTTCGATTTTTTCCCACCGTGAAAGTAATACGAAATCCGCGAATTCTTCGAAATCTTGCTTCTAAATCTGACAGATTTCAGCGGCGTTCGACGAGAGAACTTTTTTTCTTTTTTATCGATTCTATTTCTGCAACGACAGGTTCGATTATTTTTTTCCTTCGTTGTCAAGACACGTAGTGTAACCGTGCAGTACGGTTTTCTTCGAGATGCGTATTTCTTTTTCTTTTCTGCAAGAAACGAATAAAACTGAGAAACAAATTACCCGACCTGTCAATGTGAATTATTAAAAAAAAAAAAAAAAAAAGAAAAAGAACGTCGCGATGAGGAAATTTACGTCGCGGCTGTTAAACCGTAAAGCGTCGAACCGCAACGCGACCCGACGTCCTGTGGAAGTGTATTATGACGCGAAATTTCGCGTTGTGGCCTGGCTTCTCTCAAGCCGCAGCACGCGCTACTTGTTTCCCTCCGAGTATTTTTAGTTCTTTGCGTTCAACGTATGTGCAAACAAGACTTAAAGAGAGTCCGAATGAAAATACTTCGACTACTTTATGGAAACGCGCAACTGTCCTCAAAACTGTCCGCCAAAGATAAAAAGTAGCCGCGACTGAAAAGTAGAATTTAACAAACCACAAGCAAGTAAACTCAGACCTTTCTTTTCCTTTCTTTTCCTTCGCCAAAGAGCAGAGAGATGACGGTGTCAAGCATCTAGCAAGAAAATACTCGAACGACGAGACAGGTCAACGTGAAACAGCAACGAGCCAGTCCTCTTCTTCAGACGAGGTAATGCACCTCGGTCCTTAGTATTCAGTTACAGACGGTGCGCACGATGGTATGCCATTTCTCGCTCGAACGAGAGAGAAAGAGAGAGATCGTATCGCGACTTCTGGAGCTCTTCCGCAAGCAAACCGAAGAAGAAAACCGAAAAGCATCGCTAATCCCGGTACCCGACGAATTGTCACGTTCTGTCCCGCGAGGCACAGTGGTGTCTTGCTTCCACACCTTCCTTCCTTGAATGTCCGTTTTCATCTGAAAAGGATCTTACACCTGAGACGTTATCCTTCGAAGGGTATCCTTCGTAATTACTTCCAGATGTGGTGCGGTTGTACCCGGGCCTGAGTAATGCGCGACTGGTGTACGCGCCCTTTCGACTTTATTGTCGTTCAAACGTTTCAACAAACTGTTTGGCCGTTTTAACGACGACCTGTCGGAGCTCCGCAATATTCCCGGAACCTGTCAGACCCCCGGACATTCATCCTCGTCGCGTGCAGTTCATACGAAAATTCCTTCCAGGGATTTTAGTTTCAGATCCATGACTTTATTGCCTGTTCGTTGCAACTACTGTAATTCATTCGCCAATATTTGGCGACCGCGTGATTTTGTCGCTTTGACCACATTCTTACTTACCCTCGGCGAATTTTTGCTTTTTGCTTTCGCGGCGAACGATCTATGGATCGTTCGTCCAGCTTTACGAGGAGCGTTTTTGCGCGGTTTCACCTTTGGTTTTTCGTTGGCAAGTGGGACGAATGAAGAACAGGTGCTGTCGCTGTGACGATTGCTACGACAGGACAGAGCAACGTTCGCATCTTTTATTATCTTCGATGCGTCTTTGAACGACGAAATGATTTCAATGCAACGACCAAGTCGTATTCGTCCCAATGCTTACCGCGAAAAACACCGCGTGAATTTGAATGGAAAGTTACACGTTCCTTTCTAAATTGAAACTTTCTAAATTTCATCGACACTCGCACGCGTCTATTAAATTTAACTTTTTCTTTCGATCTTAAATTCGGATATGAATTTAAGATTCAATTGTCACGGTCTCCTCTTGAAACGCGTGTTACAGCTTTACGCGATCCAACGAAAGCAATCGGTTGTTTCATCGATCACTGCTGTATCGAGTTGGAAATAGTCCGTCTGTGTATCTCGGGCGTCGGATCGCCCAACAATTTTTCGTTATCAAGAAACATTCGCCAAGATCGAACGATGACGCCGGAGCGTTGAAAATGAACTTTCACACGGAAAGGTCACAGGTCTTGGCGGCTCGATTTTTCTTGGTCACCGTGCGAGTCCTCTATTTACCCGCGCGCACGCCATCGCTTTATTGCCACTTTACAGAGAGAGAGAAAGAAAGAGAGAGAGAGAGCGTCGTTGGAAAAATCTCGTTGGCGTTTAAGCGGCGGTGCGCTTCGAGACGAGAGGGTGGGTGACTCGCGGGCAACGAAGACCGAGTGTAACGTTTAATTTCAGCTCGTTGTTATCCGCTCCACACGGCGAAGAGGGGTACGAGCGGGGAGGAGGGCGCGAGCCGCGTAAAAGCTCGCGGATTTTTCGGAGATTAGACAGGGGCTGCCCGTTTCTTCGGCGTTACCAAGGGAAACGAGTCAACGCCGTCGTCGCCGAGACGACGGGAGAGATTCTCCTCCGTAGCGCCACACGAAGTGACAACGAGACGTTTTAAAAGGGGCCACCCCGTTCGCCACGGGCAGAAGGATGTAACATAACAAACAGCCCCGAGGCAAACCCTATGGTATTTGCCCGGGGCGAGATCGAGTTCCCGGCCACTTCCTGCGCATCTTCATCGTCTTCTTGCGTCTCCTCGTGGCGCCGTTGCACTCGCGCCGACCTGACGTCTCCACCGAGTGACGAGTGCCACCCTTGAAAACGCATCAGGAATAGACCTTCTCACCGAGTGCATTTAGAGTCGCGCGAACGTGTATTTCCTTCTTTTTTTTTCTTTTTTCTTCGTGTTTCTCTCTCTCTCTCTCTCTCTCTCGTTCTCTCGCAGGATCCCTGATAAAAAAAGCCCACGTACGAAAATACATGTTCGGGAAGGTTGTAGACGACAGGCAACGCGCGGACAAATCTTCGAGTTGAAATAACAAACAGAGCCGGTGCGTGCGTTCTCGCTGGCTGGTGATTTGTAACGGAGGCGGGAAGGTTTCGATATTTCTTTCTCGATTTTTACGAGAACAGCCGAGAGCGGGACTTGCCGGAAGGATTTCTTTGCCGATCGATCTGCATTAATTACAGCACCGATGTAACCGGAAGGATAATCCAGCTGTAAACGCGAGTCCCCGTCGATCTCGTTAATGCTCGCGGCAAATCGGGGAGGATTTTCGTCGAAACTCGGAAAATCGAAGATGCGTGGAGAAACCGAACAAAAAAGAAAAAAAAGCGGGAGAGAAGGGAAACAAACGCTAGAGAGAGAGAGAGAGAGGGATGGTGAACGGTGGTCGGAGAAGAAGGGGATAGAAAAAACAGCGGGGCAACAACAGGCGGGAACGAGGGGACGGGAGATTGGCCGGCGATAATCATCGGCGCCGTCAATTTTCCGGCGAATGTAAAATCACCGTCACGTCGGCGAATTATGGCCGCGTCAGGCCGCGTTCTTTGTACATATTTCGGCCGAAATTCGAGTGTCAGTGCATGGGATAAAACGTAATGAGCCGCGCGTTCCGGTCGGCCAGCTTTGGCTACCAGCGGGGAAATTATGGCGGAGGCGACCGATGTTAAAAGCGCGATGTAAATTCGGGGCAACGTGCATGCACACACACACACACACACACCTGTACGTAGCCACGTATAGGTACACGCGCGCGCGTAGCCACATATACATACTGTACGCGGCTGATGCAGCGTACGCAGGTAGATGTGTACGTAGTATACAGGTACACACACACACACACACACACACACACACACACACACACACAGAGGAGAGACAGGGAGAGAGTACGCGCGGGCTGGCAGAGGCGGGAACGGGCGGCAAGGAAGGTACTTGCGCTCATGATTGCGATAATGCCAAACGCAATATCGCGGCAAAATTTATCGGTCGCTCGAGCAACGGCACGCGTAGCGAACCGTGCGAAAAATAGTAATGAGTTGCCGACGAGAGCACGAAAAAGCGTAATAATGAGAGGACGCCGAGGCTGGTGAAAAAGAGACGGACGAGAAGACAGAGGCAGAGACAGAGAGGGAGAGGTCGGAACGAGCGGACAACCGGGTGGAGAGAGAGAATCTCGCGGCAAGAGAGGGTAGGGGTGTGTGCGTACGAGGGCAAAAAGATAATGGAAGAGTGTGGGAATAAAAATCGAGAGGATTGAGAGGTGGGAGCGAAGAGAGGAATCGAGAGGATCCCCGGCGATAAGGGGATAAAATCGAGAAAGAAAACAAAAGTTGGGATAGAAGAACGAACGGGCGAAAAGGTAGACGCAAAGAGTATAAAATGACGATCCTCGAGAGAAGGAAGAGAAGGGGGAGAGTGTGTGAGAGAGAGAGAGAGAGTTTAAAAAAGAGAAACGCAAAAGGAAAGAAGGGAATCAGTGGGCGACGAAGAGTCGAAGATGGAATGAAAAAAAGCGCGGAACGTTTAATCGGCGCGTGGTAAGCTCTCTCGTTCTTGCACTCTCTCTCTCTCTCTCTCTCTCTTTCTCTCTCTCTGTATATTTGAAAAGAAAGGGAGAAAAAAGAAAAAAAAACGGAGAGACGCGTTGAAAAAGCCTGTCGCTACGAGTGTTCCGTATTTCGGATATAACGGTGAACGATGAGGTTTTTCACCGGCGCGAAGGAAAAAGCGCGTCGGCTAGATGAACGCGCAAACCAGATTCCGTGGAAAAGCAATTTTTTAATAAATCCTGTTTGCACCGGCATACATTTTCCCCGACGTGCGCCGCTTGAAAGTTTGACGACCGACGTCGGGCGAGTTTGGACGTCGCGCGATTTCAAAAATGAATCGCGCGGGTAATCCGCAAGACGCAGCCTCGGAAACGATTAATTATGCGGTTGTTCCCGTATTTTTCCCGTTTCTATCGCCACATTACATTGCCGAGGTAATATGAAAAATCCGAGACAAACAGCTTAATAATATAATACAGCAGGCAGCAGTTGCGAGCGTCGAGCAGAGCCAAAAATCCGACGGGAAATATTATAATCCACGTTGCAAAGAAAAAAAAAGAAAAGAGGTTCGTTCACATTTGCTTCGTTAAACGAATTGATAATTGAAAAAGAAAAGAAAAAAAAAATAAGAGGACACGCGAGATATGAAAGACGTGGGAAACGAAAGAGGCTCGTACGAGACGTAAATTCAAAGGTCCACAGGTGAAGGTGTCTGATCGAACGAGGAACCATCACGGTAGAAACAAAACCACCATGGATGGTGGTACGATATTATCTGGCAAGAAAGAAGGCGCGGCGCAGCTTCCCGGCTAAGATAGCGGAATTAGTGGGAGCCTCGTTAACGACCTCATTAACCCATGGTTAGAAACGATGGAGGGCCGGGTTAGAAGCCAGCCTGCCCAGAAAAGTAAAACAAACAAATGGCCGTGGCGCCATCGCGCAGATGAGTCCCTTCAAGGCTTGAAACGAGGCCCGACCCGCGCCGATCCGCGCCAGCTTTTCCCGACGCCGACGTTACTCGCGTCTAGTTCATCGGCCGTGTCGCCGCCGAGTTTTCAAACCTCGAAATTTCATCCCCGACTTCCGAGGCTTCTCCTCTGTAAACACACCGCGAGCAGGCAGGCACGGCGCCACTTGCGACCCTTGGCAATCACCTATACAAAAATCGACTTCTCCGACATTTCTCTTGCAACTTTCTCCCAACCGTCTCTCAACCTCCCTCTCTCGCCATCCAGTCCCACCGTCTTTCGTCTTTCTGTTAGCTTAGATCGCCGCGGATAAGAAAAAGTTAAGCTTCCGAAGTATCTCGTCGAGAGAAACCGATGAACGAACGGCAACGAAGAACATTGTAAAACAAAATGGACGGTGAAATAAAAATCGTTTAACATTTTCTCAGTGTGTTTTCTCGATTCATCTTCTTCCGTCTCTGAGACACTTTTGTCGATTGGTCATCGGTAGATGACGACGAGGAGATTAAACTGATTATTTTAGAAATATTATAGAGAGAGAGAGAGCAAAGATGAAGAATATTTCAACTTAAAATACTCACACGGGGGGGGGGGTATTGAAAAAAAAGAATTTATTTGCGTTATAAACAATTCAGTTCCGTCCGAAAAAATACAGTTGCCACAGCTCCACTCCTCTTCCACCTCTATTCCACTAACACTTCATATTCATTACCCCCGGCGAAACACGAGCGAAAACAAAGAATATTCTAGGAAAAACAGCGTTAACCGGTCGATGGAAGATAAATGAGAAACACGTTCGATAATCTGTAAAGAAGATTTTAATAGAGGCGAACCTGATTCGATCCCCAGTGGCAGAATGCGCTCGCACGCGAGATCGTACAATAATACACGGGCCCGAGCAAAGCAACGCCCCATTAAGATGCCGTTAAATAATAAAACCTCCATATTAGCAGCGGGGCAACCCTATGGCCCGCGCAACCAGAAGAGGATTATCCCACAACGATATGTCTAACGCTCCCCCTTTCTCTCTGTAACGGGAACCAACACCGTAAGTTAGCGTCGTTTCTCCTCTTCGTTCGTCGATCGTCGGCTGGGGCTGCTCTCTCCCGTTCGACGTGGAATCGTTTCGACCGCCAGTGATTTATACGATTTAATCCCGGGACAAAACAGAAACGATTTTATTCAACGATGTGTAATATACAGAGTAATCCCGTGCGCGTTTACAGTGGTGCCTTGTTAGCTTTTAAACCAGTTGCCAAATGTGTAATCCTTGGGCATTCTGATTGCAAAGTGGCAGGCACCGGGAATGAGGGGGAGGAGGGGGGGGAGAGGTGATTTTGCGAATGTAAACTGCGAAGAGGATATTGATCTCTTCGATCGAAGTCGAAACTACAATGCGTAAGTTATTCTAAATTATCAACATGCATTCTCTTATTTACAATTCTTCAACTTGACAAAAAAACCGATCATCGCTTGCAACAGTGTAGCATGGCACAACGCGTGAACGTATTGCCGAAGTTACAACGCGTCAAACGCCGCACAACTTTAATCGCGAACCAATTGGCGACGAATTAATGGCACGCAAAACACTGCTATTCCAATTCTATTCCAATGTTTCTCATCCGTCCAACGAGGAAAACGTCAACGTTCCGCGTTCACGTTCAAGACAACACTCGAAACATCCTCATTTCCACCGGTGGAAATCAACGAAAATTCACCCTTCGGAAAAATCAACATTCGTTTCTCTTATAGCGCGGCAACGCGGGCAACGCGCGGTCGAATCAGCGGTACGTCCTCGCATGCTCGATATTCTAATCCACAGAGACATCGGCCGCGGCGTGTGCGTAATTCATTATGCGTGTCGCGGGTGCCGCGAGTGCACAATGTTATCCGGGCCGATACGCGCGGCGAACGCTCGACCGCCACCCCGACGGGGTTTTCCTTTCTTTGGTTTTCTAGACCGTGATTAATCTACCCTCGGTAACGAGTCCCGCTTGACAGTTCTCATCGCGGAAAGTAATAGCCGGTGCCCGATGGAATTCAATGAAAGAGCCTTTGTACCCGGTGGCTCGGGTACGTGCGAGATGGCGCGTACCCGGCGCCTTGTTACCGCGAGCGAGAGGAACGAGCGAGCGAGCGAGCGAGCGGTGAACGCTCGTGATAAGAGCAGCGAAATATTTTTCTCCTGGCTCGTGTGTGTCGAGTGAGAGATTTTCCCCGTCGAGTTTGAGGAACGTGGTCGAAAAGATGAAAGGCTTTTGGCAGTAAACGAACGAGCAACGTGCTTCCGAAAGTGGAACAGCTTCGAATATACATGGCACGCCGCCGTGTCGAAAACGAAACGAAATGTATTATAGTAAATCTGGCGAATGGGTGGATAGTAATTAACACGGTGCGTCGTAATCGATGCTGACATCGTCGAAATTTCTCCCTAGCAGTCTAGCGTGTTTTTAGCAAGCGTAGAAAATCTATATTTGTAGTAGTTTTCATGTTAAAGCGCGTTGTTATAACCTAATTTTTCGTACGAAACCTTCGACGAAGCTATTACGAAATATTCCGTAATATTTAGATATAATAATTTAGTACGTATTTACTATAACGTATTATGTAATACATAGTATATTACAATGTATATAATATAATATTAAAGTGTGTTATTAAAACCTAACTTTTCGTACAAAACCTTCGATAATACTTGTGAAATATTCCGTAATATTTATAATAAGTATAATATACTATAATATACTATGCACTATTCTATATACTGTATACTGTATACTATATACTATATACTATATACTATATACTATATAATATATACTAGCGTATATTATAATATATTATAACATATTATATACTATAATGTATCACATAGCATGTTATACCTATTATAAATATTATAAATATTTCGTAAGCTTCGTCGAAGGTTTCGTACGAAAAGTTAGGTTGTGACAACACACTTTAACATTAGTATATAATATATTACATTATAACATAACATACTGTATACTATATATATTACATAGCGTGTTGTTATAACCTAACTTTTCGACGAAGCTTACGAAATATTTATAATATTTATAATAGGTATAACATGCTTTGTAGTACATTATATATAGTATATAATATGTTATAATATACATTATAATATATGCTAACATTACAATACAATTTATAATATAATACTTCCTATAATTAATATTATAACAGTAATTTTCTTGCACGCACTATGGATAACTTTAATCAATTTTAATATTTGAACGATCAATCTTCTCGCGCATACTACAAATAATTTCACAACTTTGGTTCCTCTTTACCACTCTAATTCATTTTTCGACTCGATCGGTAGTATTGCATAAAATTGCAACGATCAGTGTGTAAAAATTATTGTTTCCGATAGCTCCGTTTCCCAACAATTCGAATCAATTACACCAATGTGATTTACGAACGAGAGTGCAGATCACGAGAGAAAGAAGAAGACGACGATGAAAAGGAAGGTGAAATGGTTGGTCGTGCGATGAAATCATTTGTCTAGGAAGGTCAGCAAACAAGCAAACACCATCGCCCGATAGATCGATCCGTGTAATCGGGGGTTGGATGATGGAACGGTATAACACTCACGGCCTACCTGTCGTTATCGCGACATTTATCTGCGAGACATTCCGCGCCCCGATATTCTATTATATTCGATGGCAAATGTAATTCATCATTCGATCGTGGCGCCCGACCGTTCATCGTTAAACGCATTTATCCGTCACGTTTCTTAGTAATTAAGAATGAAATTTCGCGCGACCGATGTAAAACGCGGTCACACGCCCGTGCGTGACCATACACAGACATTTCGGAAATTTCGGGCATCAATTTACGGCGATTCGTTGTCAATCCACGGAAATTTCATTAGCGTCTCTCCTTGCGAGAAGTGCGACGTTTAGTTGTTACAGATGTCACAGTCGGCTGATCAATTGTGAATATTTAGTAGCAGAAAATGAAACCTGAAAGCCGAGAAAATTTTTTTCTACAGATTGGATATTTCGCGCACGGTTTAAATTTTTCCACGAATCTACTTGATATACTACGTTCGCTGCGCGACGACGAAAAAAGAAAAAAAAAATTTGTGAAAGAGTTGTACTGCGACTAATGAGATTAATTAATTTTTATACAATATACTGGCACGTTTGACCGATTACGTGTATTTATTCGCTATCTGGAAACGATTGTGCGTCCGTTATCGCATTGTGCGATACGCGTGTTCCGCCGTCGCCTATGCAACTCTACGAATACACACGTATTCGTTGGTGCCTACTAATGCACGCAATCAGATGAATTTATCCATTAGACGGGACGATTAATTGCTTGCCATTCACGGAGATTAAAGACAAGTCAAGGTCAACGAAGAATCCTCGCTGCTCTAAACCCACTTTGAGAAAGAAAGAGAGAGAGAGAGAGAGACTCATAATCGCGCGGGTATCGTCCGTCAATCGATATCGGCAGCAATTTCCCGGGGAACTATACGATTCGCATCGATACGCGTCTCCTCCATTTATCAAAAACACCTCCGGTCCTAATAGCTGGAAATTCGGAACGCAGACACGCGTTTATTAATCGCTGATATATTTATCAATGCATATTTAATCGAATAGAATCCGGCCAGAATCCCCAAACAAACGGCCGATGATTAGAATTCAGCAGTTGTGCGAGCCCCGATACAAGGTCTGCCGTTGGCATAAAGCGATTAACGCTTATTAGCAGCGGCCAGAAAGAATTAATACGTCTAAATGGCCGCCGTTAATAACTGAACAGGGCAACGCTTGTCGAATTACGAATCTGCTTAAAATAGAAGCGTGTTTGTCTCTGTGAATTAATTAAATATAACAGAACTTGCAAGAATCGCGGCGTTACGCTAGTGTGAACATTCTCATCGATCCGTGTAACATCAAGCGTCGTGTGAATAATTGAAAAAAATTTCTGAAATTGGAAACAACGCTCGCTATCCTTTTGCAAAATAGCTAGGCTATTCGTTGTTCGATTGTTAGTTTTACCTACTAAAATATATACGGCGATGATATATTTTTTTTTGCTAAATGATATTTTTGCGAGAGCATCTCCACTGTTGGTCAAAATTAAACAATCTGAAGATAGAAAGATACTCGCGGAAGATAACAACATAGTTACGAATACGATAATTGTAATTATAGTATGAGAATACGTCCGGGTATTTCCGAGTGAAAATAATTGTTAATAGAAAAAGAGAGGAAGAGCGATCGTGAAATGTTAGTTGGGGAAAATGAAACCACCAGTCGAAGGATAATTCGACTGCGCAACTATTTATTATCACTATACCTTGGATTTTGACGGTCAACGGGATACCTACTTATATCTCATTGTCTCCTCTCCGTGGTTCTGTACCTAGCTCACGTTTTCAAACATTTCTCGGGGAAAACCCAAGAATTCCATTCTTCAAGGATTCTACGGTGCCAGCATTGGAACATGTGTTTTGGATTAAATAAATCATTTTTCAGAACCAATACATCAGATTTTCGCTACTCTTTCCACAAAAGCAGCGAAATCCTCTCACAAATTGCAAGTTCTCTTACAAAATCCTCTATCCCATTGTTTATTCCTGTTCCGTTATGAATTTATGAGTAAAAATTCTAATAAATTCATTAATAGTTATTGTTGTTTTTTTTTACAGTAATACTTAGAATATTTATTCTTTGATAAAGTATAAATATACAAGGTGCAAATACATCTAAACACTTTACTTTGAATATCTTCTGCAGGCATTCTCATTATGCTCTGTACATTTAATGCTCCTCTGGAGGCTCTGTAAGAGGTTTAAATTTCTTAAGTTTCACGATGAAAAGAAATTCGCTACGAATTTGTGTTCTTAGTCCTTCGAGCCAGAAATAGTTATACCTAGTCATAAACTCGTTTGTTTCCCTTTGCAACACACTCTAAGAAACATTAATTTTGGTTACTTTAGCGTGAGCCAGTGCATGCAAGGCGAATCTCTGTAAACAAGATTGTTCACTTAAACAAGATTCACACACACTAAACCCCCAATGATGCATTCGAACCGATTTAAAAATTTCCGAACATAGATTTTCAATTTCTATGCCACTCTCCATCGATGATACAAACTCGAAGACGATACTACTACCGTGATAAAAAGGAAAGCTGATTTACAGAAACGAGCACGGGAGGGGAAATACGATTTAACGCTACCGTCCGCAATCGAGGTCAAAGCGATAGCTGCGAAAGTGGCATAAATTCATGTAGACTCCTCCGGTAACAAAGTCGCGTCATTATCCGGATCTAATGCCACGAGAGCTGTATTGTCGTGCAGCTAGATTATGCCAGGCGATTTCGTGTCACGGCAATTGAAAATTTACACCGGGTGCCCCTTTCATCGCGCGCGAGCACGTCTGACTATCGTCGTGCAGCGCGCGACTGTTTTATAGATCGGCGCGAGGATGGAACGTCGAACTGCAACCGGAAGTCGAACTGCAACGCAAAGGAACACGACGAAAAGTGACGTCTTTCGAAAGAAAGGAAAAAAAAAAGAAAAGAAAAGAAAAAGAAGAAGAAGAAGAAGAAGAAGAAGAAAAACTCGTAATCCAGCTTTTCCAGTAATCCGATTTAACTAGGGCGAATCGTCTGGTATCGGTCGTATAACGGAACGAACGATTGCAAAACGGGACCAATCGACGGCATCATCGACAGCTCGAGATTATATTTCCTTCCATTTCGTTCGGGCGATGCGATACCAAGTAAGAAAGTAAATGTGAAGAGTGCGAGAAGGAGACAAGGGCACGAGTCGTGCAAATTTTATACTTTGCTCAGGAGAAATTTGGAAATGTGGTAAACGCGTTGTCAAAGTTTCAGGTGTTTTCATCCTTTTTAAAATTTCAACTCGCGAAATACGCGATTCACGTCCCAAGAATTTGGAACATTCAACTTCGTCTTGTATTTTGCATTCTCTGGTGATTGCGATAGTGGTAACATTTTATTGAGGAGAGATTTGGAAATGCGCGTTATTATAAGTTTCTCTGCAATTTTAATTCGAGAAATACGTAACTCACGTACTAGATTTACAAGAATTTCGTGTATTTAATTTCATCTTGTATTTCGCATATACACTTGTGATTGCGATAGCAGTCAGATTGAACAAAATTGAAATTCCAAATTGCTCTATAATCTCCGCTGTACAATGACGCTAGTTAAAAATTAAAAATATCTCCCGTCACGATATTTCCCATTTTTCGATTTGTAGCCTATTTTCAAGAGACTGATTTTTCGACCGCGTCGCGTTAAAATATACTGCTCGTTGATCATCAGTGACGTCGAAAAATACATTTTCCTTCTGCGGTCTTCGTACATTATCGCTCGCTCGACTCTTTCGTCTCTTCGCCATGGAAATAATATTCAAAGCAATTCATGGGAATATTATGTTAGATTCTTCACGGAGGTGATTTCTCGCCAGATTATTCTATCAATTCGTTTAAATCGTTCGTGTCAAGGGTTGCTGCGCACATACGCGGATACGCAAGTGCGTATACAAGTTGTTTGAAGATAACCAGAGATGAAGAGCAGAGGTGAAGAGAGAAAAAGTTGGCGAGAAAAAGGGCCGACGACCAATATTGAAGCGAAGATAGAGAAGTAGACACGTCGGCCTGGATACGTCAGAGTTACAAATCAGAATATTTATCACGAGACTGAGGCTGTTGCGGCGGCTGTGCGTTCGATAAAACGGAGACGCCTTCGGCGCCGTCGCGCGTCCTCGGCTTCTCGATACGTGTGCACCTGTCGTCTTGACGAGAAATGAAATCTAGTCGCGTGTCGATAAAGGGCTTCTATCCGCGTATTGCCCCGGTGTGTATCGTCGACGTGAAATTCCGTCGGAATGGAAAACGGAGCAAGAGTCTCCCGGTTCAACGTCCTGTCGTTGTGGCGTCCCTCACCGAGAGGCTACGTTCGAATGTTTTTGCCCTGCGAAAAATCCGCAGGAAGATCTTCGACAAACTAGGGAGAATTTTGTTAAAGTCAAATATCAAACGTATCCGTGATGAGAGAAATATAATTCGACTCTGAGGTGAGAAGATCAATAAACTGGCAAATACTAGAGATTACAATCTCATTAAAGTCGACAAATCCACAGAGAAATCTTCGACGAGGATTAACAAGCATTCGACAAACAATCTCAATCAAAATTCAACTTGAAGCACGTCTACGACGAGGCGAGTCCGTAATTCAACCCCGAAGCTGCCGATCTGGTATACACCCCCGTAACCACATCCACGCGAATTCTGCGCGTTTGCGAAACGTGAAACAAAAAAAAAAAAAAAAAACAGAAACAAAAAAAAAAAGAAAAAAATGGGGAGAGAAGACGCTCCGCGAGGAGGCAGAGAGCAACAGAGAGTTGCATAGTTACGATACACCGAACTCGGTGGAGAGACGAGAGGCCGCGAGAGAAAGCGATGGCGCGAGCGGAACGTAACGACAAACAGAGGAGGCGAAAAAGCCGATGGACCTTAGCTGGTGTTGCGCGAGAACGAGAGCGGCGAGTCTGGTCTCGAAAGCAGTTCGTCGAGAGATCACGGCAGCAGGAGCAACAGAAGGTACGGAACGGCAGCAGGAACGGCAGCAGTTGAACGTGGGGATCATGCCTTCGTTCCCCGCGTCCTTGCTTCCAGCCCCACTTTTCCATACTCTCCGTCCCACTTTCTGCCCGGCGCATCGATCGTTCTCTCTCTCTGTGTGTGCTCTCTGGTCTTTCTTGCTTGGTTTGGTGGCTCGCGGGCCAGAGGGAGACAGAGACAGGGAGAGGGTGGGGGGAGTGAGAAAAAGGGTGGTCGGGGGAGAGGCGTGAGAGACGTCTCTGGCGGGAGCATTCGCGGATCGTTGGCAGGAGTATGGATACGAGCGCGAGGGGTCGAAGGAAGGGAACCCGAAGGGGGAAGAGACAGCGCGAGTTGGTGGAAGGGATGGGGTGGAGGGAGAGGGAGAGGATTTGGATCGCGGAACGGTTTTGGTGGGGTGCGAACGGTGTTGGTGCTTGGATAGCACGTGGAAGGGATAATTAAACGGACACAAACGTGAACACGAACACTGGTGTACGGAAGGACGAAGAAAGGTTACCATGGCGACGTGGATGGGATCCGGCCAATCCCGATCTGGCTGGTAGGCGTGGCTTGTACATTGGCCCCCCGAGCGCCAGTACAGCCGTCTCTTTTTCTCCAGCAACCCCTCCGTTGGTGTCTGGAACCCGGGGGCAGGGAGAGGGGACGAAAACCCGGGAGTGGAAGTGAAAGAAAGAGAGAGAGAGAGGGAGACAGGCAGACGGAGTGGAAGTGAAAGGGAGAACAAGGTAGAGGTAGGTCGCAAGAGCCGGCGGGACTACCCGGTTGCAACGGGCGCGTACAAACGTATCATGCTGGGTAGGGCCGGTGCCGAGATGCCGGCTTGTAAACGAAACCAGTTTGCTATCCGATACGATCCAGGCAACAGCGGCTTCGCGTGATATCCCCACGGCCGAGGAGAACGTCAACGTGTGCTTTCGCGTTCGACGTGACCCCCGTAGGATATCCATCTCGGTGAACGTTACTTGGACCAGGACACACCTGACCAGGATAGCGCTCGGGGGTGAGATTCAGTCGACGAGAGAAGCGGCGGACAACAGCCACCGGTCACTCGTTGCGAACCACCCGTTCCCGAGAGTTATCTACGATCGATTGTGCTTGATCGTTTGCTATTTCTCGAAAAAAGAGAGAGAGAAAGAGAGAGAAGAGAACACGCACGTACGTATCACATACACACGCGCGCGTGTCGTGTATATTGGTCTCGTCTTGTCTCGTCGCTCAAGACAAGTCCGCCGCGGAGACAACCTTTGTCGTTTCTCGTTGTCAGAAACATTGTTAGTAAACTGGATCCTTCCAGTTCTTCAAGGACTGGTGAACATTCGAAACTTTCGGTTGAAAGCTGTAATACATTCGCTCAGCAGTGTAAACAATTGGTGTGAAGTGATCAAATCGATCCGCGTCGATCCGTGTCGATCGAGTGATCGGGAATAAGAAAGAAGTTAAGTAATGACAAGCCTCCGAACCGGGACGACGACAACACGACGATGAAAAGCGCAAAAAGCAAACACAAATCGAGTCGGAGAGTTTCCTGAGTCCGACACGCCGGTGGTTCGTATCCAACGGTGACATCGATGCTCTGAAGAGGTCGTCGCTGTTCCGCAGCGCACGGAGGTAAGTGGATCCTGGAACGGAAAGGATCAGGCACGATTGAGCCAGAAGAGATGTCAGCCGTAGCACCAGCAGGGACTGGTGCTACAGCACCACCTGCGAACGGTCCAATTGTACCTGCTCCGGTCTTCGCCTTGCCAACGTTGTCGTTCACCGTCGGCCAGGTGGCCACGGTTTGCGAGACACTCGAGGAGAGCGGCGACATCGAACGTCTGGCCAGGTTCCTCTGGAGTCTTCCGGTGGCTCATCCGAACATCCAGGAGCTGAATCAAAGCGAGGCTGTGCTAAGAGCCAGGGCGATCGTCGCGTTTCACTCGGGACACTACAGGGAGCTGTACGCCATACTGGAGAGGCACAAGTTCACCAAGGACTCTCATGGTAAGCTCCAAGCGATGTGGCTCGAGGCGCATTATCAGGAAGCCGAGAAACTTCGGGGGCGACCGCTCGGCCCCGTCGACAAGTACAGAGTCCGAAAGAAATTTCCGTTACCGAGGACGATCTGGGACGGCGAGCAGAAGACTCATTGTTTCAAGGAGAGAACCAGATCGTTGTTGAGAGAGTGGTACCTTCAGGATCCGTATCCGAATCCCGGCAAGAAGCGAGAACTAGCTGCTGCCACGGGGCTCACGCCTACCCAGGTTGGCAATTGGTTCAAGAATAGGAGGCAAAGGGATCGGGCCGCCGCTGCGAAAAACAGGTACGTCCACGATATTCTTATCTAACATATAAACATCATCAACAAATCGGTTCCATTAAGAAAATTCATAAAGAAATTTTGAATCGACGGAATTAACAGTGATTCCTTCGCTGGAGCGGAGTTGTATTTTCGAGGTCTCTCCAACGAGAGAAGTGTGAAGAACAACGAATCAATCAAACGCTGTGACTTGTTCCACTTTGTAAGCCAATAAAATCCCGCGATTTGTGCTTAAACGCGATGACTCGATATCCAGTCTGGATAATCTACAAGATCCAAGAGAATTTTTTGCAACAATCTGAATAGGATAAGCAACAAATTCGTTCGTCTGCTCGTGTGCCGTTTTTGTACGCGAAAACGATTGCGGTTGGTGGCAGGACGCGAAAGTTTTGTTTCATTAAGTAGCGTTTAATGGAAGTTAATCGCGAAACGATTAGTGGTTTAGGTCCCTTTAGTCAGATTGTTGTGCTCTGTCCTCGGCAAACGAGCCTTTGTGCCTAGTCCCAAGGCCCCCGCGTGGAGGGTCGCGTAATTTCATTTTGACGTCCGACGGAGGGTCGCTGCCGTCGGGCGAACAACGATTTTCGAATTACGTCTTTCAAATTGTATTTCGTCGATGCTTTGCCTCTCCTTTCGTTCCACGATGCGTCCTCTGCATAGCCGAGTCCTGCCCAAATCGACTCTGAACACCCAGTCCCAGTCAATTTCGTAGCGCTCTTCTGTTTCAAACAGGATATGAAACGAGCTATCGAGTGATATAACCGTGTTCTATCTTTCCATATCTTCCTCAATGTCTCTGACAGAGAGGCATTTCATCTTCACAGTCGTTTCGATCTCGTGATCTCGTTATTGGAAAAAATTCAAATAATTCTAAATTCGTTTTATCCCACGTGCTAGAGTATCTCGCTTGGGGAAATTTTTTTTCTTTCTTCTTTTTTTTTTTAAATTCATCTTAAAATTTCGTAGCGTTCTTCTTTCTCGTTCGAGGGACGAGCTATTGTCGAACGATATATATATAATCGTTCAGTATCTATTCGACCGAGTTGTTCGAGATAATTTAAATAACAACCGATCGTTTAAGTAATTGTAAGCTGTATCGCTCTTTATATGGCGAACATTTTTTGAAATTGATTTCGTCGCGAAAAAAATATATATTACCTCGATAGAGAGAGAGAGAGAGAGAGAGAGAGAAGCACGTCCCGTGATATCTGCTGTTTTCGATTATTATTTTACTGTTTCTAAAACAAAACCACGATTGATCGTCGCTGAGAGGTCGATGTTCGAGAGACGATCGTAGAAAAAACGGCGGCACTAGCTGTCGTTTCGATTCGAAGCACCTCAATCTCAGGTAACGTCTGGTGGCAGTATTGTCCGGCAGTATTGTCGTGAATGAACAACAGCGGCAACATTGTTTTCCCCGAAATTGGGAAATTTTATGCCGGGTTTTCCCCGTGGCCTGCGCCTCCGTCTTTGTCTATGGAATCTACGTTTTCACTTTGTCTCTCTCTCTCTTTCTTTCTCTTTTGACATGACCTCAACAAACAAGGCCTCGAAATTTCTCTGTGATTTATGACTTTTGGGCAAGAAACGAAATGTTTCAGGAACACGTGTGCCAAGGCATTTTCGTGAAATTTGTAACGTATCTGAAAACTGAATGTTTCTGTCTGTACGTTGAAAGAACCTTGAAATTCTTTATATATCATATATAGTGTATTCGCGTAACTGAATGGTGACTCTTCGCGAAGAAAAATGTGGATAGCGAAGAATCAGGTGAGTAAATTCAATCTCGATCGAAATTAGTCTCGACCGACAGCACGAAACGCGAGCGATTCTACTGTCCCTGTTTATCAGATTATCACTCGATAGATTTGTACATATATATAAGTTCTTTCCCTTTTCTGTTTGATCGGAATGATTCCGGAACATATTCACTTGACGTTTGAGAGAAACATGTGACAATTAAATTGCTACGTTAATGAAAAGAATATTAAGAAGTGACTGCCTCTCTTGTAAAAACTGATATTACAAATCGACAGCGGCATGATATTAACGACAGGTGTAACAAATCTACATTTACAAATCGAATCAAATACTCTCTATTTATAGTTCATTCTCTTCAAATGTAAATTTTTACATTCCTCTACCGGCAAGAACTGATTTGTTTCTTTCGCAAGAAGAAATTAAACCGATCAAAAAAAAAAAAAAAATAATAATCTGTATCATTTCAAAAGTTCATTCTTTCACCGCGAGAAAGGCAAATTCATCGTTGCCGATCACTTTGAGTTTCACGACGACGAGACGCAACAAGAGATATACATCTCCTATTTTTTCCCCAGGAATTATTGAAAAAGAAAAAAAAAAAACTTGAAAATCCACAACCGGACGAAAGTTCCTTTTTAAACAAACGTATCGTTTTCGCTCCGCGGAATGGAATCGGCAATTCGTTTTTTCCCTCCCTGGTAAATTCGCTGGTCTAAAATCGTCACGACCCAGATTCTTGGTGGTGCGCGGACATCTGTAATTACTCTGCCCTGAATGAAGTCATTAATAGTTATTACCTACGTCTATGCTGTGTAATTGATATATCGTTAACGGGTCGAGGATCGTCCGACTGTACGCTGGTCTAATTGATCTTGATGAGGCCGCGCAACGGGAAAAAGATTACACGTTCCTCAGAGGCTCGAGCTGTCTTTATTGTGCATTCAGATCGTTTTCTTACGGCCTCGACTTCCCACGGATTCGCGGATAACTTGGCGAATTTGCATTTGAACAACCGCTTTCGAAATCCCTACCCACCGATGGCCCGCGTCGCGTTTCGCCCATCGTGTTTGCGATTCGACAGCGATGATTTCGGCTCGATTCGCGAGCCCTCTGAACGAATTCAACGAGTTCAGCGCTCTGCTTAGCTATCGAGGCGCGTTGCGTCCATAAAAAGTGAAGAAAGTAATTGCAGGTCAGACGCCGCGCCGCGTCTCCGATTGCCGTTTTAATAGTTAGCCGTCGGCTGTGTGGCTCTTAGCCTTTCGAGTTCTTCAGGTTTTGTAAACTTCCAACTCCTCGAAATGTCGAGTGTCGTAGATATCAGAAGCTCAGGGCTCGTACTCTGTTGATCTCTAATTTTTTCTTTTTTTTTTTTTAATTCGAAACCTCGAAACTGGACCTTTCTTCCCTCTTTTACGGCTTTCGAATGTCGAATTCGGAAGTTTCGAATTTCAAAAATCTTGCAAATTCGAAGGTTCGACAATTTCGATAAGTTTCGATGGAATTCTCATAGGACATTTTTCCTCGATTGTGCGGCATTTTCGAGGCATGTGACGACGTTAAATGTTCAATAAATCGCCTCGGGAGGAGCACAAAAGCGGCTCGCTTGTTCCCTCCGATTTTTAAATCGGCGAAAAATGAAAAACACGTCAATTAACAGTGAAAACACGGGGGTGGGGGGAGGGAGATAAAAAGTGCTGAGAAACACGGAAAGAAGGATTCGTTATGGATTTGCAAAGAAATTCTAAATGCTCGGATGACCAATTCCCCTTTACTTCCCCGGCGTATAGAAGAGCCGTACATTCTAGTCAGGTTATCCGACAATGGAGCCGTGCACCGTACCTATCGTTACGCCCCCGGCGTAACGACATTCCGTTTCTGGCCTGGAGCCACATTTTCCTGCACGTAATCCTGCGAATCCCCCGGACGAATCCTCCGCCTCTTCCCTTACGTACGTACCTACACACATCCTGGCCCTCCACGCGAACCAAAAGCCACGGACTGGCTTCGCTAAAAAACATCGATTCGCGTATTGAACTCGACGTCCGTACGAAATACTTCTATATATCGCCGTTATCCCTTCCTCCTCTCTTCTTCTCTTTTTCTTCTTTTTTTTCTTTTTTTTTCTTCTCTGGTGTGTTCCACCCTGTCCCATTCGCCACTTGTCATCCGCTAGCGCTCGAAATGTCCGCTTTCCCCCCCCCCCTCCCACCCTTCGCCGCAAGAATTAGCCGTAAACCCTCTCGGAACGACGTAACCGTACAAAACAGATCTACGGTTCGAAAATACCATGGCAGGGAAGCCATCATCGATTTTAGATTTCGTTTCTCGAATCGGGGCAACGATTAAACACACGCTGCTTCGCAACATGGGATTTCGTACGACGTGGAAAAAAAAGAGATAAAAGGAACGCGAAGAGATGATCTTGTCGCGTATGTGTGTGTACACACGTACATTCTCACCGAGAAGTTTTCCTTTTTTTTTCTTTTCTCAAACGAAAAATCAATTTTTTTTTTTTTTTTTTGTATAAATGTCGCAATCGTGAGTCACATCGCCGAAAACGTATTTCAGACTTTTCTAAAAATTCACAATTCCTTGGAATTGATCGAAAAGAGAAGATCTTGACGGAGAATTATTCTCCTGAATAATATCTTTGTATATTTCATTTATTTTCGATAAATTTACATTAATCTGTCGTTCAGTTGCTCAGAAATTTCTGCCAGAAACGCATGAAAATCCGCCGTCTGTGAAATCGCAATTTCGTGCCATAAACACGGAATATTTATACGTATTGAAGAAAGTCTTTTTCGAAAATCTCTCCGAACTTTCGAGCGACGATGCAGCTAACGCACGCGCAACCACGTACACGCACGATCACGGTTTCACGGATAAAACGCTATCGCAACGCGAAATTCCCTTAGTTATGCATTTTCAGCAGGCGCGGTAATACAGGGGAGAGAAAGAGAGAGAAAGAGAGAGAGAGGGGAGGGTTTTTCTCTCTCCCATCGTCGGGTTATAGTCGTCGTCATTTCGTTCGGGGTAGGTTAGGTAGAGACACTGTAGACAGGATACAGTGCCCGCCCCGAGGATCCTGCAAGGTCCTTTCAGGAACGTCGATCCGCATACTAGCAGCCTCGCGGTATATTTTCGCGGTCCAGCGAGCGAGTTATTCAATATGCTCAACCCCGAAAGCCCCGGAGCAATCTCCGTGCTCGCACGTACTTGCATATATGTATACACCTATGTACCTTGTCTGAACTCTCTTGTGTCTGTGTGTTCTCTCTGTATACGCGCGCGTGTGTGTATGTGTGTGTGTGTGTGTGTGTTTCTACATACGTGCGACTGAACGCCGTATGCTCGTCTCTATGTAGGAGCTATATGTTACGAGGACGAGCTTGGGACACGTACGTTCTGTCTGCCGGTACTCGGTTATACGAGCGCAATCGGTCACGTTCTGAACCGCGCTACGTTGCGGCAACTTGCAGATCGCCAACCTCGAATTCGTAACTAGGAATATCGCGTATTTTCAGCGAGTTGTTCGTAGAGCTGTAGATGGAGTGGATTTTCAAGATTAATATTTCAGTCGTTCGCAATTGGCGACGGCACTGCGATGTTACGTATGATTCACCTACCAGCAACGTAACGCGCGTGTCACGCAAGGGAATTTGTCCTGTTGTCGTTGTCAGACGAACGTATTGCAAAGTAGTCGTAGAAGCGAGAATTTAAAAAAGGAGTATCGAAAAGAGTAAAGAAAAAGTTGGGTAAATTTGAAAAAAAAAAATGAAGCGTATCGGTCTACGTATAATTTTGACCAACGATGCGTCGCGTAAGGGGATTCATCCTGTCGTGGCCGGACACTAAGTAGGAACAAGACCGAATAGAAAATATTGTATGGATTATAAAATGTAGTCTCGAAACGAGTAGTCCACACTCGAGATCGTCAGAAATTTGCAATCCTTTTCCCTCGAGATTCCCCCTCCCCATTCAAGTTTGTAATCACCAAAAAATTTGAAAGACAATTTATTACCGATTTCTTTCGATCCTAACGTGTGCCACGTACAATCAAAGAACGAGATAATCGTAAGATTCTCGTTCGCGGGACGTAGGTTATTAAATTAAGGGAAATAATAACGTCGAATTTTCAAAGATATCGAGGGGGATGAACGCGCACGGAACGCGTTCCTCGAATTCGCAAATTTTCGCATCGTACGTATTACACGCACGTTAGGTGGCGAAGGAGTGGCGAGGCTTTTCACAGGGATGCCGAGGCAGAGTTGGAGGGGATAACCACCTCAACGACCCTCCGCGTTGCCGGCTTTTCGGGGGTGGCTTAGCTCGAGCGTGTTTCACCTCTCCTCTTTCGCTGTTGCCTTCGCTTCTGAAGTTATCAGATTTTGATAAAGTCCCCGGTGTATTAGAGAGCCGGCGCTGTTTGCGTTTCCACGCAGATCCTGTCTGGCTGCCACCTCGTTCACTCCACCCTCGTCACTTCTCTCTCTCTCTCTCTCTCGCTCTCTCTGTTTTTCTCTCATCTTGCTCCTTTCTGTTTCTGTTCCATCAGGATCTGCGGAACACGGTGTTACTCGCTGTTCCCCCCCCCTTTTTCTTTGTGCACGGCTCGACGAATTCTCGACGAGTGTTGCGCTTCTTTTCTCTTTATCGCGTCTCGCGACTGGGATGGGAAAGGAGAAGAGCGGAGGATACGAAGGGAAATTGCTCGTTACAAACACATACGCACGGCGATTATTTTTTTCTTAATGAAAGTTCCTTTTTTCTTCACTGGCGCGGCGGAAGAGAGGCTTCGATTAGCGTGCGATTGGGATAATGCGGTTGGCTCGCCGGCGCGTAAACGGCAGAAGAATTCCACTTTAATTTTCAATAAGCGGCGCAAAGCGGGGATTTGCCGCGGCGCGCCGTTTCCTGCAGTGAGCCATCGCGGCAATCATTATCGCGAGAATACCTGTTGGCTCGTTCATTCGCATCAGACGCGAGTCTCCTTCCGTTATCTTGATGACCCTAAACGAGAAAGAAATACAAGAAGACGCGAATGTCATCGATGTACGCGTTGCGCAATCTTGGTCCACGGTATGAGAAAGAGAGAGGGAGGGGGGAAGAGAAAAGAAACGTCTTGTCGCCGACGTCGTTGGATCTGTTCTTCTCTCGATAGGACGACAGCTGCCTGACGAAACGGACAGGATTCCGGTTTAAAAGCGCCGGCCGACCCACACGACGAGAGATCAACCGCGTCTCTACCCTTGCTCGAGTTAATCTATTCCCGTTGAAACTACGCCAGGCAAGATCCTACTGTTACGTTATCGTTATAGATCGGACAGTGTACGTACACTTAACTATTGCGTACCAACTAGTCGATTTCAACTTTCTAACCGTGGCGACTCCGCGAAAGCAAAGCCCCCCCCCCTCCCACCTGTTTTTGTTGACGATCACAATCAGAATTTGAGAAAGAGAACCAGAGATCGTTCACTCACCGAGTACAGAAAAGTCTTTTCCCACGGAGGGGAGAGCCCGAGAGATCGTTTAAGAAACGATCCGGTTGACGATGGTAATGACCAAAGCCGATGGAAAATCAAGAGGGCCCCGAAAAGGCGCGCGGCGTCGCGCACGACGACGGCAAAAAGGCACAGGAGAGACAAAGGCAATGATTAATTCCACGTTGGATGTCCAGGATCATTAGCGGCAGACTGCCATGACACCTGCTCGCACGAGCCCTTCGTGATAGATTACCATGGTCAGCAACGACGAGGGAAGAGGCGAGAGAGAGAGAGAGGAAAGTGAGAATCTCGCTTGCAGATCGTCCACTGGGACCGGTTACTAATGATTCCGTATTTCGACATTCTGAGCGATATTCAGGAAGCCATGTGAAAAAAAAAGAAACGCCCGAGTATTACTCTTCGCTCAACTCTTGGTCCCTCTCTGTCTCTCTCTCTCTCTTTCTCGGGGTGGCCGCGGAATTCGCGTGGCAGCTTTTTGTCAAAAGGCTGTCACGATGTAACGTGATTGATAGTGGCCGACGGTGGCACGCTCGAATCACGTGAAATTCGTGTTTCTCCGCGAGCGGGCCGCGCCAACGAAACCGCACGAGAAATCTGCGAATTAATAAATCTGAGATTTCCCATGAACGTCAGATATATCAGGGCTATTGGCGGTGGAAAACGGAGGAAAAGCGGAGAAAAACGTGGGAAACGAGCCCCTCCACGTTCTCTGACTCGCTGAATCAAAGATTTCTCTGGACGAAAGATGTATTGTACGTATCGTGTCATCGTTTCTCTTTATTAATTTCCAGGTTTGCTGTGCGCGATTCGAACTATTTTAAGAGAACGATGGATAGAGAACGGATAAACGAAAATATGAACGAAGAGACGACCTAAATTGTAAATCGGACGACGAATGGCGCGGTCTCATGGAAATTAAATTCGAAATTGATGACTCAGAATTGGTAAAACGAGTTTAAATAATAAACACAGGTGCAAATATAATGTTTCGATGCAACAAGTTAACTACTGCTTATTGCGAAGGAGATTGAAAAGAAAAGAACACAGGGGAGACGAGGGATGAAGAGAGAAAGAATACACAGCGTGCGTATAGGCAGCCAAAATGCGATCGCATGAATTGTCACGGTTCGCGGCACCCTTGACAGCGCTCGTTAAGGATTCACGCGTTGGTTCTCCACGGATCCTCCACATTTTCTTATCGCTAATCACATTTTCTTCTTTCTCGCGTAGTGCTCGCCAACGCGTTTCTCACCCTTTGCAACACAAGTTTTCCCTGTTACGGCGTTAATGTTCGTCAAAATATTATATCGCGTCAATCTCTGAATCATGTTTCTCCCGGTACTGGTTCTGTTCGTTGGTTTTCATAGTTTCAAACTTATGTGTATATATCGTAACTGCTTCACTCTCTGATCTAATCATCTTAAACGATCGTATTATCCGATCACATGCGTTGAATTTATCGTTGCGTACACGTAACACTTTGCACGAGGCTTGACATCGAGTGCGTCGGAGATTTTTTAGCTGATCGATTTGAATCATTTTTTTAAAATTTCCATCCAACTGTCAATATTGTTGATACTAATAATAAATTGGCAATACAATAACTACTGCTCCTCAAAATGATGCGTGATAATACACATGCTAAAAATGCGGAAGGCATTGACAAAAATCAAATTAAATTTCCAATTGTTCAAACGAATAATAAAATAAAGTTGGTCTAACATGAAGATAAATTAATAAAGAAGTAAAATGACGCGCCATTTATATACGAGTCGATCGAATTATTCATCCGGACTTGATATCTTTCATAATATTAGAAATTATAGTTAAAATATTAGAATATTAGAATATTAATATCAATATTTCATAATATTAGAATACTTTTAATATCAGTAATTCTTTTCCTTTAAATGTTTGACAAGAATAAGAACAAACCTGACAAGATAGATAAGAAATAATTTGAATTAATGAAAATATTCCGGCATGCACTCTCGTTTGAAAATCTTATTGTATATATAACTTTATTGTACATGTCATATTGTATTGCATAAGATTGAATTTCAATTATAATATTGTAACATATCTTTGACATTTAATTTTGATACTAGCCAATCGAATTATTAAATTGTACATATGTTTCTTAATAAAGGCATTCAGATCCTCGACAAGTATCACTCGTCCCAAGAATTTTTGCTCGTAGTTTTGTACGCGCCACAACTAGTTTTCACCAAATCACATTCACCGAAAATTGTTCATCGCCAACCGCGGGGAGGGGCATCCTACGAACTCTTCTGACAAATCGTCGTACCCGCCCTTCCCCGTGACCCTAATTCCTCTCCGGCACACGTCGATCCCGAGCCACTTCCACTTTTCTTCGCAACCACCCCCTTCCGCCGGGAAGAATTCCTTTCATCGCCGTACTCCCGTTCGAAACATATTGACGCGTAATTAGCCGCACCAATAACAGAACTAGAAGAAAAAAAGAAAAAGCTCGCAGCACACAGCGACGGTAGTAGCTGACGGTAATTGACGCGACATCGGGTGTCCCGGGTGTCACTTGTTTCCGTGACGGTCGCTTTTTGTTTCGCTCGAGCTAGAGCTGAACACGGCCAAGACGAACTCGGACCCTGGCTGACTGTTTTCACGCCATCGCCACGGGGGTTCCCCTTCGTGCACACGACGCGCCCCCGATGCGTGCATGAACACGGATATAGAAATACACACACACACATATATGTATATATATATATATATATATATATATATATATAAGGAAGGTGAGAGGGGGGGGGAAGTTGAAATGTTCTCGATCAGGAGGGCGGCTGAAATATTAGGGTGAGATATTGGACCGCAAGCTACTAATTCGTACGGTGATATCGATTCGGACACGGAATCGGTCGAGTGATGTGCATCCGGCAATTTCTCCCGTTTCGTGTACAGGACTACTCCGTCTCACCCTCTTGCCACCCTCTCTGGGGTTATCCTGCAGTTAATGCCTTCGACAGCGTTCCAGAAAACCTTTGTCCTTGCTTCGATAGCGACTCGCTCTCCTCACCCATGGACTCGTTTCGTGACGTACACCTATACTTCGGATCGTTAACACGGCGCTCGTTTTCACGAAGGATCGAACGAACCATCCCGGTGGGAATTGAAATCCAGTTCGGATTGATCGTGGTTGTGCAAGGTAAACGATTGTTGGTTTCACCTAGCGCGTTTATGGCGTATCATGGGCGAGATGTATCAGGGGTGTATATCGACGGGAAAGGATTCGGCGAAAGAGGCTCTTCTCACGCATACGCATACGTTCGGCAGTTTCGTCGGAGATGCGCGATGATTTGGAATTATCGATCGACGATACGCGAGATATAAATAATTCGTTCACGTGACGCGTTCAACCGCTGATGCTAATATTAAACCGCAACTGGGGCGCGTCGAGCGCGTTGTCATTCATGCAAAGGTTAATTCTACTTGAACTGTGATGTTTCGTTAATGGAGACGATCGACCTTCGGCTATTCATTCAGAGACCTTTCCCTCTGTTCTTGTACACGAGCTGTTCAGAAGTTGAAAGCTTCTTCGCTCTGACTTGATAATAAATGTTAGATGAACGTAATGACGATCGAATGAACATCCCCGGACAATGGCGATCAGTTTGGTGGTCACGTAACTTGGATTCTCGCAACAGAAATTTATCTATCTTATCATACACGCGTTGTTCAGACGCGTCCGCTTGGAACTGCAGTCAAAGGAGTTGCTCACTCAAACTTAATTTCGTGCAAACGCTTTATGATATGAGATTATAATTCAGTTTCTCGTGATTTTGATTTAAAAAATTTTTAGAAATAGATCTGTATTTTTTCTATCTATGCGCGTAACTTTCGTATATCTGCTCCCGCCCCCCTTCCTTCGCTGACGACGGGCTTGTTTTATAGATTTTGACTGGCGAATTACCGCCAATCAAGCGTTCGATTTTCCTGATCTACGTGTATTCGTGTAATGTTAATTTGCCAACCATCTTGGAAACGTTAAATAAAACAGACTTCGTCGGGGTCGTCGACCGAGGATGAAAACAAAGAGTATCAACCATGATCGAGCGTGGCAACCTGCAAGTTCGGACTTTTCACTAGCATGAAAAAATCCTCGAAACATTATCATTAATCGTAAATATTTTAAATTTACCAAATAAGATTCTTCATGCTGATAAAAATGTCCAACGTGATTGATCTTTGATTTTGAAATTACGTTTTGATTGTTACAACCGCCTTGCAATTGGACGGAGAACGCTTTTTTGTTTAATGAAGCTACGCTATTATGAGACAGGAGACAGGACGTATATTATGAGACAGGAGCTTCCAACGTCCAAGTGAAACTGATTTCAACTACTCTGGCGCTTCTTCCCTTTATGCTTCTAGAACGTCAGTCTCTAACGCAATACAGTACTAGGAACACTTGCCTTTTGTTTCCGTTTACTCTCCTGTGTACGTATATATATATATATATACGTGTGTGTGTGTGTATATATATATATATATATATATATATATATATATATATATATATATATATATATATATATACGTTGACGCTGGGATTGTGATCGGTCATCGTGATCGTTCACGCCTTCGATCCTTACCACCGGTGATCACAGACGCGCGACCTCATCGGTTCATTCAACAACGCGTTACACGCTCGCGCGTACACGCTCTCCTCCGCAGTTTCCTTTGTTTTCTTCACCGCGAACAAATGACCGCCGGTTCACGGAGGGCGTGCTCTCCCTCCGCGAGAGAGGGATCATCGATCGTCACTGATCGTTAGCCGTAGAGACACCGTAATTGCCGCTCATTAGGGAGCTAAAGGAGCGTATTATGCCCGCTGAAAAGAAGGAACGTCCAGCCGGATTGCCCTGGCAAGGGCAACCTTAGCGAGAGAGAGAAAGAAAAGAGAGAGATGCTGCGTTGTCGGTGGTGAACGAGAGAAAGACTGACGAAAAGGGGAGAGGAAAGAAGAAATGCGAAAGAAAGAGACGAGAGAGGCAGCGAGGCTGAAGAACGACGAAAAGAAAAGAAAAGAAAAAAAAAGGAGAAGATTTTGAGGGGGAGGGAACGTGGAAGGCGTTGAAAAGAGTACTCGTGATGCGTAAAGGGGGGGCTCATGAGGTAACCGATACCCCTTTCTCTCGACACCGCTTTGTTCACGAGACCTGGAAATGAAATATAGCGATGAAACGCAGTCGCGAACCGAGCCTCTTTTCCGAGGATCTACCGATCACCACCTTTCTCTACGGCGGCCTGTCGTGTTCCCGGTTGAATTTACGATTCTGGATCGTTGAAAAACGTGCACGATATGGTAACAGGACATTTATAATTACTGTGTCTGGTCAGCTGCCACGTGTCTCGAGGAAATTGATTTCGTGTTAGGGATTGGATTGCCGAGAGGGGTGAAAAGAGATTTGTAGATTGTTTGTGTCGTGTGTACATCCTCTCGTGTTTGGATGCACATGGGACGAATATGAAACCTTCTTTCCCATTGAAAGCTTCTTCTCGTAATATCAAGATACTATTAAATTCGATACAAATGTGTGGATCTGATCAAGCAATGTCTAAATGCTATAATAAGTACAAATAGTGTAATGGTGATTAAACAGTGTTGAAAGCGACGATACTGGAAACGTTATTTTTTAATAATGCACCTTCAAACGTGAAGATCACAGTTCTCATCTATCCCGAATGTTTCAATAAAAGTTCTCTCTCCTAAACTGTATTTTACAAATAATTTATACTAGAATCTTGTTCATTATAGCACTTACGTACACGTATTTAAGGATAGCACATATATTCCCAACACACGAAACGTACAAGTATACGGATTATAAATTTATATTTTTTATATTGAAATCCATCGCACGTGTGCGCATAAATTTTTAAAAAAATTGTAAAAAAAAGAATGAAATAGATCAGGAAATGGAATCAACCACTGTCCAGGCCATTTTCCATATTTACTTATTGTCTTCATTTCTCGCCGTGTCCGTTGTATTTGGAAACAGTTGGCATCGATCATCCGATCGATATTTAACTTCACCGTTTCTGGAGGAATTACGTTAGAGCGATCAAAGCGATTGGCTAACACTTGCTAACACTCACATTTCGTATAAAGCAGACCCGCCTTTAGCGGGAAAGGACAGCCTGCGTTAATCAGTATAACCAGTGTGATACTAATTATAAAAATTAGACAATAGTCGATACAATTCTGTGATACATCCACGCGAATTATTTAAACGTAAAGATTCATTCAAAAAACACTGCGAGCGTTGCGACGGAATCTATTGGAAAATATATACAGTCCACTCGTCACGATCTCCGATCTTCTATTGGAATCGTTCCACCTCGAATATCACATCATCTCACGACACTTCACCATCCGCGTCGAATATAAACGCGCGAATCGCGATCCATATTGCTTAGTCCATCGAGCCGCTCAACCAGTCACGTTGATTCGCTCGAGAGAATCGGGAATTAGCATCAGTGTCGCGGACACTGGTGTACAATTGTTCAATATTTCTCATGGTAGACGATACGACGCCGATTTCGAGCCGCCCAGGTACAACACACACTCGCCACAGTTCGATAAACGCGAACTCCTCTCCTCGTTCTTCCCTCCGAGGGAAGTTCAAGTCGCGCGTTTGTAATCTATTCGGAGTTGCTCGTCAGACGGCGGAAATGTAATATAAAATTCTATCGCGTGAATCGAATTCAGAATGAAGGATCGGAGCGCGCCGGTTCTCGGGGAGAGAAGAGAAGTAGCAGAGTCTCGGATCTTCTCCGTGCCCGGGCAGTTCATCGACTTCTCTCGCAACTTGCCTCTCTTCTAACAACGGCAAGTCGCATTGCTGCAGCTTCGCCGCGATCCTTTTGAAATCCGGTTGCCTAGGCAGGTGTCGAAGAAACGCGTAACGAGCAATGAATCACCGAGCACCCGGGGTATCGCATGATATTAAGTAACTCGTGGCAAGCGTGCGGAAGGGCAGGGGAAGGGGAGGTGTGCCGACACAGCACGAGGATACGGCTCGTGTTGTGTTGGCTGACCTCAACCGATGCCAACCGATCCGAGCTGAAACGAGCTTCGATCACCTGACACTGTTCATTACACCGTTGCGCGTGCAACGAGCGACAACGACGATGACGACGACGACGACGACGACAACGCTTGGTCGGATAATTAACGATATCGTGCTTCGAAGCAAAGTGAAGTCTGCTCTGCACCCCTAGGAGGGGTATTCCTGTTTGATTTCGTTCGGAGTTTCCCTCCAACTCCTAGGGGAGGAGGTAAAGAGGGGGAGGGGGGAGGGGTGGAAGTTTCGCCGCGCTGTACTCGCGACGCGACGAGCGCAAATCGAGTCGGAGGCCGGTATTACGCTAATCGATCGAGCTACGAATCAATTAACGTCACCGGCAGTAGGTAGGCTACGGAGTCGAGTCGCCAACTAGGAAACTTCGTCGCTGCCGCGAAGTCAGGGGATCATCGTGGATCTTCGACGCGTTCCGCGCCGGAAAATTAACGGTGGAAGCTATCGGTGGAAAGTAAATCGAACGTAAGCACGGCTTGGGGACGTATCGTTTGGAGCAAAACGGGGACAGACTTGACGTGGCGTGCTTCGATATTCTTTCAAACTTTGGAAGATTGGTGAAACTGCTGTACGCGTGCACGATATATATGTATATTTCTTATATTTTATTATATACACACACACACACACACACACACACACACTTCTATATATAATTCTTGGCAATTACTTCTTGGTCTATATATATATATATATATATATATATATATATATATATATATATTTATATATTTAATATTGGCCAAGAAGTAATTGCGTTTTTTCTCTAGTAGATGGGGACATATACGTGTATCAATGAGAGATTTACTCCTTTATCTATTAAAATATATTAAAAGATTTAACAAGAAACTATAGCAGATTCTATTTTAATTTACGCGCGATAATCTTTACGACTATCGCTTGCTTTGCTTGATTCTTAACAATTGACAACGAGACTGTAATATATTTTATTTTCTTCTTTCATTATTTGATGATCCACGCTGTTAAGCTTGTTTTAAAAATAATCGTACTGCTGTCACATGTCTAACTTTATTTTAAGCCGCAAATTCGTTGTGCGATCTGACAGCTGATTGTTCCAGAAGAAGGAAATGCACGATCTCGTTAACAATTGTATGTTTAGGGTTGATTTCAAAATAGAAAAGCTTCTTGCTGTGCTACTTTCGAGAAGGAAACGAACGTTCGCCGTGCGTAACTTATAAAATATTACCTGATGTGCATTGTGCGAGAAGCCTTCGAACTATAGCAGTGTCGGAATTGATTTGCTGAATTTCACTATCGATGAGGATATCAAATCTTTCATTCTTGGAATTGTTCTGTTTTTGGTCGAAAAGGACAAGAAACTTTTTTGAAGTTGCCTGAAAGATGGTAAAAGATGGTAAAAGATAATGAAACAAAATGATCAATATATTGTAATCGAACATAATGGTCAAGAAATTCTCCGTTTTCTCGTGAAAATTTCATTGGCACACGCCAAAGAAGAAACGCAGTTATCTTTTGGCCAACTTAATGCATAAACTTTTCGAAACAGAAAACCACTATTTTTATGGAGAATATCGATTCTTGCTCTTCTAATATATGCGCTATAAATATACGAAATCATTCATTTGCTAAAGCTGTATGAAGTATTCTGACCTTACGTGCGAAATTTCAAACTGTAAAAATTTGCAAACTGTACCACCTGTCGTTCGATTACGTTAATGTTATTGCATCGAACGCACGTAGAAATGCGAGGGACAACGATACGGAACTTAATTTAAACAACAACAGCGACACCGAACGAGAAATAAATGATCAACAGATCGTCACGTTGAATTTGACAAGCCTAATCAAAACCAACATATATCATCATTGCGAGTCCTTTAGCACACTCTATCACCGTAACAAATCGCGGAGAGGAGCGCTTCTCTTAGAAGAGAATAATAATAAAAAAAAAAGAAAAAAAAGAGCATCTTTGACAGTCAGAGGACCTTCGTACGCAGCCACTACCACCTGTGATATAGAGTTCCAGCGGTCCGTGATCAGGGTGTCCGGTTACCTGGTTGGAGCAACCTCTACCTACGTTGCTCTTCAAGGACTACCTTGTATAGAGAGGTGAACCTCATCCGCTATTGCTCTCTCACTCTTTCACGATTCCAGCCTCTTTCTCCTCTTTACACGCGTTGCTGCTCCAACGGGAGAGAGTTCGGGGGTGTATCGAATGTCCTGCCATCGTGCGGTCTCGTCTATGGTGTCCGACTACCCCTCGCTCGTTTCACGGTTAATTAAGCGGCTGACAATCTGACCACGAGACGGTTAGCGGCCAGGGGGGCCCGCGATCTTCTTCAGGAACTCGTAAACAGAAGGAATTCCTCGAGCATGAATGAAGACGAAGAAGACGAAGAAGGAAAAATTGGGAGAGAGGGAGGGTACGATCGCATAAGATATCGATCATCCTGATTACCAGGGCCCACCTCATCCAAGAGAAGACCCATCCACCAAGATCGTCGATTTTTTTTCTTTTTTTTTTTTCTTCTTCTTCAAGAACTTTCCACCGAATGGTGTTTCTTCGTCGTGTGTTGTCCACGTTCGTTGGCTGGGATCAGTGGTGCGACGCGTACATAAAGGGCCGGCGACTTTGGTTACCGGAGGAGAGATCGGATAGATCGATGAACCACGATAGTAGAAGGATCGGGGAGTTTTTGGAAACGTCGCGCGGTAGAGTGGCTCGCGAAGATTGGTTTACGTGAATCGATGCGTGGGTCCGTCCCCGTGGTTGCTCGCCTTTTGTCAGCGCGGATGGAATACATGGCGGGCTATACCTTGACTCGGGGCATTTGAAACTTAACCCTGCTGAAGCCGATGGGCTATGATCGGCTCGGATCCACGATCGATTTCTCTTTGTGAAACTTCGGGCAACTTCGGAATCGCTGTCACGGAAATTTTCACAGCCCGAGCCCCGTTTACCACTACTTCAGACAATCAGCTTGACGAAAAGTATAGCGAACTTTCACACTTTGAGGATTCTAAGTCTGCGGAGATTTTTGTCGAAAAAGTTTTCAATCGAGATTAAGAGATTGAATTCTTGATCGCAAAGTCGAGAAATAAAGGTGTCGATTTCTAACCGAGGGAAACAAACACGTCGATGAATTCATTCATGCGTTCTTCTATGATTTTTAAGTATCGAAACTTTCGTCCGAAAATAAAACGAAATAAAACAAAACAAAAAAAAGACAAAATATTAGGTAGATGTACAATGACTGTAAAATATTCCAGAGGAACGAGGTAAAATTTGAACATTCACTTACCCAATCTGGGCCGCCACCACGAGGTTGACAACCGGAGTCGAGAGATTGTTGGAAACGTTTCACCGATTCATCGAGGACGGATCAAAGGAAACGAGAGCGGATTATATCGTCTCTCGAAGGCATCGTCTCTCGTTTCTTGGCCCCTCACCGGCTGATAGTTACACCAAGAGGCGGCCCCTGTACCTGCCAACAAACGACCAGTAGATGATTTAGCACATATTCCAGCGAGAAGGCTCGTTCGCGTCTCGATCGCCTTTTATGTGTACCCGGTGCCCCGGCTTGAGCGTGATTGTTTTATAATTAAGCCGTTACTCGATATAAGGCACGAACGCGCGCGGGAGGCGGTGGTGATTAATTGTTTTCGAATTGAAAACCTATCGCCGTGCCGTCTTAATTTCATCGTGCCCCGGCTAGAGTACAGAGACGTGGAACTTATAGGCGTAATTACGCGGCCGGTTCCCCTTCGAGACGTTAAAAAACTAATGAATAACAAACACCGGCGAAACCAGTCCGCGTCTTTATACGCTCTGTACGCACCGTAAAACGCCGTTCGGTCCCGGAGGAATGAAAAAGGAGAAAAAGAAAGAAAAAAGAAAAAAGAAACGAGAAAAAGAAAGGGAAAAGGAAGGAAACGAAACGGTCGCTTCGAAGAAGCTATCGAGTCTTTGTACTCTCTTCCGTATAAAAGAGTGATTTTACGCTAAATTTCCGTACGTTTTAAATGGTGTTACATTGTAACGAGAATAGGGAAATAATTGGTTGATGTGACCAATGAAAAGTGAGTAAGATACAACAGATGGAAGACAATGAATTTCTTTTTTTCTAATTTCCTCGAGGTTTTGCATATTTGCTTCGACGTTCTGTTTTTCTTAGCTTTTAAATTCTTCTTCGGATTGTTCTATTCTGTTCTCATTCATTCTTTTCTTTTTCTTTTTTTAATCAAAATATTGTAATTTAATATTATAAAAAAGAGCTGTGACAAAGTGTGCATTAGTTCCTATAAATAGAAGCAGGCATTCAAGGAGCTTTCTTTATTACGATCATTATTATATCGCCTCTATATCACGATCAATCCTTTTCCGACATGTGTAATTTATTTCGAACGAAACAAACGATCTCCCGTATCTATTATGTATACTCATATTCACCTGTAATTGAAATTCCATTCGACCATATTCCTCGCAATAACAGCACAGCTACGACATTAACTCGTTCATGTAAAAACGAGCTTTCATTCTCTTTCTCTTGCAATTTTATTTGTACCATACCAATGTTCTTCCATATCTTTTCCTGTATTCATGTCGTCAAGATTTTCCACCATTCTCCCTTAAATTCCCCTTAAATTCGTTCGTGCGTAAACTTTCATCCAACAGTTTCTACGTACGGTATATGCAAAAGTTGATCAGTGATTTTGTCCTAGGCATTTCAGTATTTTGGGCGATTTTTTTCCGTTTCGTTTCGCGCGCGCTCGCCAAGATTTTTCCGACGCGACTCTGCGCGAAGAAAAAATCCAAAAGCAAGACCCTTGGCTCTTTCCGAGCGTTCGTTCCCCGAATGAAATGCGTTTCTTGCGTTTCGGCGATTCGCCCTCTCTCTCTCTCTCTCTCTCTCTCCCTCTCTCCGTCGCTCTGTCGTTGGAAAATTCGGCGAGTCTCGAAAGCGCGCCACATTAAACGGAGCAAATAGACGGTGCGGCAAAAGGGTGCCGACTGAAAGGCAAACAGTTTAGCTGGAAACAATTGACTGCAGATTGAAGAGAGAGAACGTGGGGCTCGGAGAGGGCTCGCGGGAGAGACATCTGACGATCGATGCACGCGTCGCTGCCAGCGAGAGAGCGAAGTTACATCTGTCCGACGATGAAAATAGATTTTGAGAGAGCCCTGGTCCGGGCACCCACGGGGCCGGGGGGCGGAGAGGGGGGGTCCGCGAGGGAGGGAGTTGTTAAAACACTCGTTTCCAGACCAGGAATTCGTGTTTCTCGTCACAATGCCACGGCGCTTTGATCGACCGCCCCCGTCGAACCACCGAAGGCAACGCCGCTCTCTTTCTTTCTCTGTCTCTCTCTCTCTCTCTCTCTCTCTCTGTACGTTTCGCTCCGCATTTTCAGTGTAACGTTTTATAAATTGAAAAAATTATCAACGGTATTATACGAGCTGATGCCGATACAAAAGAGAGAGCCGGGCGAGCGAGCGAGCGGCGGGCACGCCACCAGGGTTTCGCCAGCCCGGCGAAAATTGCGCAGGATTTCGCGTTCCACGCGTGCCTGCATATTTTATATGAACGAGTTTCATTCATACTTAATGTCCCGTGGTTCTTTTCGATTCGGTTGCGCCGCGGCGGACGTGCGCGCAACGCAGGGAGCGCGAGAAAAACCCGCCCAACCTGACCGCGCGCAATCGAATCATCGATGTTTCGTTGCGCGGTTTTATTAAACAAAGCCCCCCGCCGCACCCCCACCTTCCCCCTTCCCCCTCTGGCCTGGCGGTACAAATGTCGGGGATTTCCTCGCGGTTATGGGACGCGCTTTAACCGCTCGGCGAACTTTGTTGAAATTTCTCGTCGGTGATGGAAATGGAACGGCGGAACGTCGCGGGAAAAATCGAGTGAGATTTTTAGGTACCGTGAAATGACAATAGCTCATCGATAAGAAGGAAGGAACGTATCAAATAAAAAAAAAAAAAAAAAAAAAAAAGAAAGGAAAAAGAAGAAATTCCGTCACGAGCGGTTGGACGAACGAGGGATGAGAGGGACAGAGGGGGTGGTGGGGGAGGTTGTTTCACCCCTCGTGCGTGTGTTTTGTCTCGTCCGATCCTTTTAACGTCACTTAAAACAAAACACTGTATCGATTTGACCGCTTCTCCCCCTTGGCGAACGCACTCGACGAGTGTGCCCAGGGGGATGTTCGGTGCGTCGAAGACAAGTGACACTCGATTCGACGCTGGTCCTCCGACACTGTGTGTGTGGGTGTGTGTGTGTTTTGTTTTTCTCCTTTTCACACTCCGCTGTGTGTCCGATCTGCCTTTCTTCTTGCCACCCTTCTAGCGCACCGATGCGATCTCCAACAAAACGTACAGCGTCGAAACTCGATGATATCTCTCTCTCTCTCTCTCTCTCTCTCTCTCTCTCGGGGAAATTTCTCGAGCACGTTTGAACGATAACATCTGTGTACGAAATTTCGCGAAATCTGCTAAAAATTTGATTGAAAATCAGAAGAGTTGTCATCGGGAAAATCTCTTTTCGCGCGAGAAGTTAAACGAACCCACCGCCCTCGGGGAAGTTAGTACACTTATGATACCTGATATACAATGACGTCTGGAAGACGTGAGAAAATATTTTTCTACACATGGCTCTTCTCAACGCTCATTATATCCTGCGTTCTAAATTATCTGCTTCAACAAAGCAATCAGTGGTAAATAAATTTCGTCTGAATGTCGCAGAAGAAATTCGCATGCTAAGGAGTTTTGAACAAAAATGAAATTCTAAAAGCTCGGCGCTACTTGAAGGTTTCTTAAAACTTATACCATTAATGATAACCAAAACCAGACTGTAAACGTAAAGATACACAAGAGTATTAAATATTAAACATTATTTAAACGAAATTTTCAATTTCAAACGCGCAGCCACGGCGCGGTGAAACAAGCCGCAACAAAACGATAATTTCAAGGCGGAATCATAGTACGTCGCTTGTGTCGATGAATCTTTAATCCTCTTTAACGCGGCCGCGAAACACGTCAGAGAGCTTGTCTTGGCGAAAATTCACCGCGATGCCGGATTAAACAGAGTGGCCGCCATCGATAAATTCGATGATTACGGTGCGCGTAAAACGCGCGATAACCGGAGGATCGCGAGACCGACCGACCGGGCACGTACATTAAACAATACGTCTTCATCGCACGTCGATTCACTACAGGTCGCGTGGCATAAAAGAGCCTTGGCGAACATCGGCCGAGGTACAGCCCACTAGGATGGACTCTTTCACTCGGTCAACCATGGTTAGACGTTCTCTCTTTTTTTCTACCTCGTTCGCTCGCCTCGTAGCCTCGAGAATCGCCTCGGAAGAAAATTGAATGTCGGCGTCGATTCCCTCCGTTGTTCCGTTCTTTCTTCATTTTTTCTTTCCTTCTTTTTTTTTTTTTTTTTTTTTACACCCCCTTCTCGCCCAACCTCTCGGTCACCGCCTCTATTCGCTCGTCGTCGTTCGCCTTCTCTTATTATAAAGTATAATAGCGGACTCGGTGTTTCCCAGATTATCGTCGCTCGGCCACGACGCGATACCCTACGCCTCGCGTGTCAATTAGACACGGTATATGAGGTTACAAAGTATGCCAGGTCTTTGCACCGCGCGTACGTCGAGCCGCGACATCGTTTCCGATCGTTAGGTAGAGTCGACCGGACGAGAACCGATCTGTGTCCGGCTCGAGGAGACGTTGACCGACGTTACGCGCGTTTCACCCATCAGTTCGAATTCCCACGATAAAAATCGAGACGATGAAAGTTCGCACGAGATGTGTCTCTGTCTGGAGAGGAGACGACGCTACTCTCAGCTGGCGAAATTCGTCCGGCGAATTCTCATGGACTGTTGAAAGTACACGTTGTTGTACGATACAGATTGCTGTAGTTATCGAATGTAGATCGAAATCGAATCAAATAGTTTTCTGATAGAAAGGGCGAAGACTTCGATTTAAAATCTGTCGCAAGGACGTTGAAGAATACTGGTACAAACAACGTGACGATGAGGCATTCTTTGAACAGAATTTTTCGGAATTTCTGAACAATTTTGTGCAACGATACAGATTGCTGTAGTTATCGAATGTAGATCGAAATTAAATCAAGTTGTCCTCTGATAGAAAGGGCGAAGACTTCGATTTAAAATCTGTCGCAAGGACGTTGAAGAATACTGGTACAAACAACGTGACGATGAGGCATTCTTTGAACAGAATTTTTCGGAATTTCTGAACAATTTTGTGCAACGATACAGATTGCTGTAGTTATCGAATGTAGATCGAAATCGAATCAAGTAGTCTTCTGGTAGAAAGGGCGAAGACTTTGATTCAAAATCTGTCGCGAGGACGTTGAAAAATGGTGGTAAAAACAACGCGACGATGAGGGCATTGCTTGAACAGAATTTTTCGGAATTTCTGAACAATTTTGTGCAACGACACGAATTGTTGTAGTTATCGAATGTAGAAATCGAATCAAGTAGTCGATTAAAGTAGTCTGATATAAGAAGCTAAGGCTTCGATTTAAAATGTATCACGAGGATACATTTGAAGAGTGTTGGTGAAGGTAACGCGACGATGAGAATTGTTCGAAATTTTTGAACGGTGTTAATTGACTTCGAAGAGAATCAGTACATCGTCAGATCGGAACATTCCTATCTGAATATTATTAGAGGAAATGCGCAAAATTAAGAAGTGTAAATTATCTAATTCATATTTTATCCAATCTGTCTCTGTGCGAAACAGTTCGATTCGTGTGAATTTGTCGATGGACAAACGTGGATTTACGTAATCCGCTCGTTGTCCATGATTCTCCGTTCGCGCGTAATCTTCGTTTATGTATACTCGCAAAAGTCTGATATCCCGTCTTTGATGAACTTTTCACACGCGCCGATTCGATTCGAATTTCCGCGATAAAAGGCGACGACGATGGTTCGCACGGTGGAAATATCGGCCTCGACATCGGAAAGGAGCCATCCTTAAATTCGGCCTTGGACGCGAATTGACGCGACAGCATGTCGTTAAGCGTTACGGTAACACGATAGTCCCGTTGCATTTATTACACGTTTCGATTGGCCTGGAGATTGAGTTGCTCGTCGGTGAACGTGCCCGGAAGCCGTTGTTTGTTAAGGACCGGGGGCATGCAAATCACGAATTCAGTCGGCGCGAAGCGCATCTCCTCGATCGACTGTGTGCGATGTCTACGTTTACCTTTTCTGCGAGAGAGTCTATCAAGCCGCGGCACGCAGTAAATCTCGGTCGAGCTGCTCCTTTTTCTCTCTTTTTTTTTTCTTTTCTTTTCTTTTCTTTTCTTTTCTTTTTTCCTGGCGGTGGCTCAATTCGTAGCCGCGGTGATTGCACGCTGCATAAATTACTCGCGACTTGTGCCGCGCAACAACCGATTAACCGGCCGCTGCTGCAGCACTCGACACACAGGCCGACGATTACACACAGTTTTGTCCGTTTGGTCCCGCCGATCGCCAGGCGATTAATCCTCTCGTCATTTATCTTGCCCGGTTCCGCAAAAACGGCCCACCTCGGTGTCTGTCTGTGTCGCGATGCAGCCCGACTTCGTTTGTGGAATCTTCGTTGCTCGAGATATCGGGCGTGCTTCGAGCACTTCGTGTTCAATTTGCTGACTCGACTACGTAGTTCTTGTTATATATGTATACATATATTTTTTTTTTCGGTCGTCTCTTTGTCTCGATGTTGCACACCGAGTGGTAAAAAAGGGATCAAGCTGAGCGATGAAACCAGGGCTCTCGTTGGTTTTTGCGCGTATTGTTGATATTAAATTTCATTTGTTAGCTAGTTGGATTTCTTTTCTATTAGACATTTCCTAACGCTGGTATTAAATTTAACTTGTTGACTCGAGGGAAACGAATCATATAACGAGTTCTTTGAAATCTATCGAATACTTTGGAATAATCGTGAATCTATGAATATATTCTTTAATTAAGACCCGCCATTTTCATCGATTATCTTCCAACAATGAAACCGAAGCAACCGAAATTGTCATTGTTTCTATTAATCTTCAGTTTTCTGATTACGAAGATTCTTTCTCAGAAAATTCGTCGAAAGTTTCGGCAAGCTTAATCGTCGGAAGCTCCACGTATGAAACGCCGCCGATTCTAGATCCACAGAAGAAATTCTGCGCACACTTCCGCAAATGTTTCAGTCGTCGTGCGCGGCCATTTCGCACACACGTGTAATTTACGCAACAAGCAGGCATTTTGAAAAGATGCAACAGAGATGAAACGTTTCTGAAGGAAATTGATTAAAGGATGGTAATTTACGCGGGTAGGTACGCAGCTCGCCTGGGATAAATGATAGTGAAAGATAGTCACGCACACCAGCGTTTTGTAACTTTGTTTCATCGTCTTCGTGCACGTGGAAATTTACGATATCATCGCGAGCGTAGCGGCGTGTAGTACGGCTAACGCTAATGTGGGTAACGGGAAGTCAAAGAGTGGAAGGTTTATCTTTTTCGTGCAACCCGGTTGATGTTTTCAACATCGGGAATCACGGTGTCTCGAAACACTTCAGGATATCATTAGCTGTATAATTATGCCGTAGCACACTAATGACTTGGGGGCAACCTGGTGATTTCAACCTCGTCTCGTGCACACGCTCCGTTCCGCGGAGAAGGCGCCACGAGGGAACGATGAAGAAAAGGAAAGAAAGAAAAAAAGAAAAAGAAAAGCAACAAAAAACTCATCGAAATAAAAAACAGTCCGATGGAGGCAGAACTGCAGCAGCAGAACTACTCAGCCGTGAATATACCGCGGTGAAAAAAGCTACTTGTAGATAATTCTAATTACTCTCGGCGCGATGAAAGTCAATGAGCGTGTGTTATTACGTTATTTATCTTGATGAAAGTCGACATTAATTTTCTTCCGGAGCGCGCTCGCGTGTTTTTACTAGTAATTGCAGAAATTAACAATTATTTATAGGAACACGGGTCGTTATAACCGGGGTTTGTATATAATGAAAGCCTCGCTCGATGATCCCTGCCGCAATATTTTCGCTCATTCGAATCAGCGAGCAAAAATCGGGCATTGATTGAAAATGCTCGGATGGAAAATTCGTATAAAGAAAATCCCGCCGCATTTCTAATATATCGAGGCAATTTATTAATTTGTAATGTCTGATATGAAAATCAAAATCCACTGATTTTCACTCAAACACTTTCTCGCTCGTGATAGCTGTAGTTCCAATTTTATCGCACACAAACGTTACAAACGATGACGCTAGAACCATCTATGGTAAAAAAAACTGCATCAGAGAAATCAGAGTGCAAAAAACAAAAGAAATTTATAATACAATGAGGAATTTACTTTTGCAAAAGCAACGCAAATATTTGGCAAAAGTTCATTCAAATCTTCAAAAGTGCAACGTTGCGAATCTGCAGGGGGCTACTTTAGAAAATTATAAATCATGATTACAAATAAAATACGACTGTCAATTTTATCGCGATGACTCGTTTCAACGCCAGAACCATCGACGATAAAAAATTGCATCAGAGAAATCAGAGTGCAAAGAAGAAGAGAAACTTATAATACAATGAGGAATTTACTCTTGCAAAAGTGATTTATTTATTAAGGAACATAAATATTTGGCAAAAGTCATTGAAATGTTCAAAAGTGCAACGTTGTAGATCTGCAGGGGGGGGGGCTACTTTAGAAAATTATAAATCATTTTGTACACTTGGCGAAGCTCTAATGTTAAAAGATACTATTGTTAAAAGAAAGTATCACTTTTCAACGTGTGTTCGGTCACACACTGGATCTCCACTACTGCGGTCCCGGTGGCCACGTTCTCAAAAGGCAGTAAATCACGCCTTCCTTTTTATCGGCCACCGAGGCCGCTGATTGTGCCATACATAAAATTACGATAAATTCATAGGGTTTCTCGTGCTGTCATGACCCGCGGCACTCGATTGTTCTCAGATGCTAATAGCCTAAAGCTGCAGCCACTCGGTGGGTGGTGCCACCGATTGTCAACGAAATGGATCTGTATTGTGGACGCGTCTAGCGACGTGATAAAAGTAACAAACAAAAGGTTGGAACCTTTAGTTGCATTCGAATTAACAGAAATCTGACTGAGGAAGAAGTGTTTGAAACAGGAAGAAAAATTCGCGGCGCTTTACACTTTCTTTTTAGAATAATTATTCTATCGTTTAGCAGGGATGATGTCTTTTGGCTCTGTCAACGACAGAGGATAAAGTATTATACAAACGTGACATTTTTGTAATTATTACACGTGACATATATTTATCAACGAAAATACCAATTCTCCTTAATCTTTTCCAAATGAAATTTTAAGATATTTTCTATTCGATTTTTTTAGCATCACTTTTTTCTTAATAAAATTTCTTCAATATAGTGTTTAGCTTGCAATTTTACTGATTCCGTCTCTTCTACGAACAGTAGATATCGCCTGACGTTTGTTATCACGTTGATTAACTTCACATTTCAAGTAACAGGGACAAAAAAAGAAAAAGAAACACACGTTTGCGTAACAGACAATTTACATAATAAAACACGTTCCGATAATAAATCTCTAGAGCGATATCTACAAAGCGAAGATCTCGTTATCCAAGAAATGGTCAATGTATCGGTGAAATAAACGGGTGATTTCGATCGGTTTAATTTCGGGAAAGTTAATTGATTATGCGTGATCTAGTTTTTTTAAACTACGAAGAGAAAGAGAGAGATGAAAAGGAGAAACGAGAATATCGTGAATCTGAAAATTGTCGAGCTTCTAATTACACGCAGATGATATCTGCAATTTCTATTCATTAAGAAGTACCGTAAGAGGATCGCGAGAACCGACCAGATTATAATTTCGCTGGGAAACTAGTTTGATTAATGTTTCGCCGATCGCCGACAGCTCTAAACGCTATGGTCGACTATGCGATATCTATTAAAACCCGATAGGAATTACGCGACCATTAATTAAACGACTCGCTGAATGTTTGCTTATTTTTGATTTCGCTTATCTCGGTTAAGTGAGTGTGCCGTAACGTTCGCAACGCCAGACATTGTGAAATGTCTTCTGACTGATTTTAGCTTCCAACTCGCGTTATTTCATCTGATCGTTCCTCCAAAACTTGAACGGACGTCGCGAATACATACCTACGTAATGATAAATTTTTGATGTTTTGGTAATTAGCCCAAATCTAATTTGAACTAGATTTATCTTTCGTTCACAGCTCAGACTAAACCCCGATTGCATCAATTCAGAATTAACTCCAGCATCGAGCTCGATTCAAGTTTTTTTTTCACTCTCGACTCGATACGAATATCCGTATATATTAATTGTAACATACTATTGTGATATAATATTAATTATTCATTCGCGAAACTTTCATTTATTGCGAGTAGTATATATTTGATTAACCTGTTGAAACGAAAAAGATTTTTGATCGTAATTACCGGTTGTTCGCTGATATCGATATCGCCAATTGTAAGATCCAAGCTTTCTCTTCCCACTCTTCAAAAAAAATTTCCAAATTTCACTGCTATCAATCACCAAATTTCACTGCTATCAATCACCAAATTTCACTGCTTCTTCGAGACGATAGATCCTTCTTCTCGAGAAGGCTCCGAGAACCATCGAGATTCAATAACATCGTGCCCAGGAATTGCGCAATCGTGCGCCGAGGCCTTGATAAACGCGCGATTAGATGGGAGGCACGCGTAAATCAAACGACGGTGCCCGGGCATATCGGTGCAGAGGGGGACGATGCGCGAGATGAACGTCGTTAGTCCGGCACAATGCTGTTTTGACGGTGTAACAAAAGACAGGCCGGCCGGTGAGCAGACAAATGACCGTGGATCCGAGAACAAATGACAGTGGCTGTCCAAACGTGAACGCGGCTCTTTTGTGAACGCAGCTCATTACCGGCTGCTCGAAATTTTTCATATCCGCACGTCCCGACGTCCGCGGTCTCACGTTCAAGAAAAATTGATCGTCGCTCGTGCCCGATACCGGACGGAGATCCCACACGGTTACTACACACACACACACACACACACACACGCGCGCGCGCGTTTTCGTTTCTCTTCGGACCGCCAGAAACGTGTTCTCATCAACCGATAAAAATCGAGTGCGAACTAGACAGTGTCTTTATTCCACGTGTAGTAAACGAATTCCGGATTCCAGCTCGTGTAATTTTTGACACGAGAGAACTCGCGCATGTATTTACGTTGATGACGAAAATCGTCCTAGTCGTAACATTCAGGGGTTCCCTGAATTGAAGAATATACAGATAATATATAAATAATGTAGAAAGTAAACAGTAATGTATAACGTGACGTGATATGTAAAATATATTTAATTTATTGTAATTATAAATATCATGTTATATACTATATTATATGAAGAAAAAAGTATGTAAAGGCAAGAACACGAATCCTTGATTTTGCGAGTTCACGTCGTAGAAAATTGAAAACATACATGCCTCGTTCAATCGACAAAAAAATCATGCACCTGTAAACATTTGAGGATTCCCTGGACTAAGAAAACTGAAGTATAATATGTACATAAAAATGTGCGTATAATATATGTATATAGAAAGACGTGTAATACTAAAATCCGCGTACAGTATTAAGAACACGGTTCTGTATTAACTCCTTAATACAATACACATTGAAAACCGCGATCTCTAGCGCGAGCCGTTCTCAAATGGAATCAGTTGAGTTTGCTTTGCAATCGAAATGCCCGGTGTTACGTTCGTTTAGGAATCCAGTGAAAGCGGTTGAATTGGTCAGACCACGGTTGCGCGCCAAGAATGAAACAACTGTCTCCGGCGAATAATAAATACAGAAGAAAAATAAAGAATAGTTACTTGTAGCGGAACTTGTGTTCGTTTCATTGATAGAGAAAGAGAGAGAGAGAGAGAGAAAGAGAGAGAAATAAGTGAGGACCGAGGCAGAGGATATTTGCTCTTTTCATTGAAAAAGTCGAGGCTGCCTGTGAAATCTCAGCCTTATGTTGCAAGTCTTTGTGAAAGCGCTGAGACGAGACGCGCGTACAGCAGGCACGGTTACTGCTCGCAGACGGCAAATAAGCGTCAAATGAAGCGTGCTTGAAGATCAAACGAGCAGGCAAACACGAAACAAGTGACGGGGCGTTAACGTGTCCCCGTTGGAAAAACATCGCCGACTACTGGCCGTGTAATGCCACGCTTTGCCTACCGGATTACCATTTGGACTAATCCCGCCTCTCCGCGTCGCGACTACCGCCGTCAAGAAGCGCAAATATACGCCGTGTAAAATGTAAAAACAACCGCGTCCCGAGGGCGAAGTAAGAGGATAGGTTTAATCCTCTGCCGAGAGAAATCGTCATCTGCTCGTCGATACATGTCGTGTACGTCTCGTATATACTTCAACATGGTCGGAATATGTCAATATACTTGTACTAGATGTGGTTTATATTGAAACACTGCGATCAAAATGTTAAGTAAAATAAGGGTTTTCAGACTTATAAATCGTGGTTATAAATCTGAAGTAGTGATGAATTATTCGAGATTCGATAGTTTAGACGGTTAGCATGGTTTCTACATTAAAGATAATTTATTGAATGCACCAAAATGGCCTAAAGTCTTAGATCATTTATGAATCGTTGAAACTAGCAATCGATTTGCTCAAGATTTGCCAGTCAAAGAAAGACGTAACGGCGTTTCGAAATAATAAATAATTCTATTTTGCGTTATTTTAAAGAATGAGAACATTCTCGTTAAAAAAAAAAAAAAAGAAGTCCGCCTAGTGTGAACGCAACGTTCGAAGATCTCACGCGGGCAAACAGGAAGAACGTCGTTTCTCCGTTGCATCGATCCAGACGACTGAGACGTTGCCGCAAAAAGTTATCATTTAACGCGTATCCGCGAGCGAGGCTGCTGAACTGTCGGTCATCAGAGTTTGAAAGACTTCGTTTCCTCGGCAAGATCGTCTACAGCGTCTAATCTGGGAAACGATACGATGACCGTTTAGCAGAGAGAAGAATGACGCCGGAAACGAACCGGAGAGATAACCAATCGACTTTCTAACCGGCATCCGTTTAGGATATCGAATAGCCTCGAGTCGAACGAAGAGGTTAGAGAGAACACAAGGGGGAACATTGGCGGCTGGCCGTCATCGCAAGTCGAACATCGCTGAGTGAACCGCACGACTCGTCTCAGGAGGAGGGAAGAACACGGTCGGCGCGGGCGCGCGAACGCGTTCACCACGCCGATCCTTATCCGTCTAATAAATAGCTCGAGACGTGACTACAACGTTTCGTGACAAGTTAATCACGCGGAGAAGGAGCAATTCCCCAGGAGGAATCGCGCCGTCGCGCCCCTCCTAGGCCCAGTAGATGAATCCACAGAAACTGCACATATTTATGTAAATGGCCGCCGATCCGTGTTCGTTCCCTAACCTGGCCTTTGTTTTACAAATATGGCACTCGACCAGGCAACAGCCCGGCAGCCATCTTTGTTTGATGACTCGACAAGTAACGCGCCGAGTTGTACGCCGGCAACCCCGGCCGATCATTTCGCCGGCAACTCCACCGATTCACGTTTCACGATTAACACGAATTCCTAGACGTGAGCCTAGGATCTAGGATGACGACTACGACGGCGCCCATTTACCTATCGTTTTCTTCTCGTCCAATTAATTCTGCGTAATTCTCGTTGCCGTACGGCGGACGTATCGATCGATATCACGATCTGTTAGGTTTTCTCGTGGTATTGGAGCAGCGTAGGTTGAACGATTAACGTAAACACGGCGACGATTGCAAGAGGATTGCCGGGCAGTGATTAATTCTAGGCGCGCCAGATCAACGTAGGCAGATCGACTTTGATTCGAGAATTGGGAAAAAGGAATAGGTAAATTGAAAAGATATTTCCCGTTCCTATAAACTAATTTACCTACGTTGACACAAGAATCGTCGAAAACTGTGTACACTGGACATTTTGAATGGCTTTGAGCGTTCACTGAAATAACCAAAAGTCCACAAGTCTGTCGTTGTAGCGCGAGTGTACGTCGTTTTAATTATACAGGATTGCGAAGAAGGAATATGTGAATACATATTTTGCAAATACTTTTCTGTGACTATCAAAAAATGAAGTAACAGTATCGCATGAGATATATTTCGTTCCTTAAAATGATGTGTCCAAACTGTGTACATTTTGAATGAATTTGAGCGTTCACTGAAATAACCAAAAGTCTTACCACAAGCTTAATAAAATAACAAAATAATAGGACGCATTTATTTCTAAACTTTTGGCACATCTCGAACGTCTAGTAATTCAACTAATTATTTTAAGCACCTCGGATTATCTGCACGATACTCGGAGGGTTAGTGTCGTTTCGTGGCGTATCCAACTACCGATAAACGGTAACGGCTGACGTTCGCTCACCAGAAACGATAATTTAAACGATGACTCTCGGCTTCCTCGCATTCAATTACTAAATAATTGGCGGCGGAGGGTGGTAGGATCAGTCGGGGGACGCGAAGGGGGTTCGAAAGGGCTCTCGAGCAACACTCCCATACGTTGTCTTTCTTCCCTCGCTCTCTTGGTCTCCGGTTCTCGGCCATTTCGCAGTCGAGGTGACGAGCGTGACTTATCTCCTGCAAATTATAATCCAATTTGCGATTATCGTCGTACCATCGTCGACTGCGTATCGTCGTACCTTTCGGCCATCGCTGGAAGGACCAGATGGACGCCTCTTTCTCTTTCTCTCACCCCTGACTGATTAGTAGTGGATAATTAACCACGTTGCTAATGCACGTTTCGAGGTATGTTCGCAGAAATCTTTCGAACTTTGCCAAACGTGGCGGCAACTTAACTTACGAGGTCAAAAATGGCGCTGTATTGTTTCAAATATTTAACGCAGCATCCATTAATATGGTAATGTTAAATAAACTGTCCCGCTGTTGTTAACTTTACGAATACTAAAAATATACCTATTTATCCATAGAAATATACTCATGATAGGTATAGAAATATATGTACGTTTATACATTATACATAGAAATATATAACATATTCACCCATATATCTATATACGATTAGATATTACCTATAGACATATACCTATAATAGGTATAGAAATATATATACGTTTGATGATAGTTTTGTCGCATGGTTTCTGGAGCATGTAGCAGTCGAAATGATGAATGTCGAAAATTAATTGGGGGGACTTGATGGCGTTTAAAGTTGCACCGTTTTGTTTAAAACAATATTTTATTTCGTTAGACAATTATGCTCGTCATAATATAAAAGTTACATTTCGAAACTTATACGGTTTCTCTGTCAAGCTACAAACTGTACCTAAGTTTCCTTGCCACAGAAATAAGGGATCTTAGAATTCTTTCAAACTATTTGCAAACGTTGATAATCCAATATGTACTCAAGACTCTAATGTAAATGCTGAGGGTGTCTCAAGCTTCAAATAACACGATTCATCCTGAGATCAAGCAATACCTTAAATTCCTATCACAAGACGAAGGAAACTTCCGTCACTGGATAGATCCAGCGTAACCAAGAAATACCTTATTCGTTCTCCCCCTCCCCCCTCTCACTCTTTCTCTGCGTCAATACCTTCCGATGTTCAATGATCAAGCTCGCAGTCGCACACTCGTGGATTCGCGTCTCTCGCATATTTCTCCCGATCCATCTGTCAAGTCGCGGTGAAGAAAAGGGTAGCCGTTCGTTGCGGCGCGGCCGCGTCCGCGCGAAATCGCGGATGACACGCGGCGTCAAAGCGGAAAGCCGCGCGACGTAACTAGCCGGGGACGACAGGTGGCTCTCCGCGGGCATTTCCTGCTTCTCATCCCGCGAAATTGCGAGACGCGTTTCAGCCACGGTGAAATCGGCCGGGCCGATCAAACGACCGATCGAACGAGAAGAAAAAGGTGAAGAGGAAACAGAAGAAGATGAAGAAGAAGAAGCAGAGGGAGGAGGAAGTTGCGAGTCAGCCACGCCAAATCGAGCCTATCGGCTCGAGATTCCTTGATCGTTGCAACGTGACAGCGAATTCCCGACAGCGTTTGGAATTTCACTTGTTGGTTACTTTTTTTCTTTTTTTTTTTTTTTTTTTTTTTTTTGCAAAACAATTAGGCGACGCGAGCATCGATTCACTGGAGATTTACCCTTGACTTGTTTAACGAGACTGTCCGGGATAATCTCCGTTACCGAGAACCTCGTCATTTACGCGAACATTACGTCTGCACGCTTGTTAACCGGTACGTGAGAGATCGCCGGAAGAAGCCGCCGGCTCCATTCGTTCGCCTCCGAGCCATGAAAAGCCGACGAGGAGACCGAAACGGACGGCTCGTCTCGCCTTTCGTTGTAAAACTTTCCCAACGGTGCCGTTTCTTCTGCGTGAATCGAATTATCCGGGCATCGAGTCGGTTTTTCTGTCACGCAAGCATGCACGTGAGCAAAGAAAACGCTGGTAATAATGGACTGTGTTTCTCCATTATCGAGTTTGAAGGGAATCTGGCCATTGTAACGCCATTGCATTAGCATATAGCGCTCTACCAGTGCGGATCCAATTGTTGTTATCTATCGATCGATAATAGATACCGCGTGTTTCTTAGATACTTGTACACTTCGGAAGATAATCGACGCTCTGCTGAGTTCTCTATCTTTCGTTCATCGATCGACGAAACAATGTCACATCGGCCCTGTGTACCACGTCGAAGATAGAATCTTCGAAGTACTCAGCTGAGGAAAGGAGAACGGAAAACGGAAAACAGGGCGCAGGTGCGAAATTCTAATTAATCAAAATTAACCGGGGAGGGAGGGGGGGAGGAGGGGCAACTGCTTATCAAGCACAACATGATCACCGGTTGTTACACGATGCTCGAGTCCGCGCCACGGTATCACGACGTTGCCTCCGATAATATACCGTTTCCGAATGCATCTGATTACAACGGATAAAACTTTCCATAAATTAACTCCGGGCACGTTGCTAATTACTCGCAACAATGCCTGTCAGATACTTAAGGAGGTTAGGTTAGGAGCTCGATAGAGGCAGCAGCCTCGAAGAAGCAGGTAGAAGAAGCACACCCGTTGCAACCAAGTGAGTAACCGGCTGGCCAGTTGTTTATCTGTTACCGAGGCGCTCCCGACGCGCAGGGGCAAAGTGAATATTTTTTATCGCACGGAACGAGGTCCCGGAGGAACAGTAGAAAAGACGCTGGCCGGCTAAAAAGCGCGATGGTTAACGGCAAACGAGCAGAAAGGGCAGCAGCAAACCGCTATTAACGCCGGGCGAGCGGATGGTCCTGCGGCTCCTGACAAAAAGGGCCACTTCCGAAGGCTGCAACGTCACATCCGCCATCGAAAATAGCCACGGGGCCCCTAATTTACGGAGAAAAGCGGAGGTTTTCGACCGAGGAAAAGATTCCACGCCGCGATAAACTACTTGGCGCACAGTACGAATGCGTGAACGCCTCGTGACTCGCGTTATATAGTATAAGGACCTTCTCTTCTCTCCTTCTGGTCTCCTCTATTCCGTTGCTCGTGTAACACAACCAGTTGACGTCTCTTGACGAGAGAGCTGTTGACGAGAGCCAATGCTAAAATAGTGCAAACACCGGTTTTTAATCACCGCGAACTCGCGCGGCCGACACCACGTTTACGCGGTTACATCCATCGCGTATTTCTTCTCCGAGACCGAGAGAGTCCGCGTGTCCCGGTAATACGATCGTTCCGATCGAAGACTAGCAGCCGCAGGACATTGCGCCGTGTTAAGTCCCCCTCCCCCACCCCCTCCGGTTCTCGCGTTCGACGTCCACTAAAAGGCGCTATTAATCCAGCGGGATCGTTCTAAACCGGTTTTATCGTTTTGTCGAATCGAAATTTCTATACGCGCGCCGTGGTGTGCCACGCAGGCCGTGTGTGTGCGCGCCAGACTTATATAAAACGAGACGCCTAGTTTCACGAGACGTCCGCTCGCTCGCTCGTTTTTTCGTTTGTTCGTTCCTCGGGTTATAGGTAGTGCTCGCGAGGGGGAAGCAGGGGGGACGGGGAAGAATCGCGAGCCACCGTAAAAAAGAATGAGAGAGACAGAGACAGAGTAGAAAACAAAAACAGGCGTACGCTTGCGCGAACAATGGTACCGGCGAGTAATTTCGTTCTCGCGTTACGCAAAAGCCCGCTGCTAATTTCGCAGCGAACGCCGCTAGACGGCCAAGATACGAGCTCGTGGTTCACCTCTGGGCTGGCTGGTTGTTCTAATTACAGCGGAAATGGAAAAGCGACGAACATGTGCGCGCACACGCGATATATATATGTATATATCGTACATGTTGAAATATATCGCGCTCGCGACACGGTGGCCGCGGGTCAGCCTGAGGACGGATGGGGAAAAAATCATACTACTTCACACACACACACACACACACACACACACACACACACGAGTGACATTCGGTGACATGGTGACGACGGGTTGCGTAATAATTGCACGAGCTGGCGGACGCTCGCGTAGGAACGCGCGCGGGTATCGTTTAAAGCACCGATTTCCTCCGCTCGCCTATGTGTACTTCCTGCCCGCGTGAAGCGTGCACCTCCTGTCACTCCGGGGCATTTTTCGTGTAATAGCACGGTGTAATTACCGGCGGACAAAGTAGCGATAATTACAGTCATGTTTTTAGATACGGTAGCCGTTTACGATCCGCGTTACAGAAGGATTTATGGCGACGCTGCAAATTAACCGAGTGAAACACACAAAGCAGTCGGGAAGGAAGGGGAGCAAAGAGAGATTTAAATATGGAGTGCAGAAAGAACTCGAAGGAAGGAAATTCAGTGGTCGATCGATCGAAGTGTTTGTACATGCGAGAGAAAATTTCATTTCAAAGGGGGAAATTGGAAAGTTGAATGGAAGAACTGGAAGAAAATGTTAACGAGTATATCGTATATCGTTACGTCACAGATATTCTCGTTATCGTTTCGAAAGAATGATCGCGCAGTCTCTTGGATTGGACGACTACTATTTCTCGAAAGTCAATCGACAGTGTATGAATTACTTCGTTGATACATCGGACAAAAAAGGTAGCTAAGCGCGGAGCGTGACTTGTATCAGTATCAACTAAACTGTCTGTGAAATCAACTTCTAAATCATCGTATTAAACTCGCGCCGGTGAGTCGGCTATTTTCCGCTGGCTCTCAACTGGTATCAAACGATGTCCAATACGCGCGATCGATCTCGCCGATACAATCGGGGGAAAAAATGAAAGCCACGCGGCTTTCTGCGTAATCGAGGAAAACCGGTCGGGTTCCCCCGATCCAGGCTGCATTGCAAAATCTCGAAAAATCAAGCTGCCCGAGCGGTACGCGCGTGCAAACGCGTTTCAGATGAAATTCGTCCGATCGAGCCGTAACGCGACGTTGATTACAAGAATCAACGCGAGACGAGTCGCTCTCCTTGCACGAAACAACAGACGGTTGACGTTTTTCGTCCCGGAAGCGATCAACTTTGATTAATGTCAGGCGCGCGAAGGAAGCATCGGCGATACCACGGAAACGCGAAATTAATCGCGACCGGGCGAAACAGATAACGGATTAATTAGTTTTTACCTAGCGGAGCCGGCGTGCAGTTTCTCTCGGAGCTTTTGTTCCGCTGTCCAGCCACCTTTTCTCGCGTAAACACACCCAGCCGAGATACGAATCGGCGAGCGGTAACGTTTCTCGCACGTGCGTGTGCGCGAGCCGCCACGAAACGAAAAAGCGGCGCGGCCCGCTGCTTCGCGAACCGTCCACGAAACTGTGTAACCCGGGCAAAAACTGTAACGATCCAGCTGAACACCGAGGCAGAAATCTGCATGTAATCCAGCTAACGTGCGTTTCGAGGAAACACACACACACAGGCCCCGAGAATCGATGGGGTGGCCAGATAATTTGATGAAATTCTCTCTCGGGTAACCGGCCGTTATCCTTTTATCAAGCTACCCTCGCTGATCGCCATTAAACTTCTTGCGCGCGTGTGTCTTCCTACTTCTTACGTACAAAGTAGTAAGCGCGGAAGTCGAATGCACTGTGGATGCACTTTTTCCATTTTCTGAGGCTAAACACGTGTGCGTATATAGGTACGTGTATAACACGTACTCGTGCTAAAAAGTCCGGGGCACGTACGGATTTTAAAGGAAATAATTGAGTTTCTTAAGCAGAATGCAATTTATATTTTGTTCGCGATATTATCGGAAATGCCTGGAGGTGTTTCCTCGAAGTTTCTGAATTGATCGAAGTTGTCGGTTATCAGTCACGTTAGGGAACAAGAAATTTGCTAAAAACTTGATCGTTTATGTTCGAAAGATTGAGAAGATTTGTTGAAATATCGAAACCTTGTTATTAATTGCCACAATTTACGTTACGTTCAGCATTTAGGGAAGATTAAGTGCATCTTTCATTCTAACGATTTGAATAGACTGCAAGTGAGAAATACTCCGTACTCAGCTGTGGATCAAAAAATTCTGACTCTCGAAGTTGATATAATTCCTGACAATGATAAATTTGAAATTTGAAAACTGAATTACTACCTGAATTAAATGTACGATATTTTGAAAGAAAAACTACCCACGATCGAAATTATATTTATAACGACATTGAGACTGCAACTAATTATATTTCAAAACAGTTTATTTCAATCAAAGGAGAAATGGTATTCCAGACTTCTGAGCAAGAGTGTATATATAATAGTTCAGCTTACAAGCGTATTCGAGCGATAAAAGTACGCGAGCCGGTGTACGCGACCTTAATCTTTGCCCGGTGCAATATGCAGTCGTCGTATATATTCGAAGGAACGTGGTTCGTGTTAATGACGTCGTGTCAAGCATGCAACGTTGTCAACCGGTAGCGAATGTCTTAACAAGGACTCGGGTCATTGCGCGAGATGTAATTATCCGGACTGGGTGCGCAAAAAGTTAACATTAAACAGTAATGTTTCGATCGTTCGTTTGATACGTTTGTCGCATCGCCACGACAAATGATGTATTTTATATATGTTCATGCTTGCTCGCCTGAGCACGACTTCGAGTTTTACTTCCGAGAAACTACACCCCTCGAGGGCGAATTCTATTTCTCTGTTATATCTATCAGCGTATCTACTTACATAGACGTTCGCGAAATTTGCATAGAAACGTGGACGTAGTATTGCCTTAACCATTCCTGGTTGGCAGCTCGGAGCGAGCCTGAGAAGGGAGAGAAACAAAATGGAATCATGGTACGGAGGCTGAAAGGAGAAACGAAGGACGATGGAGGAGGGAGCGAGAGAGCTATCGGCAATTTATGCGCCCCCGGTAATCGAGTTTCCCTGAAACGCAACGTTGACTCCTTTGTGCACTGCGTAATAAATTCCGCGACGATGTCTAGGCAAATTACGCGGCGTGGGTGTGTTACTATTTAACGCGTCGTTCAAGGTAACGCATCTCGCGACAGAAAACATCAGAGGGTGTTGCCAGTCTTTTTAACCCTCGTGACAACGACGTCAGCGTGATTCGAGAGTGGCAGGGGAATAATCGTATAATTATAAAACGAACGTGTATTGAGCGTGTATACGCAGACTAAAGTAACTTAAAAAGCTAAAATGAAAGGATCTGACAGAAAAAATTTGTTTCTTACTACTTACGCGAGTGTGAAATAAAAAATATTCGCCGATCGAGCATTCAATAATATTCGCCAAGAGGATGCTCCAAATATATTTCAAATAAAGGTATATGACTTTTGCTACAAAAGAAGAATCTAAAAATTTGCTCTAAATTGAAAAAATACAAATAATTATCAAGACACTGTGACGTATACGTTGCTCGAAGAATTAAATTATGATACATTAACAAGAGGATTCTCGATATTTCAAATGAAGGCATATGACTTTTGCTACAAAAGAAGAATCTAAAAATTTGCTCTAGATGAAAAAATACATAATTATCAAGACACTGTGACGTATGCGTTGCTCAAGGATTAAATTATGATACACTGGCAAGAGGATGCTTCGATATTTCAAACGAAGGTGGCTTTTGCACAGCGGAGTGTATTCCGGTCGGAGGAAAATCGAGATAGCGAGCTTATTGAATTTGACACTTCAAGAAGCCGGAACATTGAAAAGGGACCGGGGAACGTCAAGCGACGCGTGTTCCTCGTTGTAACGCGGCAACCAAACCATGGACGACGCGTATCCTGCTGCCTCCGGGGAGCAGGGATTCGTTAATTTCACTCAGGACACGCGGCTACGCCGCTCTCCGACAATATACTCGCGATAAAGCAGCACACCAGCAATCCCCCGGAGGAAAGACACTCCTCACGTGGGATTCTCTTCTTTCTTTCGGTGAAAACAGTGAAAACGTAGCGGGCAAAATCTTTCACATTGTGTCGTTGGATACGATATTATTGTCCTTGCGAAATTCTAAAATTAGTAGCACGCTAAAGTTTTACATATTTGAAGAAACCTAAACAGCAACCTGAACACATCAGACCAGAGATCAATTTCAGATTTATTATCTATGGTATAATATTCAACAGTTCGTTGTTGATCGTATTTAGTTTTACGTGTCAAGTGTGATTATCATTCGTACAAATATATTACAAGTAAAAGCTCTGAGAAAGTTCTACGATTGCAAATATTGTACACAGCAAATTGGAAATGTAGATTCCACAAATTTAAAATGCTTCTGTGATTCACACTGCTCTGTCACGTACGACTGTGTCAATCAATGTTATTGAAACGATGCGTCAGTTTGAGAACTAACCTCATCGACAGTCTCGAAAACGATATTTGTCCGTTCGGGTCGCGCTTCGTTCGAAAAAACGAAATCGAAACGACAGATTTTTCGGTCAAGAAGAGAGAGAGAGAGAGAGAGAGAGGCTCTCTCGACGACGTCTGATTCATCTAGATCTCATGATCGTCGCTGCCGAAGGGGAAGCTAGCGAGGTGAGGTCGAACACGAAGGCTGGCCCGTTCCCGAAGAAGTATCCTCGAGATCGGTTAAAATTGGAAAGGTCCTCGCGTGGGGTCAATTCATTGTTGAAGAGGCTATTCTTGACGCGAAATTGCCTGAAATTGGTTTACACGGACACGGCCGGCACGTCAGAAATTGATTCGCACTTTCTCTCTCTCTCTCTCTCTCTCTCTCTCACCCTTCTCTGGCTCACCCTACGGGATACTGAATGCGTTTAATTTTTCTGCTCGGCTACGTTTATTCCCTATAGACCGTCGTTCTATTCCTCAGAGCGGAGGAAAGATAGAAAAAGAAAAAAGAACGGAGAAAGAGATTCACACCGATCGACCTTGAGGTCTACGAAGAATAATACAGTATTCGAATAGTGCAGTGTATCGTAGAAAATTTTTATGAATACATCATGCGCGTCATGCGAAGCACATTGAAATTTTGTTACCACTTTAATACGAGACGCGACTGTCATGGTTACATTGGTTCAGCGTGAAATCCAAAAGTGTATATAAAAGTTGCAAGACATTCACTGCAAACATGTATATTTAATAACAGATCGGAATATAGGAGGAACAATGGTTTTGCCACCGTATAATTAGTGAAGATTGGCCTCACCAAGACTAACATAATAATTTATTGTCCAATTCTCATTCATAATTTCTACGTACGTTTTCTAAATTCGTTCCAAATTTTAACGATATAACTGTGATAATAATATTTCGTTATAGGACCAACGTTTCGAAATAACGTTTCGCGCGATGCATAGATATTCGTCAAAATCTTTCTGCAAACGTCCAGATACATTCGCGATCTCGATAGAGGGACGTTGTAATCAAGAAACATTCCCCTACCGGCTATCTCGAAACGAAACCCGTGAAACGTGTATAATTTGGGAATGATGATGACGTCCAAGGTCGGTAATAAATCCAACGGCAGACGTCGTTGAATTTCCACGGGCCTGGCAATTTCCTCGTTCTTATTCTCCTTCTTCCTCCACCTTCCCCCCCCCGTCTCTCCGTCACTCGCGGCGGTAGCGAAAGAACAGAAGAAGAAAGTTTCGCTCGAACGGACCGATTTCGGGGGTTGACTCGTCGTAATGTCTTTAATTCAGCAGTCGTCTCGAGGACGCCTCTGCTTTCGTCTCCGGATCGAGTTATCCGTGGGGAATGAGAAAAATTAATAAAATGAATCAACAGTGAACGCCGTTTCATGGGGAAAGGGGGAGGCGGCATCCTCTCCTTACAGTCTGCCGGCAGAAATTAGCTAAACGGATTCTTTCTCGACGTGACTCCGTGGCGCTCTTTCTCTCTCTCGTTGCTCGCCGCTCTCCACCGAGCGGTTAATTCGAAATCGCGTCTAATCACTGCTAAATAATTGCCGTTGAATTCCAGCTTCTGCCCGCCTCGCCGTAACTCTAATCCATCTCTCACGGTCCGTCGTGGCGTGGTGCACGTACGGTTACATAAATCAATTCTTGATTAACTCGGTGCCCGCTTGTGCAAAACCGATACGGACGAAGCTGCAATCGCGGTCGTGTTAAAATTAATATGTCCGCCGTTTTTCTCGAAAGGGCCAGCCGCCAGTCGTCCATTCCATTAAATACGCTGTTCCTCGATCAGCCGAGTGAATAGCCTTCTGCCACGATGTAAAGTCTGCAACGGTGGATCGTCCCGCGTGAACCTTCGCGTTATTAGCTAAGATAATTAACGTCTCCTCTGTTCCCCTCTGCGGCTGCGCAGAATCGTTAGCTTCTAACAACCTGGAATTTCGGTCCTGCCGCGTAGATTATAGCGACAATTAGCAGCGAGCTATACCGTGACGAGATTTCTGACGTATATACTATCTCATTCTCTCTCTAATTTTCTCTCTCGTTCTCTTCCTCTTCTTTACCCTTCGTCCTCCAGCCTTGTGTATCGTCGCAAGACGGTGTCAGACAACGAAAAAGAAACGACGAAGAGGCAGAGGGGACGAGCCTCAACGAACCTGGCAAGTTTCCATATCGACGCCGGTGGAATTTATAACGAGAATTGCCGGCCGTTCGGCCGCACGGCAAAAACAGCATGGCCACCGAGCGCCTCCGTGCCGCTTAATTGCTTAATCAGACGTAGTAAATCTTGCGACACTGGCATTTATACGCGATGCGATACGATGCACCACGGGTATCTCTGTCGGTCGTACACACGAACGATTAGCCTCGACGGCTCGTGTTTGTGAATGCCGAACGCGAACATTTCCCTGCCCGGTCCGGCGCGGCGCGTTCGCCGAAATGAACACGTTGCTGCAATTGAACGCGACACGCGAATGTCAGAGAGACAGCCTGTCTTCCGAGAGGCTCGCCTGGCGATTCATACTGCCGGCTACGCTTGGTATTTAGTTGAAATAATCGATAATAGCAGCTCGTGAACGCGCTCGATTAGATGTCAAACGGATGACACGCGGTTTGTAATTTGCACGGCGATCACGGCTTCTATGGCCGATATTTTAATTGTGTAATTGTATGAAATTGTGTCGTGTCACCGCTGTGATATGTTGTTCACCGGATGAAACAACAGCCGAGCGATATTCGCGAATAAATATTCGCGATGAAACCATTCACGCGTGGTTACGCGTGAAAAATGAATATCCCTTCGAATAGTTTCTACGAGTATTTCTTCGTCTGTGCGAATGTTTCCTTTTCCCGTCGTTAGACGATCCCTCTCTGCCCCCCTTCGAGGGAAACACGATTCTCGTTTACGGGCTCGTTAAGAGAACACCCGGTATATTAAGGGATAACCGTGGCCGGAGATGTAACGCAACACTGTAGTCCTGATCCTGATCCTTAAATGAGATGGTATCTCCGGCGTCCTGTACAAGACGCGTACATTTAACGCGTACATACATACCTGGCCGCGAACGCGTTGCACGCACGCATGGTATACGTATTATGCTACGGGAAGGTATCGAGTAACCCCATGGTATAAATTCTTTGTCGCTCGAACGAGCCACGAAGAGTTATTTCCTATCTGCAAAGGCATCAGACCTGATGATCCTTTCTGAAATACGCTTTCCATAGGAAAGTGTATTCCATATCTCACCCTCTGTACATGGTCTCTGGTTTCTCTTTTTTTTTTAATTGCACATTCGACGATCTTTATAAAAGGAAAAGAAAAAAAGAAAAAAAAAACGATATTACGTTAAAATAGTAATATCGATTTTCATCGTTACTATCTCTCTATTTATCTATCTCTCTTTCTCTCCCTATCCGTAACAACGAAAACGGAATAAAAGGTTTGACATTTCGGGGACTTTAGACTCTAAATATTTGATGGATCGGCCATTATTAGATACCGGTATTACCGATCTAACCGAAACGATAAAAATATTACACGTCAGGGAACGCGCATACGTATAGGTGAAAGGGGTACGTGTTTTTTTCCAAGCGTCGCGTCGTATCGTGTATGTGAAACGAAAAATAAAGAACAACAGAAACACAGTGTGACATCGGGCGGCGAGTAAGTGTGAACTATTTCGTCACGCGATTCGCGAATTATTTTTCGGCTATAATGGGAGGCTATAATGATACGGCACCGAGAAAGCCACCGTTTCAACGTTGTAATCATTCCAGTCGTGGAATTACGGAATATCGTCGACCGGCCGCCGACGGATTTTTACATTTGAATCTTGACAATCGAGGACAACCCGCCCCCGGGGCTATGAAAACGTTACCCCTATCGCGCGCAATGATATCCCCCTAGTCGGTCACTGGTGCATGAAACAGTTAAGCATCGACAATGTAAGCCAATCAAGGGGTGGATACATAAGGGGTGTATCGCAGGGCCGCGCGGTAATCACTTGGAATTGCGTTAAATTTTTACTGCCGTGCCCGAAGGGCCTTGCATCTTAGTCTTTTGATGCTGGAACGACCGACTGAATAAAGAAGATGGATTCAACGCCGACGTTTTGTAATCTGACAGTGTTTGGAAAACAGCGCTTGCAGACAAATTTACTTCCCGGGCGAAATTTCTAAGAAAGTTCTTTCATTTCCTTCGAGTGCTCAATTCAAAGTTATTTGAAAATCTAAAAGGTCAATGACCGAATGAGAAACGTGTTATGAAAATGAGAATGCGTTCATCTTTGCGACATATACTTTTTGATATATTTGTCCGATATATTGCGATACTTCTTTGAATCACCATTAAATGAAATGATTATTTCAAATAAGTAGGGTTTCAAATGTAACTGATGTGTTCCATGATATTCTTGAAAATGTTATTTCCTTTTATTTTCTTTTTATTCGTGGTTGTAAATTAATTATTGAAGTAGAAAAAGTCCACGAATAAGTAATCATTTAAAAAGTATGGATGGCACTGCCGCGGATTGTAAAAATAAAAAGCTATGATATAATCATTTTTCTGACATATGTGTTTGAACCACGAACTAGTAAATATAACAACTTAAAAATATGAAACAAATCGAGAATGCCGATTAATAAATCGGAGATACAAATGACCTTCGACTGTAAATAAACGTAATTACCACAGAACATGCGTTTCCACATAGTGCACGTAATAAATGTTGTAGCGTGCATCATATCGTATCGTATCATCAATGGTACACGCAGTCTAAATGAAAAGTCACGAAGAACGTGTCCATTACACGTTTCCCTAATTGTTCTAATATTCAAAGTAGCCATCACAAAAACGTGTACAATGCGAGCTACACGAAAGATAAACTCATCAACTTCGCCGAGTGAGTGTAAGTTATTTGATTTCAAAAAAATAAAAGCGAAACATTAACCTTGGCTGTTTCTCGAAAACGGAGTTGACTGGCCTGACCAATTTGAAGTTTTCGGAGACCAGGATAATTATCAGAGCAGTAAAAAAATGACTTGATTGATCTTTCAAAGGATATTCTATACTTTTCGATGTACTTTCATTCTGATACCCATAGTACACGCTTCATCGAGTTTGATATTAAATCGATATTGCTAGCATAATCCACTGTTTTAATATTCAAAACAAAGTATATCTATAATGTACGACTATCTTATCATAAACAAGAAGAAAACGAAAGAAAAATAAAGAAACGAAGAAATCAAAGACTTAATTCTTCGAGCGATTAAACGCCAAACGTTCGTCCATCCAATTTAAAGTTGCGCATGTTACTACGTAGTAACCGGCGGGGTTATATTACTAGATAAAAGAGCACGCCCGTGGCCGATTGATAATTCGCCAAGTTGCGGAACTATTTCAGCAACGGTGAACCCCCGTAGACCGCGAGCTCCGGGTTAGATTCCCTTTAGAGTGGCCTGGCTAAGCCCCACGGGGGTTTCGAGGATATTACCGGGCAACAAAATAATAACGCGAGACCGTCGGCGCAACGAAGGGATGACGGCCGGGGCCAGAGGTGGATACGACGAGCAGGATAGGAAAAGGTGGTGGACGGGGGAGGTTTAGGGTGCAGCCAGCAAAACACACACACTGGCGACTAAAAGGCTTACGGGGTAATTTGCGACGGCTTAAGGCCAGGCCAATCTGATCCATCCCGCGTGTACACGTGAAATCTTACACCGGCACGGTGTGGCGTGGCGCGGCACCGATCTTCGTGCGTGCAGGAAGAGACAAAAAGACAACGGAAGAAGGAAAGGAGGGAAGAAAAGTCGAGGACAAGATCGAAAGAACTTGAAGTGAAAAGAAAAAGACAAACGGGGCGAGAGGGGGTACGCTCTTTGAAAAACGATACCTCGGGTTACCTCGGTGCTGTCCTCCCCTTCGCTTTCCCTTTTTTTTTAACCTCCCTTCGTTTCACCCTCTGTCTTTCTCTCTTCTTTCTCTCTCTATTCTCCTCGCGTTTTCTTACTTTCCTCGCGTTGCTTTCTTTCTCGTTGCCCTCTCTCTCTCTCTCTCTCTCTCTTTTTTCCATCGTCGATATAGCTCTGTTCCCCTTTCGCTCTGCCTCTCCTTCTACACTCTTCGGTGCCCTTCCACTCCGCGTCCGTCCCGCGTCGTCCAGCGTCGGTTGCCTCGCGGTGAACACGAGCCGCGGGACTTCACGGGCTGTCGCGTAGAATTTGGCCGGCGAATTTTTTCCCTGGAAATGGTTAATTGAGCGTGCGCCGGTGCAAACGAGAGGTTACCGGGGGCTATTTCCTCTTTTTGCCCGCCGGCCGGGCCAAGCCTCGCCGCCTCCTTCTCGCTTCACTAACGCTCCGACCGGACCTCCTTAAGTTACGTTCGGGTTCCTCGTCCGCAGTGTAACAGGAATTAAACTCCAACCCCCTCTCCCCCTGTTCCCCTCCCCGATGTCCATTCATCGCGCGAGACAAGAGTTCTTCTTTCTTTTTTCTTTTCTTTCCCCTTCTTTCCCACCCCGGGGGAATTCGATACATTGGCGAGCATTGTCGAAATTTTGCTCCCATTTAGAAGGCCAAACGATACGAAGGCACACTTTGTCGTACGAGCAGAACGATCGAGGTTGAAAAGCACGGGATGGAAGGGATAGAAGCGGACGGAGGAACGGATTCGCTGTCGCGATCACCCGTCGCGTCGTTCCCTACTCGTGGTCAGCGAGTCTTTTTTTTTTTTTTTATTACCGCAAAACAACTGGGTCTCGATTCGCGATTCGCGACGGCACGGAACACGATTCGCTGAACCGATCTGCCGGAGATAAAAGACAGCTAGATAGATGAATGAGCGATGGAAAGACAGGGCGGCCTGCGGAGACGGTGGACGAGAAAGAAAGGAAGAAAGGGAGAGGGAACGATATTTCAGAAGCGAAACTTAATTTGCCCCGAAGTGTGCCACGGGACTCGAATCAATTCGAGGGCTCTCGAACCTCCGAGAGCCTCTAAGCGACGGCGCGTGCCTCAATCGGATGCCATTGAAGTTCCTCCTCTTTCTCGTCATGCGATAATTGAGATTGTGGTGCACTCGTTTCGCCTGGGAAACTCCTACACCGCGCCTCAAACCAACGAAATACGCCGTTTCAAACAAGATCGCCGTGTTTTCCTTTTTTTTTTTTTCCCCCTTTGAAGCGTTTGCGAAAAGTCGCAAAGACTGTAGTTTGTAAGTGTAAGAATCACAGCGACGTTCATTTAGTTTCATTTAGCTTTTTATGCGACAGTCTGACGAGTAAATGTATGCAAAAATTATATCACGAAACTGAAACGATGGACATAGTAGAAGAAATAGTAGATCAATTCCTTACTTACGACTATACAATTCTAAAGAGACCATGAAAGTTTTATTTTATGTACTTTGCACGAATATATAGTTCGCGCGATGGTAATAAAGGCAAACAAACTTTTCCCTTGCTGAAAGACGGTGTGTCCAATGAAACTTTAACTTTTTATATTATCGTGAAACTGCGAATCTTCTAAGTATATAAATTCACATTTCCGTCAGTCAGCATTCTAAAGAGAATTCAACGAGGCAAATATTGGCCGTCGGGATTTCTCCGAGAAATGCAGAACAGAAATTAAAAGACGAGCACGAGCTCTCTCTCTCTCTCTCTCTCTCTCTCTCTTACTTTCTATACTGCTCCTTCTCTGATACCCATCTTCCACGTTAGCTTGTCCGACGAAAAGAGCCCCACGCATAGGTTTAGAATGCGTTAAGAGGTCCTCGATGGTGTTTGCTGGCAAACACCCTTCCGTTCTCGCGTTGCCTCGATGGCGCCCTTGCTACTGCCTCGAGTGAGTCGATGGCATTCGTCATCGACCCTTTCACTCGCGCACACAAACGGAGTCTGATTACACATTAATTATTTACCGAGTGATTTCTGATGTATGCCTGCGACCAGCTTCTCGAAAACGGGTCATTAAATTAAATGAGACGCCGGAATTCGCATTGAGGATTTCGTGCCTCGGAACCCGTGTGCTGCCCGTGCAAATGTCGCCGAGGGAGAAAAAAATGCCCCGTTTATTTACGAAAGACGGCCGGCTAACACAGCCGTGATTAGCGATAAAATATATGTATATACTTTCTTGCGGTTTCACTTCATCGTTTCGCCGAGCAGAAAATAACCAGAGGAACATTACAACTCAACACCGTGTAAAAAACATCAACACTACATTTTTGTATAGAATTTTGAAACGTTGGAACTGTTCGTTCATATTTTTTCTTTTTTTTTTTTTTTAACACAATTTTCTAGACATGGTTACTGGTCATAATTCATGAAATGAAATACTTTCATGGGTAATAAAATTGACGGAAAAATTGGAGTGCCGAGAACTTTTTCAAAGCCGGAAAAATTAGAAGATAATAATTCAAGAACCATAGAAATTGTAACTGAAAACAAACATAGTACGAAAGAATTTTTGTAGAGTCAGTTTAAGAGATCGATGTTACAATTATTTCTGCTTTCTTCCCTTGTGACACGCTTGAGACTTCCAAAAATATATCTTGCAAACAAAAATGCAATTAAAATAGCCTATACTTTACGAACGTGCGTAAAACTCTACAGAAAACAGATCTTTTCCGTCCTTTTGTTACTTTTGTTGATCGCCATGTTAGAAACCACGGTCGATTACCGTCTCGGGTCATTAAACTGATCGGTAAATCGTCGAGAGATCGAGATACGCGAACATGGTTGGAAACATCGCAACATCAAGGGAAGAAGAAACGGCGCGCGTTTTCCGGAAGAGAAATTATCCTCCTTCCTCATTTATCTCGGTCGAGCGCAAATATTTTTTCTACGACTCGTTGGACGGACAAGCATTTTTCGGGCTCGCGTTCCATGTTAGCCTGTTCCGATGACCCTGCTCGCGATGGCTAACCAACCGAGAATAATTTTTCCCCGGCAGCAGCTCGGGAAAGCCTAAAACAACGGGATTAGTCTGGACGGAGCATGCTCGTCGAAGGAGGCCGGGGCAAGGATTTAATTTCCAAGGATTTTCCCACGAAAACGGTCAGGTTAGTGGATGCCTGGCTCTTGGAGAACCTCCGCAAACACTCGAGATGTCTATGCCCCTGTAGGAAATTATTTGTCGTTCTTCGGAGACGGTCAGCGGAGTCCCTTCCCAAGGCGGAAAACCATGCTCGTTCAAACGAAATCGTTCGAGAATTCTCTTTTCGTTAAGTATCGTGTAACTCTGATGATTTGCTAATACATGATACTATCGTGTAAGTTTCGTCGTCAGGACGAATATTTCTGTTTGCACAACTCGAAATACCAAATTGATATTTCCATAATTTTTCTATAATCTGATATTTTGTCTAGCGTTTTTTTAATGATCATGAAATCTTATTCGACGATGTTCGACGTTTTTTTAATAACAGTAGGGAACGGATGTTGGAAATGCTATCGTGTTCCGCGATCGAAAATCTTCGTCACTTTTATCCATTTCTGCGAGCGCCGTTACGAAACGGAAGACTGTGTTTTAAAGTGGAAGGCGGAAAAGTTACTGTTTTAAAGTAAACGGCGAATTTGAGCGAGAGACGAGAAAACGAGCGGTCGTTTCCCTATACACGGGAGCACTTAAACAAATCTTCCGAATCCATTAGGGGGCACTGCGTTGACGCAACGTTTCACTTGCAATTCTTTTTTCGGTCAATTTACCACGTTGAATTCCGCTTTCCAACACTGGTTGGTTGCGAAAATTCCGTGGAAATTTCAATTCCATATTTTTTTTTTTCTCGTCGTAAAATAGATCTTAACGTTCGAACAATTTGAAACATTCCACGCTCGTTTCAAGCTACGTACAGCGTATACATTTCCTCTTATATCATTCAAAATATACCTTTCTCGCGTTTAATTTACTAGTAAATTATTAGTCGGATTTTTCGCAAAATATTTCTACGCGTCCAAGTTATTATTTTCCCTGCCTTAATGGGTTAAACAGACCTTGATTTCCGAAGGCGAAACACTCGCGCGTCAGTGGATACTTTCTTTGTTCGGTCGGTTCTTGGGACGCGAGACGAGGGTGACAGGAAGACGAAAACGATCGTCGAACGAGGCAAACGAGGCCACTCTAAACGCGGTCGTGTCCGCTTTTAGACGCCATATTGCGGCGTCTACGACGTGGACAACTCGCCCAACTTCCCCTGATCTCCGCTCGGATTAAAATACTGCAAAATCATGGGCTACCTGTGAACGAGCCACTCGCGTTTCGTCCCTTCTCGTTTCGTACCACGAGGATATATCCTTCCGTCGCGCGAGAAACTCGCCAGTAAAGTGAAAAGAAACGCTCGCGCGACCACGATGAAATTTTCGCGAAAGCGCGGATGCCACGATTCGTTTCGCCGTTTCTTCCTCGAATGCGACGCATTCTTCGTTTCCTTTCGCGCCGAACGGCAAACAGATCTTGCGATCTCGCTTCAGTCTTTTCGTCGAGTAACCTCGTCTAGTCGATCTCTAGTGCAATACGATCGAGAAGAAAACGTTCGCACAACGAGAACTCGCCTGTCGATCGATCATTGTTGGCCAGTTGGCAAGAAACTCGAGTTTAATTGGTTTGCAGTAATTGGTAAAGGAAGAAATCTAATAAACAGCAAGAATTCAAATGCAATTAATCACCGTCGAATAGTTGGAAGAATGCAACTTTGTTTTTACCTTGTGTGGTTTCCGTGGATAATTATACAGATAGAACACTCGTATCGTTCCTATCGGCAGTGCTAAAATCGGTCACTTCTAAAAATTAGTCATTCGCATACATTTGCTGGTTTGATACTAATTTGCTACGTTCTTCACCAGTTACGAGTAATAATCGGCAATTGAAAACTAGCTCGTGCAGTTTCCATGAAAACTTGACTAATTTGATTAGATTTTACTTTATTCAAAGATCACACGGCATACGCGAGTGTGTCGACAACGTGTCGTCCACAATCACGTTGATCATCGTCACAATATTATGAATCCTCTGATAAAAGTAAAGCCATTATACAATCGGCACTGTCCTGTTCTTTTCCCTCTTCGAATAACATGCATTCCTATAACAGATTGAACAAATCGAAGCACGCGTCCAACCCGAGACTTCCCTTCGTTTCCTGCATGTGTATAGAACTGAATCCAATCGTTCTTCAAACGAACGCTGTTCAATAGCAAACAGTATACTATAATCGAGGGTGGAAGGCGGTGTTTTAAGAGACAAACACACGTAGACGTGACTATACACAAGGGGTGGAACGAAAGAGAGAGAGAGAGAGAGAAAGAGAACGAGTGGCTGTAAGCGAAGAAAGAACTGAGCATCGGAACCGAGTCGGCCAAGAGGGCCCCGTATCGTTTTAACGTCTCTATTAGCGGCTATTAAAAATGAGCTAGAGACGAAAAAAAAAAGCGGTGAAACGGCGACGAGGGGGTCGGAGAGGGTGGAGGGGGTCCCGGTTGCTTGAAATCGCGGGCCCTCTGTTCACATGCGAGTCTCCTCCTCGTACCGGTATCCAGTTACCTTTTGTCCAGGCCCTCGTATAGCTCAGATTTTCGAATGATATGTTCTCCATTGTGCGTACCGAGTATTTAGCATGGCACGGGGTTGGTCTAAATCGAGGGTTCACCCGTAGGAGGGGGGGAGAGAGAGGGAGATGGGCTCGTACGAGAGACGGCCACGAAAAATCCACGCTCTCTTCTCTGTCTATTCGACACACCGGGGGTAGATTCTGTTAAAATGATATCCCTCGTCACTCTAGTAGAGTCGAGGATAGATCCGATTCTGATATCAGGTTGAAATTGATCGTTCTCCACGCGTTTCTTTCCTTTTCTTCTTTTTTCTCTTCTTCTCTTCTCTCTTTCTTCTTTTTTTGCCTTCTTTTCTTACTTTCTCCCTTCTCTTTCTTTGTTGCACCCGGGACGAATCGTAGAAACTAGTTTCGAGAACAGAAGGAAGACTGGCTTCTGGAGATTCCTCCTTTTGGATGTTGCCAAGTTTCGTACGGTAGCAAACAGAGATTGTATTGTGGAAAAAAGAAATTCACGTTCGTTCTCGAGCGAAGGGTGAAATTTAACTTGAAGTTAAAATCACGGTAGGATGAGAATGTTCAATCCCAATGATTTTCAACCACGGCCGAGTAAACACATAGTATAGCGAAAACTAAGATTTCTAAAGTGTCCATGTAACATCGACCACTCGAGAAATGAATTCGTCAATTCATTTGGAAACATAAAATTCACATCCAACGAATTCATATAGGTAGAAAAGTTCTTCCAGATACGCATTCTGCTCTTCAAAAATTTGCCTCGGTAAAAAAAATGAAAGAGAAAAAAAAGGGAGGGGAAATCTTTCTACTACTATGTACATATATCGATAGGCATAAATATCGTATCGATATACCGACAGCGTTAAAACTGGTCGAAACGATCGAATCACTCTTTAAAGAGGCTGTCAGTGCCGGCACGAAAACCGGGATCCTTTCACCGGGCCGTAAGTTTCTCGATCGGTGATCAATCGGAGGGGAGGAAGAGAGCTGTGGTGCTGCTCCGGCAGGCACACACCGCAAGGACGACCATCTTGCGCGTAATTACAGTAGCTTCCGTCACGGTTTGAGGCCCGCGTCGCCGTCCGCGTGCATAATACTTTACAACATACACGAGGGATTACAAAAGTGACTCGTCATGCGGCGTAAATACTTAACGGCGGGGCGCATCCTCATCGCCGCGGCGTTCCTCAACGTTGCACCTGATACTTTCCCCCCGTCTTGGAGGCCACCGTCTTGATGAATTTCTTTTTTAATCATGGCCATCGGCACCGCCGAAAAAAACTTACCGCGTCACCTGTGATAGCTCGTTCGACGCGGTCCTCGATTCGCCACGCGAAATACGCCCCGAACTTTTGCGAACGCGTGCGAGCACATGCCGCGAATATATTAACCGTACTGGCGATCCTGGTGAGGTAACGAAAAAACAAAAAAAAAAAACAAAAGAAAAAGAGAGAAAGAGAGAGAGAGAGAAATTGAAAGAAAAAGCGAAGCTCGTTGCAAAATTCGTCGGACCGTGGCCCTTTTTCGTGGCGAGCTCGTTGAGTTTTAACGAGCGGCCGAGCCGTGAACGCCGATATCCCTCGTTAACCGCGGAAACAGTACAGAAGCAGCACGGTTTGATGGCATAACTCCGACGCCGGCCGATGTTTCGCAATTTCGTAATTGTATTCGCGGGTACGTGCGAACGCAGCGAGTAAAATTCGTGCTTTGAAACGGAACGACACGCCTCCTTGTTAGGATTTCGATTAATTAAATAACGATGGGAACGTATATGTAGACATAATATGTGTGAAGAATAACCTCGATCGGTGTGTTGGTACGTTGGTTTCTAATGGAAAAAAATCTATAGTACGAATACCATCCACTGAAACTTTGAAATCACAAATTTTATTGTTACCGGTACTAGTAGTAGTTTCCTTTGCTTCGATATAGGTTCTCGAAATAAAATAGCTCTCTGACGGAAGTCTGAGCCAACGAATGTTTCTAAATTCGACCGAGAGTCTTTAAAGTACAAAATGACTCCAAACTTCGGATCGACAATCATTCGTAATCATTCTCTTTCGATTCTTTGAAAGGATATACCTCACGAATCGCAAAAAAGGGGCAACAGCAAATAAACACGAAGCAGGAGAAATTATCGGGGAATTCTCGTCGATTAGAAATCTAAGAAGCGAAAGGATCGGAGAAATTAATGTCCTGTGGTATTCACGGCGAAAAATTGACACCGTAAGCTCGAGCCTCCGCACTTTAATGCCACGACATTAAGACGCGTTGAATAGGGACGACGATCGGGTGGACGAGCACTTAAGTGGAACAAAACGGGAGAGGCTGGCACATAATAAGTCGCGCCGCTCGTGCGGGTGTCTCGTGAAAGGGCCAAGACAAAAGAGGAAGCGGTCTTGAGGCATAATTAAAACGCGTCGAGTGTCCCGTTGATGCGAGACACGTTGAGAAGAAAGAAAGAAAAAAAAAAGAGAGAGAGAAGAAAAAAGAAAAAAAAAGGAAAAGAAACGGGAGGAAGAACGAAAGAGAAAAAAAAGAATAAAGAGAGAGAGAGAGAGAGAGAGAGAGTAGGAAGGTACGGGTTCGATTACCATGTCCAACGCGTTTCAAACAGGTCCACTGAGAGAGTGGCCTCTACTCGAATGTCGAGTCTCGCTACCGCCCTTCGACTTCCTCTATGCCCACGGAATCGAATAAATCGCTTTCATACCTTCGTCAGTGAAATTGACGTCTCGTTATATATTTCTGTATGTAGAAAGTGTGAAGGGAATGTCAGATTTACAGGGGATGATGATGAATAAAGAGCCTGGCCTAAAGATGTGTGATTTAACCCCTTGATGATGGACGCTGCATCGAGGCAGGAAGTTTATTCAGATCCGAATCTCATGGCGGTGGTTTTAACAGTGGCAAATAAATAGAAAGCTGCACTTCTATTGATATACACGCGTTTCTTTTTGGTCACGAAGTTTTCCTTGTAACATCAGTTTTTCTTGCTTTTCTTAAAATGTGTTCTGCTAAAAGCAGTAGAAACTTAACTGTTGCACCGTGAATATTACTTTTAGAGTTCAACAACTGACTTTCGTAAGTTCAAGCTGTCCGGATTGTTCAATCCCATTGTTTCTCGAGGTTTCTCAACGACGGAATAACTAAATATTTCTGATCTTCTGATTCGAAGATCGATACTTTGGAGAATAAACCAAGTTCGCGTTATTTTTAATAAAATAACGTCTGCGACGTTCGTTACGAGGAGTTGAAAATGAAGTAGAATTATAAAGACGCGAAGGAAGGACTGACGTTCTTAGACTTAAAAGGTGGAATCAGCTGGAGAGTTGCCGCGGCTTTCGTACACGGGCGTTTCTCTTTTTGGAGCGTGAGGAAGCACCGGGCGCGATCCGACGATTCTCGCTCGGGCAGCGAACCTGTTCGAAATCACTCGAGGTGTTACCGTGGTAACAGCGCGGGCTCGAAACTCGATTAGCAAAGAAAATACGGGAGTATCTCAGGAGCTCCGGCGTTGAATCGATCTGGAGCGAAGAGGCTTTTAAGGCGACCACAACATCTCATTGTCTCGGCCAGACTAGCGAATGATTCTTCTTTCTCTTAATACCAGGTCGAGGGGGAAGCGTTTTCCTTCCACGATGAAAAGTGGATTCTTCCGCCGGTGTTTTTCTTTACCGTGTTACACGATTACGCGATCCAGGCGGAGGGAAAATTATTTTCACCTTAAGTTCACCACAGAGGTGTTTGCGAGCTTCTATCTTTGCTTCTACTTGGCGAAAATTCTGTCACCGTGTAAGAAGAAAAAGGGGGAAAAAGAGAACGAGATTACTGTAATGCGGATTTTCTCGATATACGTTTGTCGCTCGACTGGCTTAATACTTGATCGTGGGTGGCACGATGAATAATACTTTCCTGTCGACAAGTCGGGACATCCGTTCCGATCGTGGCACGACTATTCGCCATTTATCTCTGACCGCGATGGATGAGTCGCGTGAGAAGTTCGCGAAGCGTTTCTGTATCTATCCGTAATCTCTCGAGTAATGAGGTGGATCCTCCTTTTGTACGAACCCGTCCTAGGGAATCGTCGTTACTCTCCCGTGAATCCTTCTGCTCACCTGGGAAGGATGAACCCGCTCATTAATTACAGTCACTCCTCCGCGGCGATGACTGGAAACAAAGTGTTTTCAGCGCCATGGTACATCCACCTATATAAACCTGTCGTCCTAGGACGGGAACGAATTGAAATTCTCATCGCGATCAACGCGCGCCTACGCGCCACTTTACCTATGAGATGGAGCTGACCGACTTGCTACCAATAATAATCGGTGACCTCTCTAGTTAACCCTTCGACGGGTGATGCATGCTCGAGTAAGCGATCCTCGATGGTACGATAAGAGGCCAGAGATGTGAGAAACATCATCACGAGCATGGCTACTTAAATTTTCCTTTCGAACGTTTCGAGGAAAAATTTCTCTAACCTATATATATTGACACACAGACCGTGTAGCATGGATTGCACGTAGCTCGAACTCGATAAAGACAGTTGAAATTAAAGATTATATATAATATTCCAATACTGCTATATTACAATCTGACACGATTTCGCTAGAATATCTAACGTTCTTACGACGAGATCATATTACAATTAATCAATGCTACTTACGACCTGATACACGAAACATTTCAACAAAGAACTAACCAACTAATTAATTCAAACATAAAAATTTCCTCAATAAAATGAACTCTGATCTCTAACGTTCTTTAATCCTGTTGTTGGCGTTGTGTTTCAGAATGCAACAGCAATCTGGTACAGGAAACGGGAATGCACGACGCGCTCTGAGTCCCGGGCCAGGAGGCAGCGATTCGGAGGATTCCGACATCTCGCTCGGTGGAACGTCTCCTGCGTCGCCAAGTTCCTCGCCACCGCCAACTCATCAACCTCCTGTTCCTCTCGGGCCCCTTGGCCCTTTGCCCCCGCCGTCCTTAAATTTCCGCTTCGATCCGTCGCAATCGCAGTTTCGATTCAACCACGCAACGGCCTTCAAATTCCCGCCCGCTGGTTTCCGATTTGGACCGCACAGCCCGCAACACAATCATCCGAACATCTCGGGCGGCGGAATCTTCAGGCTGACGGAAACGAGCCCGTTCCAAGCTGTGGGGCCCAGAGGTGATCTCGGATCGAGGTGAGTAGCCTTCAAAAACCAATCGCCTTAATCGCGTACCATCTCGTTAATTCACGTTTGACGAATCACCGAAAGAGACTGATCGGGGGGAAAAAATGTCCTCCTCGTGCTTTCAAAAATCCACGCGTTAAACACGTTCATTTCGCAGCGTGGAAAACACAAATCTCTCCGACGATTAGTTATCGTTTAATTTCATCCAGTCAAATTTCACGTCCTACAACGAACAGTCTCTTCTCGTTAAAATTGATACATTTAACAGCGAACGAATTAAACGCGGAGAAGTATTATTCGTGAATCTTCATAATTCAAGAATATCTCATATTTGTTTCATAGTTATTTTTTTACGCGTGCAATGTATAGAATTTAAATGCAATAATTTAAGTGCATTAAGAATATAAGTACCATGCTTAAATACGTGTATATATTATTTATATATATATATATATATATATATATATATATATATATATATATATATGTATGTATTCTATAACGAGCGAGTACTATACAAACTAATTTCCAGAACGAAATTATTTCACACTGCAATTTATTTTATAAAACTTCAATTCCATTATAGAAGATTCTAGAAGATTTCTACATCTACTTGCACTTATATTTATATTTACTAATCCTCGATCGACTGATCTTTAGATTGTTTCGTACTATTATCCAGTTACACTGAAACGTCTCAAGCATCAATGATAACCGCAACAATCAACGATATGTACGAAATTTCAACATAACAGAATTTCTCATTAACGAGAACTCTTCAAGAGAGCCGCGAGGAAAATAACGTTTCTAAGAGAATGCTAATGCGGAACCGCATTTGCCAATTGCAGATTGCCGGATCCGCTGGGGCTGCCACCGCCGAGATTGCACCCACACGACGGTTTGCTCCATCATCCTCAAATACAGCATCAGCTACCGGAAGGAATGTCGAGGATATCGGAAGGCTCGCGTCTCTCCGACGGTGGGATCTCGCGGCTGTCAGACAGCCTATCGGAAGCACACAGCCCGCCGTTAATGGCGACGAACCTGTCGGTGACGGGTCCGCTAAGGGTCGCGGTCCCGAGTCCTCATACACCTTCCTCGCGAGGTAGTCCAACCGTCGGGCAACAGACTCCTCAGGGTCAGTCTCAAGGCCAGGGATTGATAAGGGTCGCGACACCACCCCCACCGAATCCGAAACCACCGCAGATTCATCGACCATTCTCGCCGGCGTGATACGACAAGGACGACGAATCGGCGAGTATCATCTCGAGGGGAACGGCGAACGAACGGTCGATCGCCCCGAGGAAAATCGTGGCAAGCGACGAGCATCAGTTCTTCGACAAACATTTCGAGGTTTTATGAAAGGAGAAACGACAAAAAAAAAAAAGATAGAAAGAACAAACAAGCGCGAAGATTTTGAAACCTTGCGGTTCGATGGTTTATGAAATTCTAGGGAATGTAAGTGAACGCGGAGGGACGAGCGAGTGTTCTCCCGCGGCGAACGGATCGTCCGAAATTTACGTCGAACTGTTCGCTGAGCCGAGTGTGAACGAAACAGATACGGAACATTTTCCAAAGCCTGTAGCCTGCACATGGGTAACGTAAAAGTGGCCAGAATGTTGTAATTGATGGTGCGTCGAGTAGATCGAAAGAAAAAAAAAAAAAGAAGAAAGAGCGGACGTGTGCAATTTACCCGAAGACCAAAAAAGATATACGAGTGATCATCGCGTGTAAATCGAGGCGAAGCATCGAGGAACGATAACCGCGTTTTGGATGGAAACGTTTCTTCGTTGAACGAAAACCGAACACGAGATCAATCCGCTTCGAGGCTAACGAACTCAGTGTAGTGATGTACTTTCTATTCGTTTTCTTTCTTTTTCCTTCCCCCCCCCTTTGGTCTGTGTAGTCTGTACATAGCGACACTTTTGGTGAAAAAAAAAATAAAAAAAAAACAAAAAAAAAGAAAAACAACAAAAATGTTCGGTGTTGCCCGAAAACTATTGTTCGCCGTCGTTTCGCACGTATGTTGCGCGAGTTACACGTTGAACGTGAGAATTCGAGAAACGATGTTAACGCGAGAACGTAGAACCTCGAGCGGCCCAAACATCGTAGTAGACTGAGGCCGAGCTTCGGATATAACGTTGTTATTCGCTCGATGAAACCGTACACGACTGTCACAAGTGTGAGCCCTTTTTTTTTTATCTAATTGACGAACAAATCATTGGAGAATTCGTCGGCGGTCGTTTCTCTTTTTTATTTTTTCCTTTTCCGTCAGTTTTCGCGACGGATGCGGCCGAATTTCGAAAATTCGAGGGATCGTCCGTCTCTCCAGGCATCGCGTGTCCAACGAAATCAACGCTTCGAACACGTTCTTCGGCGAATCGGGGTCGCGCACAATGTTGTTTATTGTCGATCGAGTGATTTCAAATCAATACAAATAACGATGAAACAGTCGGAATAAATTCGAGCATCGGTCGAACTAATTTAAGGTACTCTTTGCGACACCTTCCTCTCCCTTCTAGCTTCTAAGTAGAGATTAGCGATTTGTAAATTTCCTTCCGACGTGGTCGGTTGAACGGATCGTTTAACTGTCGGAGCGAAACTGTTCCACACGGTTCGAGAGAGCGATTTTCGATGCGACGCAGTCGATCGGTCGATCAACCCGCTCGAACTTGAACGGTTGAGATGAAGAAGAGAAATAGGAGGAATAATAAAAGAGAGAGAGAAAAAGAAGAAGGAGAATACTGGAAAGAACAAAAAAAGGAGAAGAAGAAGAAGAAGTCGTGCGAACACACGGTGGTTCGCATTTCCCCCTCTTTCTTGTAGATACACACACGAACAAAACACACGTTAGCAGAATTTCTTGTATAATCGGTCCTTTCCCCTCCTCCTCCTCCTCCTCCTCTTCCCTTTCCGCCCCGTCGCGCCCCCTCTCCACCCCTATAAATATGAACATAATACACAGTCTCCACATATACATAGATACCTTACATAAAGACTCTATTAACACGAAATTATACATATATAAATATACGGAGAGAAGAAGCATTATTAATATTATTAACATTATTATTAATATTATTATTTGCGCCTGTACATACATTCACGCGAAAATATATTAACAGATTATTATGATATTACAACAAAGCAGCAACAGCGAGTCTTCAATTCATCGTTGATCCCCTGAATCGATCATAACACCTAGTTATCCATCCGTCACGAGAGAACCACACGGCCAGATCCATCCGTCAAAATTCGGTTCTAGTTTGTCAAAACTTTCCCGGACGTTTCAGCACCGCTGAATTAACGAATTAACCCGTTAAAATCACACGCGTCTATACGCCAGAGCAATTAACATTACACGCACGTTTGTATCACTCGCTCGTTGGTCAATTCCCTCCACCGCCAATTGCATCTGCTATTAATATCGTTATTTCCGCCCGGGACCGGGCTAATTCGTGACTAGCCTTTGATCAACATACTACCGGGGCTCTCTCTATATAGTTGCACGAACGTTATAGCTGCCAGCTAACGCGGCGAAACAATTAAAATAACTCGGTGGCGAGAAAGAGCGGGGGCAATTCAGGCGACGTGCGGCGTCCTTCCCACAATTCGAAACGGCTCGCAAGGCCTCCACTTCCCCCTCCCCCACCCCCGTCTCTCTCTTAGCCGCGGCAGTGTAGTTCCACCAGCAAAATTCGCATAGTCACTCGACTTCCTGTTAACCGAGAGAGCCGAAGAAGTCGGACTTCGGAGGAAGAAGAGGTCGCGTCCCGAAAACGCACGACGAGCTCTTTCTTCATCATCCTCGTCTCGAAGGTCAGATGGGTGGCGAAGTCCGGCTGAGGTCCGCGAGAAAAGGGCAGGGGGAAGGGGAGAATCACGGAGAACGCGAGCGCGAAAAGGAGAAGAGCGGAGAAGAGCAGGAAGAACGGATAGAAAGAGAACGGGAGCGATCAGGCGTAGGAAGGTTATCGACACGGGTTCCGCAGTTGGCGAAAGAGAGCGAGAGAGAGAGAGAGAGAGAGAGAGAGCGAGAGGATACACGACGGTGGAGCAAAGCGGAAGGGAGAAAGACCGAGGGGTGAGAACGCGTTGGGGTAAGAGACAGAGAGGAGAGGAAGAGAGTAGTTGCGCGATAACGTGGCGTGGGCGGGTGTCGCTGACAAAATGGACCAATCGGCTGGCTGGGTTGCCTTGTAACCGATCCCGCGGGTTAACCAGGAACCAGGAACATCGACCAAGACTCTCTAAAAAGCCGATATGCCCAGAGCGCACGCCTAACCGTTCTCGTCGTCGACTCCACCCTGCCTGCTGATGCTTCCACATGCGACCACTTCCTCTTTCCCTCTCTCCCTATACATATATACATACATACAAACACACATATATATATATATATATATTTCTCTCACCCTTCCACTCTTTCCACTCTCGATGTATCTACTTTGTACGTCGCCTTTCCTCTCACGATCATATCGTGCATTCTATCTTTGTCTCTCTCTCTCTCTCTCTCTCTCTTTCTCTCTCTTTCACCCCGTGTTTCGCATTCGGGTTCGTTCGTTCGTACGGTATACACATACGCACACGGGAGTCGTGGTTCTCTCCGTGTTTCTCTGTCACACCGGTTGGCGAAAGTTCCCGGACAGCTGGGTGGATTCCTCGATGGAAGATGGAGTCGTTAGAGGCTCTCCGCGGGAACGGAGAGATATATTCTGCCCCGCGCGCGCGGTTGGCGCGTTGTTAAATTACTTCGATGAAGTTGCCGTAATTGAAACTGGTCATTGAGCGAAATGCGTTTAGAGAGCCGCGCTACGAGAGAGAGCTAATCGCCGCGTAACGCTTGATCACCGATGCACGATAATCGATGCAACGCCCGATGTCGATACAACGCTCGTGAATGGTTACAGATTGAATTAAAATGATCGAAGAACGGCGATGTGATATATCCCGCGGTTGTAATTTGTTTTCGTGTTTACATCGCGAACGCGCTGTTTTGCGCCGATTCGATCAAAGATGAATTCACACGCGTTGCAGATGCGCGACTGGAAATGGTGCACGTGCACTCTCGCTGGCAGAGATGAACGAGAGGAACGTTTACGAACGCACCGAGAAATCGAATTAAAACGTCAAAGTTAAAGTGTAACCGTTCGTCGAAATAATTCCTTCCTTTGATGTCTCCGTATGAATTTCCGTTGCGTTAACTCGATAAATCGAAGATGAGTCGCACGTATCACATGTCCGCTAAATGGAGAACCTGCATCCTCTCAAATCGAATCAAGATATCGAAAAACGATACGCCCGATTCGCGGAATAATTCGCTTTAGCATTTATATAAATTGCCCATTATCCAGCGTTTATACAAATTGCCCATATCATGACAGAGAGAGAGAGAGAGAGAGAGAAAGAGAGAGAGAAAGAGAGAAAAAAAAAGAGAAAAAGGAATGGAAAACCCGCGCTCTAACAATGACACCTATACGCGATACGAACGTGTACCGATCGAGTCGAATTAAAATATCGAAGTGCAATATGCAATTTGCAAAGTTAATTTAAATAGTTATTCATACGAACGTTTGAATCGCATTGATTCGGTTGGAGATGAATAATTACCCGTATCATGACGAAGAGAGAGAGAGAGAGAGAGAGAGAGAGAGAATTCATGTCCCAGCAACAACAGCTCGCGACGAACGTTCACTTCTCGAAGCTAGGTGGAAACCTAGCTGAGCGTTAAATGATGACGAGTTATTAATTTCTGGTTTCTGCCTGTTCTTTTAAAAACATCCGTCCTGGCCTTCTTGATAACCATCGTCTGCAATTCAACGAGCGGAAGGCGGGCAAACCGTTGTGCAACAAACACGCGCAACCTGAACAATACCTCGTTTCAACGTCGCCACCACGTATCGGATATACGCGAAAGAAAGAATTCCGTGGCGAGGAAATGAAAGGATGAATGTCGCGATTATCGATACGCATCGGCTCGTTCCGTGTACTCCGTTTTCAAGGTACGTGCCCAATATGGCGTGAAAAGGGCCAGTGTTCTCTCGTCCCGTCTCGTTCGGTCCCGACGTCGATCTCTGTCGCACGCTGGATGCCACGGTCGTCTTGCCAGTCGTGTTTTGACAGTTGCTGCTCTGACACCTCTGACACATTCATTAGAAAGTGGTTCTCAATCCCCAGGTAAATCGCGGAGGACCCGATTTTCGATATATATTCGATCGTTGCCATTTACTTTTTCTCGTCTCCAATTTCATGTGGAATGTTTTGGAAAACACTGGCGGAGAATTTGCACAGCGCAGAAATGATCGATTTCACAGATCATAGGCATTCGGGTGAAAATTTATATTTATATTTACGAAACGTGGTTGGAAGATCGGTATTATATCCTCCGAGTATTATGTATCGAGCATTTCGCTTCAGATATTTTTATATTTTATATATTTTCATATTTCGTTTGCATCGCGTGTATCTTTTCATCTTCAAGTTCACAGGTAGAATATAACGTTCGATCAAACTTATTATTGAGCGTACGGTAAGTATACAGATTCACCACAAAGGGCACTGAAAGGTCCAAAAAAATTTCACCGTGAAAAAATGTTGAACTGTGCACGAAATGAAGAATTGAAAAATCCTCTTCATCGAAAAGTCACCGTACCTCGAAAACTCCTCCTCGGTTCCTTTATCAGTGTTATTCAGTTAGACAAAGCTGGAAAGACTAATCTATTAAGAACGAAAGGCGTTCTAGTTGAGAGACTCTGATAGACATCCAGCTGTCCGGATTTAGATGTTAGGATAATACGCGGTGTGGTCGGGGCCTTACAACAAAATAATGTAGTCCACTTTGAATGGGGGAGATGTGGAATGAGCGCGGGCGAGAGGGGGATACGGACAGATAGAGCGTCGACGAGAGCAGTAAGAATGAGAAACAGAGACAGACGAGGCAAGATCAGTGAAGAGAGAGTATCGACAGAGAGTAACTATTCCTCTAGTGGTTATTTGTAGACAGATTCGACATCGTGACAATGCCACGAAAATCATAATGGGGGCCCACAGGGTCCCCGCTATGGGAGGCCTTAGCGAGATTACGATGCCCACCAGGTATTTGTTGTAGGTCTTAGGCAGACGCTGGGGTGCCACGGAGAGGTGTGAAAGTGATGGTAAATCTTCGCAGGATCTTTTTAAAATCGCTGCTCGCCATTGTTGCGGTAAGAAGTTTTTCAGGCTTTACGGATCTTTCTCACTCACCCGGGTCCCTGGTTTCCATCCTCCTTCCCCACTGGCTCGCTCGTGCACACGTTCTATATTTTCGATCTGTTCTTCCGCCCTTGTCAGCGAGATCACGGGCTCTTGGCTGCTTAAGGGTGCGACCAGAACTCGAATGGAGGAAAGCCAAGAGTACATCGGTACTCAGCTGGAGAAATTGCAAAGAGGAATAAACGGCGCAACAGTCGAACAATCCTGTTCACTGCGCGACAAATTTTTCATTTCTTCTAAATGTTCATTCGCAAGATGTAAACAGTGTTGTAGTGAAATGAAACTCGGAAGCTTTCGTATGCTTAATTAATCGTGGATCACACAGACACGAAACGCAAGTCGAGTAACGTTTTATTAAATTTTGGAACATATTACAGAAGCAAAGTAAACATCACGCATAATTGACACGAATATCCCTTCTGTTTGTTTAAAGAAAAACGACACCTAACTGGAGGTATGATTCTGTTATTCCACCCTAAAATGTCTATAATCGAAAAATTTTTTTCTTTTCCGATACTTTTTTCACGAGTCTTCTCAGCCATCTGACGATGGACGAATATATATACATATATATATATATATATATATACATATATATATACACACCCATGGACGCTTGAAGCGTCTCGCATGACCTGCTGTAACCCGTAATAAAATGCCCCATTGCGAATTACGAATTCGAAAATCGGCGTGTCGGCTTTCATCGGGGGCCTCGTATCCGAGTTCACACGGGGTTAATGAGAGGTTAGATATAACTTGCCATTTTGGACTATAATGCGACACCGGCGTCCGTTTAATTTAAGTATATCCCGTGCATAGGATTTCAATGGGGGTGTGTCACGCGTCACCCCTGGTCTCTTTCGGCCAGGTTCTCTCGTCAACTTCATGGGAAAAACAAAATATTTAGCTAACTGCAATAACTGGCTGGAAATATTTTCGTTTCTCGATGTATCACTCTATCGAGAGAAACGTCGTTGATACACCCATCGAATGGAAAGATGATGAATTTTAATCGACAAGTTTTAGCACAATAAACGATACGATAAATCCAAGCGATACTTCTTCAAAATACATTACGTGCACTTTGTGTCAAAATCAATGTCGAGTGATTCCTGACGTAACAAAAGAACTCGAGTAAAATACGATTGTATATACTAACGTTTATTGAATAAATTCCGAGTTACAACGTTCAGTCCTTTTACAAATGAGACGATTGATTAATTTTTACACAGTCTGTGAAACTTCCCTAATCACTGTGCGACTCGAATTGGTAACCAGAAATACAAAAAATGTGCACTTCGTTTTTGCTAAATACGACTAGGTACATTTGTACAATACAGATACATACATTCGAGGCAAGAAGAAAGCTCTTAGTACATCTGCGTCTAAGCTGTCACGTATCTGGACCCAGTATATATGGATATGTCAGGCGTCACTGCCCTTGCGAGATACTAAGCTGCTTACCACTATGGGGTTTATGCTGTATTATGTTCGATGGAGTATCTCCTAACTCTGTAGAACTTATATGGGAATCCGTCTGTCTCGCCTACTCTGCCTTGTCTCGCCCTTAACCTGCACGCATGCTCAAAATCTGAAGCGAACGAAATTCAATTCTGCAACTTTAAAACGATAAACGATCTCTGCGAACGTGAGAAATATTTTAAAAATAATTCCACAAAATGCCTTCAATTGTCGAAAATCGAGGAAAACGAGTTTCGCCGTTTGAAAAATGATATTTATATTATCGGCCGGCCGATTAATTAGACTTTCATTGTAGCTGCAATTTGCGCACAAAACAACCCATCTCTCGTCGCCGCAGTTTTCTCCTTTTTCTCGCAGCGATCTCGATCCCTTCCCCCTCTCCCACCCTTCCCTCTTTAGCAACAGAACCGACAACATTTCGAGGAAGTTTCTGACGAGGGTATTACGCAAAACTGTATCGGCTTTTCCGTGTTTTGATTTCGCTCGGAAAGCAATGGAACGAGAATGAAGGGTAAGAGGAGGGCAGATACTTAGCCGAGGACTAACAGCAGGCTACGGATTAAAGGGGGTGAAATGTTATTATTGCAAGGGGTACGTCTGCGGCCGTGAGTACTAAGTAGCCCGGTTAAGTATGTTGTTTAAGCCAACATGGTAAGTAACCATCCCCCGGAGAAATTGCCGTGACGGCATCGCACCCAACTTGAAACTTCTCGCCCGCGTGAAATACTTTAGCATCGGAAGTGCCTTGTCCAGATGGCTCTTCTAATACCCCTCCCCCCTCCCCTACGTTTTTAAGGAAGCATCGCGGAGAACTGAGACACTCGCGTCATGATACGTGATGGCAAGAAGGGCAACATGCTCGAAGTATCGGGAAACTCCCGACACGTCGTTTTTCAAAACCGATGCATGCCGATGAAACCGGACATACGTCACACATTTTTATTTCCACTTGTCTCGTCGACGTAAAACTGGACGAACCAGGTCAAAATCATTACACCGTTGTAATCGTTTACAAGTATAAAAATAGATAGAATCTTCTCGCTCATCAGTTCGTTACATTATCCTGTTAGGACAAATAGATTGAACATTTTCTTATTTCACCACTGCAAATTGCAAGAGCCATTCAGTCAAATCGTTTCCACGTTTCCTGTATCTCGTGAAACGGCATTTCACTTGGGAATTATTATTTGCAATATTAACATTTATAATGGTTTCAAAACTTGGGTAATGGCTCTTCAACAAGTGCGTTTCCTTTTCCTTTATCTCTGTCTCTATCTATTTCTATCTCCCTCTCTCTCACTCTCTCTCTCTCTCTCTCTCTCTCTTTCTCTGTAGATCTCTCCAGAAGTATACTAGAGTTTATATCGACTGTAATATTCATCCAGATTTTTCCAGATACGTACATCACATTCAAACGTACGCTTTTCTTCCTCCTTTCGTTCGGAGCACATAATGCTCGTCCTTCTCAACGATACCGAACAGATGCTGGACGATGAGTTTCTCCATTGACCCGGGGAGGGGAGTAATCTTACACTTTCAATTACGGAAACGCGCAAACGTTCACTTTGCTGCACGCGAGCGAGAAGAAAGTCGTTCGTCGCCGTTCAACGGTGTCGCAGCGGTTAAACCGCGCTGAACGAATAATCCTACCGGCAAATTGCAGCTTCTAAGGCGAGAAGATTTTGCACGGCAGGAAAATGACAAATGCACTTCTCTCGGACCGAGATTAAAATACGCTATTGCCGCTATTAGAGGGGAGCGGGGGGCGAGTTTTGAAACCTTTGCTTCAAGATAGAACGGTAACAGACGTATAATTTCCTGGAAGCTTTGAATTGAACGACTGCCTCTCGCTCCGCGAGTCTCGCCAAGCTCGACGAGTGTAACCAGCTTTCAAAGCTTTGAGAATGAGGAAGCTCATTAACGAGAGCTTTCTGTTCCTTCGTCTTTCCTCTCTCTCTCTCTCTCCCCTCTGTTCCTTTCTTTCTTCCTTTCTCTCTCTCTCTCTCTGTCGCGGGTTAGTTCGACGTATTCCTTCCATCTCAGCATCCGATACCCTTAAGCAGAGCTGCTGAGACCAGTTTGCGTTTCCTTTCCCGCCGAACCGAGCCGAATTCCTTATTTACATAAATACGAGAGCTTTAATGGCCGTGAATTGCGGTAAATTTACCTACCTCGCCGCGCAATTTTCCCCTCGGTGCAGCAACCGCGAACGCGAAATAACCGTTCGACGCTTTCGCAATCGGATGCATTCGAAAAACAGGTTTCTGAATCGTTTTTAATTGCTTTAAAGCTGATTGCTTTACCGACTTGTGAAGGTGATTCTTACCGCGAGCGATTTGATTTTGGATCAATCGAGATGTTGCCAGGAAAATTCAATTCACTGCGTCAAGAAGCAGTTTCACTTTTTTAAATTCATCGAAATTGTTTAAAATTACCTACTTGTGACTCGTGTTCGTAAACGTTTGACACGATCATCGATATTGTGATATGGCACCGGCATCGGATGTCAATCGGCATGGTTAAAGTGTTAATATTCGTTTGGACAAGAGAGAGAGAGAGAGAGAGAGAGAGAGAGAAAGAAAAGAAATCATACGGTTTCAACATGATGAAAAGAAATTCAAACAACCGAGCTTAACTCTCTTCGATTAACCTGCAACCCCCGTTACATTTAATAAGCTCGATCAAACGTATCTGGCACGTTAATGGCGCACGCATCGGGCACCATCGATTTCTTCGAATTCCGCGTCGATCTCGCGGCAATAAAAGCAATCAAGGCTCACAAAGGCTTCGAACAGAACCGGCACGTACCATGATTACTGTCGCTTTTAATGACACTTTCTTCGGTGATTTGTAATAGTAGTATACGGGCGCGTCGAACGTAATTATTCCTCCTCGTTACGATCGAATGAATTCAATTAAACGGTGAGCGTCTCTCTTTCTCCCTCCCTCCCTCCCTCTCTTTCTCTCTGTCTCTCTCTCTCTCTTTCTCTGTGTGTGTACGTGTGTATGTACGTATTTCTGCTATCAGTACTCGTTCGCAACGTTCGTTAACGACACGTGCATGTACGTTTCCACGAACAATTACCGCGCAACCGTCATTAATTTCATTCGAAGTGAAAATATCCTACTTCATTTTCCACCCTGAACTCTGTTCTCCGTTCGTGGTGAAGAGCGAAAGATAAAGAGACGTCGGGCGAGACGTTGCTTTAGAACACCCCGGTTCGATCCCCAATCCAAACGAAATCGCAGGAAAGAAACGTGACGAGAGAAGGATTCCTAATTCGACGTACGTGACTTGTGCTTCTGCGTCGACGGCAGCTTTTTAACCCTTTGCTCCTCGCCACCTCCTCCTCCCCCAATCCCCTCCGCCCCTCCACCGCCACCACCCACTCCCCTCCCATTTCCTTCGCGCGCAGTTGGAAAAAGTTGAAGTATCCACGGGGTTGACTTAAATACAGACAGCGAGATGTGGTTAATGCAACCGCGAAATAAAGGGCGTGGTTTTAACGCGCAGCCGAGGATTGGCTGTTGAACTTGGCTACCCGGTCGATACTGGCCGACTATATCTGCTCGACCTGTATACTTGATACTTATCCGGCAAGCGTGTATGTACATCTGATCTCTCACCGTTGCCGGAGAGGTGTTGGTATCCCCAGGCCAGGATCGACACGGCAAGACTCGGCTCGGGTAGAAGGTAGACGGTAGACCGGCAAACTGCGGATCTTCGTTTCTTCGACTGTCTGTCTCGTGACTGTTCCAAACAACAGGGACTTATTCTTGCAGGGAATTGTTGGGCCATTTTCAACGAGGACGGTTTCTCAGTAGAAGGAGAAGGAGGAGGGACTCGAGGGGACTCGCTGAACCTGGAGGATGAAATTTTTTGACAGTGTGAATATTTCGGTAACGGTAGCGACAGAGAGAGAGAGAGAGAGAGAGAGAAATGGCCTAACTGTAGAGTCAGAGACACTTCTGCGTACATCGTGTTCAGTATTCGAAAATTTTTGAAGTTCGCTCGAGAAAATGACACTTATTGTTAATTGTAAGGAGAAAATTTCGAGAACGGCCGTCAATTTTCGATTTATACTGTTGAAGAACAGTAGCTTCTAACCTCTTGCGTAAATCTTACAAGTTTCTCTGAGGGCAGTTGATTCACAGAAAGCTCTACGTTTTTAAGAAACGAATGATCTTTCCCCCCAGACGAAACAACATTAACGAGGACAATAAAGGAACTAGAATTCAACAAAAATAATATGTGTCCTTAATATCTTCGCTTCTCTCTGTCTTTCGATTAATGGAGTTGATCAGCACGATCGATAAGTGAAGTCGGTTCTTCGCGATCTTAATTAATTTCTATTGGTATAAACACTTATAAGAACGTTCCATGAAAGTGATCGAGTATTCTTTCATTACACGGTCGTTTATTAATCTTGCTCGCGAGCGTTCGCTGCGTTAACGGCGATTAGTCCTCGAACTATTATATCCCTCGGTGCAAGCAAGCACGTTCCACCGCGTCGACACCGAGACAAAGACGTTTCGTATCATCGGATGAAGCAATCTCGGTCGCGTTATACTAATATAAAGCATGAAAAAAAAAAGAGAGAGATCTACGGAAGGCTGAAATGAGCCTGAGCGGGATGATCAATCTTGATTTCTTAATGCGACATTAATAGGCGGTGATTAAAATCTTCTTAATGATACCGCGGCTCTGGTCATATAGATCGCAGATTAAATCACGCGATTACCGTCAATTTCCAACAGCGAACAAGAATTCGTCTTTCAATAAGGCTGCTGCTGGACCGGCGGATTATTTCGTCAAAGGGAAAGCGCACGAGGCGATCACCCTTTGGCGATCAAAATTAGTCGGTGATAATTGAACAATAATTTTTTTTACACGCGCGGACTTTTCGAAGTTTCTTTCTTTTTTTTTTTAATAATATTCGCGATTAATTTTTGTTTTCGAATTTTTCGACGAAATTCCTTGTAATTGAAAAGAAATTACAGTACGATAGTCAAGAAAATAGAAATAACAAGAAAACTTATATTAAGTTGAAAAACTGAAGAATCCTTAAAATGGATACGATATATATATATGTATATATGTATATATAAATTACAATTTTTCAAGTTCTTCTTGAAACGTCATTTGCATTGAACGGCGGTTTTTACTCCAACTTACTTCCAATAAGAATCAAAGTTAAAACACTCTCTCACTGTCGAATTCGAGGACCAAAGAATCGAATGTTTAATATTCGAAATATCGCAATGAAAACAATATTACGATATCCACACCGTGTGAATCACAATTTTTCAAATTCTCTTTTCATTCCGTTCGCATTTGAGCGTGCAGTTTCAGTTTTTGCTTCAGTTATTCCTTATTATTCCTTGTTAATTAAGTCTAAAATATCGTCTCGCTGTCGAGTAATTAATATGTGCTTGTCTCCGATCGATCTACCGCCATGAAAGAAAAAGTCATCTCGATAACGTTCAGCTCAGCGATTCTGTTCCTACGGCGAGTTGACAAACGACCGACCGGAAAACTTATATCGCCGCACAAAAGCGAGTAGGTTAGTATAATAACGCGATATCCATAATAAACGCGACCGGTATCCTCTCATTGAGGGCAACAATGCCTTTGATAGATGAGTTAATCGGTAAGTTCCTCCCCGGTGGGGGCGAGGGGCCCAACGTACTCATGTTTCATTGTGAGGCATCGTTGGTCGAGGACGTCGACGATGTCGGCCGTTTTTACACGGTGCATTCCACCGTTGAACAGCGTGGAAAACACACAGCACATCCCCGCGAATGTACGTTCAACGAGAAAAATAGCAAACCCGACGTGATTCTAATCACTGGCAGATAGTAATTCTCAATCCTGAATTTATGAATTGCAGAGAACATCAGTCGGACGATTGAAAAAAAAAAAAAATGAATAACAAAAAAATAAATAACAATTCTTATTCAGACAAATAATTTCGATTCTTGTGGATAAAACTAATTATATAATTGTAAGTTAAGCAATTCCGAAGTACAATATTGAAGAAACTTGAGATTAGATGATTGATAGATGAAAAGAGAAATTTCGAGATTCCAAAAATAAAAAAAAGAAAAAGAAAAGAAAACAATATAATTCTTCTCTGGATAGATAATTTCGACTTTTCGTCGAATATCCTGGGCAAAACCAAGGTGTTGTCGTAAATATTTCCAGAGTAAAATGTACACTCTTCATTTTGTGACTGTGCATTGCATTGCACGAGCACAAGGAAGCCTGCAGAACATTGCCTCGAAGGACTCCTATTATCCGGATCAGTATTTGCCAGCGGTTGCCAAAGCAACATCCGATCGAATATTTTTCCCCAGTCGGTTGAAGGGAGGAACGGTTGGGAACTACTGATCGCCAGAGAGAGAGTAATTCATCAGAGAGGATGCTGGGACTGGCGGACCTCCGCCTCCCTCTTCTTCTTCGAGGTTTTCTATCGTTTCTCGCTTTCCGTCCTTGTCTCTCCCGGCGAGTATCCCTGTTGTATTCTAACTTCGACGACGGCCAACGAGGTCAAGCCGCAGTCTGCGGTTAATTTGTCGCCTCTTTCGTTTCTTGTCCTGGCGTTAAATCGTCGTTGGTCACCTCGTTTCTGAAACGTTTATAAAACGAAATCGACGAGTCGACCTATCGTCGCTGACGGACGGAAGATCGTCGATTGATAACGAGACTTGAAACCACTATCTCGTGGAACGAACGAAATTCAAGTGAAAATTCGAAGATATTCGGGCGCTTCGTATTCTCGTTCTTTCGCCAAAAATGATGTCGACGTCGTGTCCAGGAGAATTGTCAAACGTTCGCTCTCATCAACGTGACAGCAAAGCGCAGCCTAAGCGACAAGAGGGGAGGCAGGCTATATTAAGGATTGATTGACAAACTGGCTGTAGGCTGACCTACATTCGCGAACGAACGTGCGAGACCCAGCGCACGCGTTCGCAAGAGCAAGTCCTTAAAAGATACATTTCGTGCGGATAATTATATGGCAACCGCCTCGCCGAGGAAGCAGAAGCGGGGCACGTGTCCGGCTAATTTCTGGACTCCAGGCTCGCAAGGAGTAGAGAAATTGTTCCCGGGAAATGGCTGCCTCCGTTTGTTGTCAAATTACTTGGTCGCGTGAACCGCATGGGAGACAGGCATGGAGGCTTGTTAAAACGATGATTAAACGACGCGATGCTCGCGCGATTGCTTTCCACCTACCGGGAGGAATATACATCTTTATCGATACCGCGCGCCAACTAAAGCAATACACCGGCTTTTAAAATCGTCCAACGAGCGAATGGTTCCTCTAATGGATTCTGAGAACCGCCAGGCGGCGTTGCTTTTCCTCCTTCTTTTTTCTTTCCCTCGCTTTTTCTCCTCTTTCCTCCTTACCCCTTTCCTTCTTCTTAGCAAGTCGAACCAAGCGAATAAATCTCGACTTCGATGATCCTGTCAGCTAACCGATTTCCTGTGTACGTGCAAACCCGTACACTCACAGAAATAAACTTTCTCGACAACTCGTAGCACGAAGCACTGCCAGGTTGATCCCCGTAATCAATTATAACGCTCTTCCCGAACCGGTGAAACGGATCCGAACGAAATCGAGCGACGAAAGGATCCCGATGTTGCGGAAGTTGCGCAGGCAGCAGGTCCTTCTCACCGCGAGAGCCCTTTCGTCTCCTCTCCCTTTCCATTCGCGGACGCAGAGCAAATTGCCTCATCCCGCACGAAGAAACGGAACGTTTTGTCCTGGCAGGCGTCTCTAGTCGATATTAACTCGAGCCACGGACGATCTGGCGCGTCCTGATGATTTCATCAGGCCCGTCTCCGCAGGATCATCATACTTTGTAACCGCGCGGCAAAAAGCAACTGCTCGGGCCAGGACACGCCAGGAAATATATGCCCGTAATACGGCGTGGATTCAACGCGTCCGCGCGCGCAACGGGTGACGTATGATGATAGTGTAGCCCAGGAGAATCAAGATGGCCGTAATAATATCATTATCCCAGTGGTCTCCATCGGTCGTTCGGGGCCGAGTAAGACATTTACCGTAACGACCGACCATTCGTTATCGAGTTCCCCCGGCTTGCCTAACCTCAGCAGGAACCGCGACACCGACAGAATTCTCGGTCGAAGAGAAGGTCGTAGATACCATCTACCCTGTTGATGCCTCTCTCGATCTCTTTCGACGATGTTCGCTCGACGACGTTTCGCACGAGTTTTCTTTATTCCTTGATTTAGACATTGTGAATCAGTCGAGTAAACGATTGACCAACTGCGCGGAGCTATACGTGTATACGCGTTTAATTTATAAGTTTCATAACTACCGGTCTTTAACAAGCCCAATTTACCGATTACCAAGCGTTTCGACAGCGAGTGCCCGTCGTCGATGGTAAACTTAAATTCTTATTCGATATTCATCTTGCGGTGGCTGCGAGACGTCTTCCGCTCGGGATAAAACTATTAAAACCGTGGAGAACACGGGCTTGTACCGCGAACCGATAACTCGGATTGATCGCTTCGACTCGAGTAATCGGTCAAGCAAGGCTGCGTCAACAGGCTTCAACCGACCGCTACACAGACTTGGCTATACTTCATCCGTCTCCACACATGCTCCAGCGTCAGTTTTTCTGAAGACCCATAAAGCTTCTATCACCATCATCATTATCGCCATTACTGTGCATCCGCTAACAGTCGGCTGGATTCGAGAGCCACGCGTTGACACGCAAGTAGTCGGGAAAGAGACTTGTTCCTTTTCTTCTTCTTCTTCTTCTTCTTCTCAGAGTCGTAAAGAGAAACGCGGATTACCTACGTCGATAGCGTTCGAAGCGTCATAAACGAGCGACATTTGTTTAGCGAATTTTACGCTGCATGCTGCATTCATCTCTGCAGGCTTGGCGGACACGATCATCTCGTCAGGTCGTTTCATTGTCGGCTTAGAGGTTAGGTTTAATATGGCCGAACCGGCGGTATACGGCTTCATTAAGGCTTTCCACGGTACACCGTTGGTGGCGCTAGTGATGTATATTAGCGATATCTCATAAGCGGGAACGGGAATTAAAAAAAAAAAAAAAAAAAAGCGAGGGATACGAATAAGAGGAAGAAAGGCAAAAAGGCTGGTAATGACGTCAGCGTCAGGGCAGCTGCCTCGGTTATTAATTAAGAATACGGACAGACGAACGGACCAAGTGATCGTAGCCAGCCTGAAATTTGCCCAGGGGATCCCCGGGAAATTAATCGTGCACGATGGATTCTGAACTTAGGAGACCGGCCGGCGGGAGATACGGATACCTTTAGGCTACGACTACGCGTGCTAGCAACATCGGACTTAATTACTGTCGAATGCACGGGCTGAAACCCACGAAAGCTTACACGGAGACGAACGAAGAAACTGGAAAAAGCAGTTTTCACAGCGGCTAATTAATACCGTTGTATAATGGTGAAATTCGTCGAAGAGTCGTCACTGATAAACCTCGACGCGGCTACTTTCGGCGTGCACGGCTGCCACCCTCCCCCCTCCCCGAAATAAGATTTCAAGATTCGAACGCTCGAATTTTACGCTCGCGACGTAAACCTCGCAATTAGGAAATTCATAATTTCGAGTTGGAGTTCCGAGTTTAATTTCTCCCGGGCCGGTGAAATTTTAACGAGCCACGACCGCGTGCTCGAAGCGAGCGCGCGTTGAAAAGAGGGGGAGGGGAAAAAAAAAAGAAGTCGCACGCCAAACGATTCAAAGTTTATTCCAGCAATGCTGGATAATTAACGACACCGCAATATCATTGGACGCGACGGCTGGAAACCGCCGAGGGAAACAAGGGAAATCAACGAGTCACAATGAACGTAATCATGGGAACGTTGAAGTTTATTTCTGCCGGATAATTCATAGGATAAATTAGAATTCTAGCCTGATGAAGCGGCAAAGAGCGGGCGGTCGGTGCTGGCAGACGCGCACGGCATCCTTTTAGCGGCAATCCCGCCTCCGGTGGCGGCAGCGGCTAGAAGTTGAGCGTGGCTCAAACTGGAAAGCACCGTTGCTTCTCCAAGAATTATAATAACGAATGCTTAAATCAGCTTAGCCGCACTAACTTCGCTTTTGCGACTACCTCCCATGTAAATATGGAAGTAGCTCTCTACAAAGTGGAAGAGTGGGAGCCCCGTCGGCCGATTGGGTAGACTCGGGTAAGCTGGTAGGGAGTAGTAGTACCACGGCGTCGCCGGTGAATGAGGAGGCGAGCAAAAGAGGTGGTGAAGGTGGAGGGCGGCAGAAATGCGACGCGTGGAAGTCAGAGGGATTCATGAATCCCAGATGCGCTGGATTAGACCGTCTTTGCCGTATTTCTGTTTTCGAGCAAGACGGCGACCAGGCGACTGCCAGATTATTGCGAAAAGTAGCGCCGTCGGCGCCGAGGCTGCAGCCGTGCTTGGATTAGGAATTAAATAGCCATTAAGTACCCCCTAACGGACCCTATACACTGGTTGCAGCGTGTACGCGAGTTTTCTCTCTCAGCGGAAGTGTGTCCGATGGTACAAGTGCACCTGGCAAAATTGATCATCATCAAGGGTTGATCTCGACACGATCGATTATCGTAACATATTTGTTTCATTTAATTCGAGAGTACAGTGATAGGGTATGGTGGACCTGACGGAGAGAAATGAAATTATTGAAGAGGAATGAAATGTTTGAAGAACACCGAAAGATCGAACGCTGATCGATTCCATGAATTGAAAAATAGAAGATACATTATTCTTTAAATTCACTTTGGCATTCGCTGTTGCACCCCCTCGTGGAGATTTCTGAGAAATTCACAAAAAAAAAAAAAAAAAAAATGGAATCGTTTGGCTATCCAGAAGCCTCGTGTGTTTATTCCCTTAATTTATTCATCAGAGGACGCATTCGCCGCAACCGTATTCATTTTTAACCATGAACGCTGAAAATTTTGAAACTTTTCTGTTTCCCTATTTTTATCCTCTGCGGGTAACATTTCACACGCATACAAGTATACATTCGTTCTTTCCTCTTTGCTTTCTCGTTTTTTAATAAAAATAGAATAATATGTCTGTCTGTAGTGACAACGAGTGCTCCGATGAATTTTTTAATACGATAGAAGCAAAAATCTTGGCCTATCGATATTTCGCTGTACAGTTATCGGATTCCATTTGAGCACCTCTGAGACGACGGGTTCAGCTATAGAGAGCTCTAAACCGAATCCAATCCTGATTGACGTGAGGGAAAGAAAAGGGGAAACTATCGCGAGGATTATCTTTGGCGCCACTAACACCATCTACGGACGCCCACCGGATCTAGACAAAGTCTTCTCATATTATATTCTAACAAGGAACGGTGAGACGGTGGTCCGTGGAACCTCCTCGATCATCATCATCATCCATCGAGTAAAACAAAAGGCCAGCTGTCAAAATGGATCTATAGAGGTAACGCTGAATCTCTCTCTCTCTCTCTCTCTCATTGTATGTATACACTGATCCGCATTAAAATAGTTCGCCCAGAACGATGCTGCGCCTACGTTTATCGAAGTACGACACGTATAATCTGTAAAGAGCCTCTAATAATGGATCAGTGGATCGTATGGCTGCGTTAGTTAACTACGAACGATCTGACCTATCGTTATCTCACGAAATACCATCAGCCTCTTCCGCTTCAACTTCTACAACCTGTCGCAGCCAAAATCTGGTCAGATTCGCTGCTGATTTAACAATCGAACGATGATTCAAAACGATCGTCAGAACAATATGAATCGAATTCTTCCTACTACTACGTGGGAAAAGCGTATTTGTTCGAAAGGGTCTAACTTGCTTCTGTCCAACTGTGGAAGAACCACAGAAGGAGGAAATGCACATAAGAGACGCGCAGGTTACGTTGAAGTGGATTGTTTGTAGGCAAACAACGGCCGACTCTTCGCTGAAGATCTCCTAACGTGTGTTGGTCAAAATGTAGTTGATACGTGCACGACGAACGGGCACGATACGATAACCAATGACGATGACTGCGACCGAGACGAAGCAGGGCCTAGAAGATGATGATGATGATGACGACGACGATGATGATGATGATGATGGAAACGGCGACGGAGGTAGTGGCTCGTGAAATAAAAAGAAAAAAGAAAAAAAAGGAGGCACCACGCCAGGGATGAAATTACCAAGTCGCAAGTCACTCCTGTAACACGTTAACCCGAGACTCCGTCCAGGCTCTGGTATTATAAGTAAGACGTCCTGGGAGAAGGTGGGCTCCAGATATCCGATCGCTGGAATGTACGTAAGCTGGTGCTGTTTCTTGTGTTCATTTCCAGTTCTCGTGTTACCTGAGTTACCTGCTGCCGTGGTATGTTGCATTATCAGGAACAAGACGCGATTGATCGATGCAAAACGCATTAACTCCACGAGCCTTTCGAAGTCTCTTCGTTTCTTTTTTTCTTCTCTTCTTTTTTTTCTTTTTTCTTTTTTTTTTTTTTTTTTTTGCTTTTATAATGGAAAGCACCCTCGTCAGACAGGATTATAATTAAAGCTAAATATACGCCTATATTTCGTCGCGTTTTATCCAAAGATTTATAGAATACATCGACCACATGTTGAGGTACGTGTAGGCACACGTCGCTGTGAAACGTGACTAAATAAATGTCACCATAAACGGAGCAACTATGACGATGTACCGGATTTGCAAACATCGTTAAATCGTTCGCGGCCAACGGTAGACCGATGATCGGAAAAGCCGGAGTTTTTTTCCACGCCAACCAATATTTGAGCTGAATCGTCGATTAAACACCTCTCTTAAATAGTTCCGGACGGAAATTCCGCAATGCCTGCATTCATAAACGTCACAAGCAGGCCGTAACCGCACTTGCTATCGTCGCTGGAGTTGTTCTTTCGCGGTGTTGAAAGACAAATAGGGGACCACAGGGTGTACAGGGACTGAAAAGAGAGCGAAAGAGACGAAAGATGACACAATGGTAACAGAAGGCCACAGAGAGATCGAGAGAGAGAGAGAGAGAGTAAGAGCGGGTTAGAGCGAGAACAGGACTGGGAGATGCACGGTTAGTTAGGGCTCGTGTTTGCCGAGCGAGTTACCCTAACCCAACTCAGGCGGTTGGCGGAATTAAACGTTCGGCGGAGGCTCGTTAACGTCATGAATATGTACCCTCCTACTCTGGCACTCGCTACTCCAACGTGGTCCACTCTCACCACGCTGCTCTGACTACGCTTCATTCCAACAGCAGACCCTGGCCAGCGCTGTTTGCTGGTTAATATTCATCGGTTACTGCCATACACCCAGTCAGATCCCGGGATGATTTTCGATGGGTTCTGATTACAATCGATTTGATCGCTAGTCGGCCAAGATCCTAACATGAACCAGAGGAATAATCGTACGCGATTGAGGGAAAGGCCAGGGACGTCTTTAGTCTTCTTCCAAGGGCTATTGAGAGACACTGTCTCTACCGCCACATCGAGGCCGCCCCCATCCTCCCCCAAAAGAGGGACTTTCAATATACGTTTACGTATACGACGACGAAGCGGCGCACGATTGTTTTCGACAAAAGGAACAAGCCAATTCCTCCGTGAATGAAAAGTAAATGGGGTTAACCAAGCTCGATGGTTGAGCGGCCTATTATTTCGAGGGTGGATACACACAATGAAGACACGAATCTTTCGCGCATCTTCGCGGAAAGAAACGTAAAGAGGAGCTTTGTACGGGTAGCTCGTATGGTTCGTACGTTTGATATTACGTGTGGGCAAGGATTCGATTCGAACGAAGGAATGAAAGGAAGGAACATTCCGTACAGAGAGGTGGAGAATGCTGAAACAGCCGAGGAACAAATTTATAACCACTTAAACACAGCTGTGTAATTTTGTATGCTTTTCAGTCCTGCTAATTAACCAGGGAGTTGAACGAATGAAAAGCGGGACGGGATTCTTAAGCCCGGCGGTAGCCCGCGCGAATCCAACGTGACAAGTTATGCCGCTTTTAAGCAGGAAGACGTCTCTTGAAAAGCGTGACGAGTCAACAATGAACAACTTATAAGTCGATCCGTTCGCAATGTCGCTTAAGCACACGAGTAACCAGTTATTGATTCATGGCGTATCGAGTAAACGTGATATATATATCGTATTATTTATATTCAAAGAGAAAAAGAGATCATTGTTTCCGAAACGTCCATCTTATTATGAAAAAAAGAAATAAAGAAAAAAACAGTGTCACAGTGACAAAGGCATAAATTGAATTCTACGTAGATTAACGCAGGGAAGGAAAAAAGATACCGGTTGAAAACTGAATCTCGACATTAACCACAACACAAGCGTTCCCTTTCACAATTAATTTATCATCGAGTCGACACGTTAGCAGCGCATTCAGGTTGGCAATAGGCCTGCGTTAGTGTGTCGGGCTGCTGCGAGTTATGCGTTGGTCATTTATATAAATAAGAAGCAGAAACGATACCTGACTACCATCCACAGGGTGACTCCACACTTTGCATTATTCCCGAACGGCCACGTTCGGCCAAGAATCAGACACCGGGGGGATTACGAATACAGAAGAGAGCGCGAACCACGAGTATTCAGAACACGTTCACGAGCGGTATCGTTAGCGTATTTTTCTTCGAGCAACGAGCAGCCTCGTATATACGGTTTTAATGAACGGCTACTGTCCCGTGCAGTCATCCGGCGATCATAATTGATGAAAGAAATTTCCACCGCTGAAACGTCTTCATTCCTAATCCTCGCCCTTACCTCCTTCTATGATACGAATGTTGAAAACAACAGGTTTACCTCGACGATTTTATTAGAATTTTCGAACGTCTGATCACGACGGGAAACTTGGGTAATTAATATCGGAATTTGGACAAAATTGCACAATTTGTGACTCTCTCATAAACGATCGAAAGCTTATTCTTTCTTCTTTTTTTTTTCTTTTTTTTTTTAGATTTTAGTTTTGCTATTGAAACACGCATAAAACTCGAAGAATTCAAACGCCCCCAATTTATTATTCTCAGTGTTGTGAAAATTGAATTTTCTACAGTTTCGTCGAGCCGAATAAAGAGAACTTGAACATTCCACACAATCGTTATGAACAAACTACGAAAACATCGCACAGATTGCTAACTAGATGGGACAAGAATTGGGAACTTGGCATTTTTTTTTTTTTTCGAAAATTTGTCTTGGAGAAACGTGAGACTTTTTTTTCAGAAAGATCGCTAGAATGGCTGAAAGGCCGTCCGTTGTGCTCACGAAACATATGCGACGAAGAGAAACCGAGGAAGAAGGGGGAGGGGGGGAGAGGGAGACGGTAACAGGTCGTCATAACATTAGTCGAAGGCCTGACAAAAGATCCTTAAGCAAATAAACATTCTAACGAACCAGTTACTTAACCACTGTGCTGACCATCGTCCATCGTACAGCAATGGAGGGGAAGGAAGCAAAGAAAAACAGCGGAGCAAAGACAAACTGGTCCAGGAACCTGATGCAGGACCGTCTCATTACCGGATGCTGTCGCAAGCTGCGGAAACACTGGATCCATTCGATGGACGAACCAGTCTCAAGGACGCCAAAATTCTACCACCACCGATCACAATTAACGGTCCCTGATGACCCGAAAACGTTTAACTAGGGTCCGGTTCAAAAGGATTTCCAGCTTTCTTTTTTCAGTCGCGAATAGAATGAAATATTCATGTTGTTATTACAGCTTCCTCGTACGGATATATCGAAGTAGAATAGCCTGTTCTACTCTCCTTAAAAGGCGTAAATACGCTCGACCAGTGACCATTGAGCCACCGGTACTGAAATAGAAGAATAACAGATAAATACGTCGGATTAATAGGAAACATATAAAAAGGAAAAGGAGAGAGAGAGAGAGAGAGAAAAAAGGAAAGTGGCAACATTCGGTCGGAATGTTTTTCAAACAATGAAACGCGAAACACAAAAGTGCGTACGCTACGGCGGTGCAATTCGGCGTCGCATTCACGATTTGCTCACGTGAAAGCCCTTTGTATCTAAGGGCTAGTTCGACTCTCAATTAACCCATCAGCTACCGAATGGCTCCCGCGTTTAAGTTACCACGAAATCTCCACCGTGGAAAAAAGACGAGAACGAGAAGTTGAGGCGAAGTAGCGAAGCGTCGAGGTGGAGGAAATGAAGAGAAGAAAAAGAGAAAGGTGAAATAAGAGAACGAGGGATAGAATGGTAGTAAGAAGGGGGAGAGAAGAGAGGAACGATTGAAAGTCTAGTCCGAAACCGCTTAATTAATTCAGATTTATCCGAGGCATGACGGGCCAAAATTTTATTCAATTCTCCCTTTTATGCCAGCTTCCTTTTTCTCTCTGTCCTCTGTGGCGAGAGACAGGAACCTCCGCCAGTTGTGCGAAGCACGTAGCCAACGTGACAACTTCGTGATTATTATTCCCGCAATTAAGAAGCAGAACCAGAAGAAGGAAAGAAAATATACCAGTTCGCGGGCGCGACGATGCCCGATAAACTAAAACGTTCGCCGTGTCACGTCCACCGTCTTACTTTTTCACACCTTTTTCCTTTTTTATCCTCCTGTCCCCTCTCCACCTCTCTTTCTCTCTTCCCGTTGCTTTCCGTCGCCGGTGAAAAGAACACGTTTGTTTTATTATCCGGCGTAACCATCATCCTGGAGGAAATCACTGATACACAAAGCGCAGCCGGTTGCGCGGTGAATTTCTCACGATCGCTGGACGTTCTCTCGGTAGTGGAAAAATGAAAATACATACATACAATGGCGTAGGAAGGTATGTGAGAAGACAACAGGAATTTCTTTCGTTGAAGAAAAAAATAATACTGTTTCTTATGATGTTTGAGTGTTACCTCACCGAACAACGGTTTGGGAGATCCAGATTTCTATCCAGTGAGTTTCACGCGCGACACGCACGAGCGATCTTTAAATCCAGTTCTTTTTTTTCTTTTTCTTTTTTGTCAGACCATCCAATCCGTCTCAATGTCAATATGTCCACGGTGTACGTAATGTATTTAAAATGCTCGTTCGACGTACATACACGCATTATTTTAGTCTTATTTCCCGTTCACTCGACTGGTTAGAGACGACTACCAACAGTTTCGTAGATTTACGATTACGAGTTACTCGCGTAGTCATCGACGAGCATCGGTTTCTGACTTCCAGACGCCTGGCTGGTGAATATATATGGCATCCTTCTCGAATAAAAGTTGAATTACTACCGTTTGACGTGCGAGAGAAGTCGTCTCTCGTGTCAGGTGGCTGGCGTTCTCGTTCCCGTCCGTCCGTTTCTACGAGTCACACCTTGCAGGAAACACTTCAGGCTTAATTGCTCCTTCAGGACCCTCCCCCGGCGGTTCGTGAAACGCAGAATCAGCATCGAAGCTAAGGATATATCCAAACGAGTTCTTGGCATTCCACCTGCACGGAATCGTGTTTCCAGCAAGATAAAACGAATTTCTCAGCTGCGTGCGCGCGTTATCGCGCGAGATAAGCACGAAAATGTGGAAAACAGGAAAATCTTTTTGAGAATTTTCCCAAAGCTTGTAGGAAAATTTGTATGAACGACAAGTGATTAAAAACTGACAGAGAGAGAGAGAGAGAGAGAGACGTGAAGAGAGTTGATGATTTCAAGAAACCGATCCGCATAGGTTCAGGAAGTCAATAAAAACCGAAAAGTTGCGAATCAATCAATCTAGACCTCTCCACTTTAATTCCTTCAAATAGCATACATATTTATAATATAATAGTAAATAAAAAACTGCTCACGATCCAGCACACCAACCTTATATTCTCCGTTGCTCAAATTCGACGATAGAAGCGAGAATTTACATTATCCACGAAAAACATCGTCTGTAGCTTCCACATCCGTAGCTAGATCCAGCGAGGCTGACGCACGTGACAAGTCCAGAGAATTAATCCGCGCCCTTCAGGAAGATTACGGATTTCGGGGAAAGTAAGGATTTCCGTGGGGTGGAGGGGCGGTTGCAACGCAGAAACGGCAATCTTCTGAAGTGTTTGCTCTGTGTGTCCAACAACGCTCAACCTCCTCCCATACCCTTGACTCCCTCGCACTTCAACTTTCCCTCGCTATCTCTCTCCGTCTCTTTCTCCCTTCTCAGCTTCAATCCTGAAGTTTCCTCAAGTTTATCATGCGTCACTCTCGCTCGTAGGAGGTCACGCGTCGCTCGCCTTCGTCCATCCTGGCTGACGAAAGCTCACGCGTTCGAATCTCACTCGACACGGGCCGTCGTTCATCCCTCCCTCCCCCCCCCCGCTCCCGATTCATCGTCGATAGGTGGATTCGTTGGGTGAATTTCGCGAAAATCGCCGAGGGCTAGTGGTCCCGACGATGTTTACCGCCTACACGTCGAGTATTGTTGAATCACGGCCAGCCCCGTGAGGAAAGGGGAACAAATAAAGGGTTATTGTATTTACACCGAGGCTCCGAGCGATGGCTCTGACACGTGTGTACCTGATGGCAAACGTTTCCTTCTTATTCACACCGTGGATTCTTTACGATCCTCGAATTTAGTATTTGCGGCATGATCGAAGGTTCCCAATCGTCGGCCTCTTGACGATCAATGCCGATGACCAGTTACGATTGACATTCTCGAGTCGCAAAATCGACACATCTGATGACCAGATTCGCAAGATTGTATCTTTAATTGATTGATTAATTCTCTGAGCAGCTGCATCGTCTCGCAAAATTGTCTCTAAATTATAATATTAATATCTACGTATCCCCTTTCCAAATCTTTCGTACAAAGAATGTAAAAAAAAAAAAAAAAAAAGAAAAAAGTATTGAACATCAGACTGCAAAAGTCATACGTGACTTTAATATTTCAATGTTTAACGTACTTTCCCAGGATCACCAGATTCAGTGTGTCGAATTCTTCTGAACGAAGCCCCATTCCCTATAAATAGAGCCCGTTGTAACAACAACGTCGATAAAGATCTTCAATCAGTACACAATCGCCAAGAACATGGCGAATGAATCTTCGGTTTGCGCCGTGCTATCGTCTGACAGGATAAACGGGAGCGAAGCTCCGCGTATTAGCATTTCACACGGCGTAATGGCGAGGACGACTGGGCGACGTTGTTCCTCACGGTCGGAGGGCGTTGGGTACGTGGAAGCAGAGCGAGGTAACTGGTGGTGGACAGCCAGAGGTGGTGGGTTACACAGTACCAGGAACGAGCCATCATGCCTTGTGATTACCGGTAACCCCCTCCGAAGGGGGGGAGAGGGGAGGGGGGGCAAGAGAAGGGTGCTGGGTGCAGAGAACATAGCCTCTCATTAGGACTCGCGTGGCGCGATGCGAAATAAGGGTGTATCGCCAGTCGGGAAAATTGTAAGTGTCGCGAGATCAAAGCCGGCTCTAGTAACGCGATATCGCCCCCGCATGATAGGGCACGACTTACCCCCTCTCCCTTCTCTCCCCCTCCTGCCTCTCTCCTTTTATCCCGACAACCAACGTAGGCGACCGTGTCAAACGACCGGCTGTTTCGCGAAACCGAGAGAGTACGAACACTTCCTCCGCTTGTAAGCCATTGGCTGGGACACGTAAGGAAATATTCTACTCGTAGAAGGTGTCAACTGCAGCGCACGACGAACGCGCACCAGCCCCATTAAGGGTTGGGAGAAGGTTGCTCGGCTCAAAGAGAAGCTCGCGGTTGGATGAAACGGTGTAAGAAATCTTTTCTCTCGAGCTTTTTTGATCCCTGAGAAGCAGGAAGATGAATGTCACAGGAAGGTAGAAATTGTGCGTGAATGTCGAATTTCTTAAGTAAGTGAGTGAACCCTTTTCCTCTTTTAGGAGAAATATTTTTTCATTTCACGGAGCGCATCGTCGAGAACGATTCCTTCTTTTTTCTTTTTCTTTCCTTTTTTGTCTCGAACGATATCGTTCGACAACTCGATAACTGGAATTTAATCAAAGATTCCTAAAAGCACGGTATCAGGGTGGAGTCGCCGGTGTTCTACAACTACCCATTAAAGGTCGTCGAACTTGGGTCACTCGTTGGACACTGTCCCTTGAACCGTGGTCAAAGAAACTACCGTGGAACGGTATCAGGACAAAAATCGATACCGCATTCCCCGTTGGCTATCTACGGGAAGCACCGTACAACCTGGCAACGTAAATTAAACTGCTACGGAGCAATCAGGAGGATTAAACGCGAACGGTCGAGAACCCTGTTCTCTCTTTCTGATCTGTCTCCGATCCTGCGCGCCAGATCAGATCAGATTTTATAAAATCTCATCCGGTGGGATACGCGCGGTTACGCGGATATTACCATATCGAGCTCGTAAACTTCGGGACGAGACTGGACAGAAGAGCGATAGGTTTGGCTAGAGGAACCGGACTAATATCGCCGAAGCGCTATTTATAATTCGCTAGACAGGCTAGCATTTCACGATCGTACGTCACGTTATACGCGTACGCGCGAGCTCGGATTTTCTCTGAAAAGGAGGACCACCGCTATCGGAATGAGAATCGATACGGGAACGTTCCACGACGTCCTCGCTGGTTAGCCACCGTATGCGTGTCGCGGCACCGTAGAGAACCCCGTGCCAAGTAGCCGTTTTGCTTCCTGCGGGAGCACAAATCACACGGTTCCGAGCCGGTGGGCCTCCTGCCCGCAATTATAACGCGCGTACAAGTTGTAATAACCGTGCACGAAGCACCGCTTGTAATATATCCAAGCCACCCTGCGAGAGAGGCGACTACACAGCCGAACGAGCGAGTTAGAGTAGTCGGGAAGAAAGTGGGACCTGTTCCTCCGAGGTTCGGCCAACCCCGTTTTAGAGGCGACTCCGGCGCGCATAGCACCTATATCATCGAAAGACTGCGGAACTCGAAGGGGGGTGAAACCGGCCCAACGACCGATAGGATCGGGCTGCCGTGCGCCCCGCGACGTTATTTACGATCGATAATTAGCGGTATCTATCGCTGGCGGCGCCAACTTCACGCCGTACTCCGCCCAACCCGAGCCAATGATATAGGTATACCATACGCGAGGCGAGAAAAAGAGACTCCTCTTCTTCTGTGTGTGTCTCCCTACGTTGCTGCCGCGGTTTCGCTGTCGTTGCTGTTGGCCAGTTCGAGTTACGATCGACGCCCAAGGACCGCTTCGAGCTCGTGCTTGATCGAGACCCCAGAGACCGGCATGGAAATTACTCGCGGGATTAATTACTTCTCTCTACGCGTCTCAGCGAATGTAAAAATTCGCGTCCCAACGCGTCGGACAAGCGATGGGGAATGTTTCTTTAGATCTGCGGCTAAGACGGGCGATAGATGAATTTAACGTTTCTCTATTTAATGGTATCTAGACCATCTCCTCCGTAACACGATCGTGAAGGCAGGATAAATGAATTTTTGTCACTGGCTCTAGAAGTTGACTCAGGATCTCGAAGTCTCCATCTACCAGATCAGATGCTAAATAACATTCCGCGACGAAGATGGAAAAAACACGACGCAGGTTTAGATCAAAATTATCTGTCGTTCCGATCGGAATGAGCAAAATGACCAGTGCCAATAGAAATTCTCATAGAAATTTTACGAATTTTTAGAAATTATACTTTAGTAAAAAAATATGCATTATATACTCTTCACATACTGCTCGCTCCGATTTCTTCAACACGAGTTTCATATAGTATAATTATTGGTTCGTTTAATATTAAACTCCTTCAGCGTGACGAGCCGAACATTCGCGTTCACATCGTCGTTTCCACGCGGGTGTTCATGAATTTTTCAGCGACTTTTCAGCGATTTCTCGGCTTTTTTTTTCAGATATCTCACGATGCAATTTGCCAAGGAACGATCATATTTGTGATAAAATAACAACGAGTTACAGAGAAAAGAGATTCGCGAGGAGAGATGATGTTAGAGATATCGGCCGGGTTAACGGAATTCACTTAGGTGAAATTCAATTAAGAATTGATAATGAAGGTGTGAAGTGGATGCATGTGTACAAAAGGTATAGCGCGGCTGCCTCGATAAGATTGCCGAACATCTACCAAGCATGGCATTACAACGCGAATTTGAATAATTAACAATATTGCAATGTGTCGAGTCACTTGGCGTAACAGATGGTGATTAGCAAACCGTTGGCATTCGCCCTGTGAGCAGCGCTCGCGCGACTACGCCACACGTGTACGAAAACAATCAACACCCGAGCCACCGGCGGGGCCTTCCATTTTTCAGAACACGTTCGTTAATTTGACACCTCTCGCCACACGCAGTTTTCGCGGTCTGAAACGTAGGAAGAGGACGCTCGAGAAAAATTAATTAAGTTAATGGATGCTTGGAGGGCTGGTAGGAAGGGGGAGGGACCTGATAAATTAGTGAAGAAAATGGCCGGAAGGACCATGTTCCACCGTTAAGTGGAAAACGAAAAACAACAAACTATAACGGACGGGCCGCTTGAAAATAATTGCAGAAATTATACTCGAATTAATAACTGCGACGTGACTCGCGGTACGTTAATTGTCCCGTCGTCATTCACAAAGCAACGAAGAGCCAAAATTGAATCCAATGTGAAACCGACGATCGGAGAAGATGGTCGAAGACGCGATATACGTACAAGACACACGGACACTGGGAAGCAGTGATTCGATGGAATTTGACAAATTGAGAAATGGAGGGAAATTCGTCGATGACGAATGCAAAGAGCGTTGCCTCGCGAGGGGAGGTGGTGACAGACGACAGTGCGGTGTAAACACATTTACGCGGTCAGGAACGGAACGAAGTCAAGAGCGCTCGACGGAAACGGAAGTGCCTGTCATAGCTGGATACATAAACACGCCACGCTATTATATATTCACGCAACGGGTGCCGCGAATAATCTCTTAGTCGCCTTGAATTTCCTACCGGCATGCCTGAACAAATATCGCTTCCTACCTCGGGCAAAGCCGATGTAAACGTGGCGAGGTAAACAGACCGGCGCGCACACCGTACAGATTTTCCTCGCCGTCTCGAAACCCCGCCGTTTCACCATTGTCTTTAAAACCTAACCCACACAGTGCGAGAGACACAGTGCGAAACTTCTACGAAAATTATCGTACCGTTCGCTATCGTACTCGTCGCGCAGTCTGAAACGACGAAATCAATGATATGACAATTCGGCTTTTCTTGATGATCGCTGATTTTTTTCTTGTTTTCCTAAATTTCGACTTACGCTCGGTAACCTTACTTTCGGTTGGCCTGCGGACACTGCAGGCACGCACATTATTCAGGGCCGTATCTGTGCCATGTGGTCAGCAGGGCTCTTGGCAATATTTATGCTGGCGTAACTGTCCGCCTACCGGCAAAGGGGTTCCTAAACGCATCAATTTCACGCCGCGGCGCGAAAAGGGCGTGAATATTTGAAACGGATATCCATCTTCGGTTACTTTGTTATTTGGCCGGTGCGATCGCGGAAAGGACCTTCATTTCCTGTTATTATTTTTTTCCTACGGGCTTTCGTGACCCATCGGTATCAGTTTTACCGAGTTTCGCGTTTTTTTTTTTAATTTCTACTTTCTACTTTGACACACGTATCGAACGTAACGTAACGTTCACAAGTATATTACCGTAGTGCTCTCGCGCACTCCTCGAACCTCGATAATTATTTTCCAAATCATTTACTCCGAATTCTACGTCATTTTATTATCCTGCCAAAGGATTGATTCTATTGAATATTTTGCGTATACAATCAGGATATCTATTCATAGGTGTATCTTTTCGTGATTAAAACGCGTGGAAACGCATTGGACGCGAGATCGATGCAGTCTCGCATTCGTAATGAACTTGCACGTACGGCTCGGTTGCTCAGAAACACGAATTCGCCTTATGGACGATTTGTTTTCTATTCATGGACAATTTGACGAGGCTGCTGCCGTTGCACCAGCCTTTGTTCGCAATTCGGTATAATGTCGCATGTATTTGGATCACGTTCCACGATATGTCAATATAAAGGAGTTACTCGTGGGTCTCTGCATACCAATTCAGGGGCGGAGCAGCTTGTTATCCTAAATACACGAAATCCTTTGGAGACGCTAGGTCCGCCTTTTGCCCTCCCTCCCCCCACACCTTCCCCCTTTCCTTAGTTCGCCACCCCTCTACAATTCGAACCCTCCATCCTTTCCTTACGTTCTGGATAATGCTAGACAAATTGACGATTCAATCGAATACTAAAGGATACACTGCGCCAATGCCACCGTCGCCCAAAGGATCAATTTAAGCGTATTACAGGAATTGACGATCCAGAATATATCGTGCATTACAGCGACGAACGAAAGGGCGAGCTTCAAACTTGGGATGTTTCAACGTCATTAAGAGTTTCAAGAAACGATGACGACCAAGGGGATGAAATAAACCGTACGATCGGATCATAAGAGTCACAGTATCAAACATTTCAAAAACTTACTTTCAAACGATCGTGCGAGTTCCAAACAGTCATTCACGACATCGTTCAATTCCCGAGTTATTTGAGATCATTCAAGAAAGATTGCCGCGGTTCTTAATTCTGATCAAACTCACCCCACGCGACTCGAGAATCAAACGAAGAACAAAGTAAAGCTGCCAGCCTTACGTTCTCGTAATATCATCCCCCTTTCCAGCAGGCAGAAAGCGCGGTAGAAGGAAAGGGATTCCGCCGCCGCGGTTCTCGGTTCCATCTTTCAGCGAACCACGCGGTGGAGGAAACAAGGAGGAGGGTGTGAAGAACGGCCTGCGCGACCCATCTAATTTTTAACGCCGATCGTTTCACCTCGGAATATCGACGACTCGAGAGGACAAGGAGGGCTCGACAGTGGATATAAAACAAGCGAGTTGAGAAAAGTAAATCGGGGAGAGCCAGTGAAAAGAGAGATTCCTTTCTTTCTTTTTCCATTTTCTCTACCCCTGTCGTTTCCCTCGCCGACTGCGAGGCGAAGTCGAGCAAGAAGGGAAGGGAAGGGTGGAAAGGGGGTTGAGGAGGAGGAGAGGGGGGGGGGGAGTTGTCGGTCGAGGACAGAGATTGGAAGACAGGAAAAAGGAACTCGCGCTTTATTCGACGCCTTTTTTTACATCGATTCCGGCAGCATCTCGTCTCCTTCAGATTCTTGCTCGAGTCGTCACCGAGGGCTCGTCTATAAAATATTTGCTTTGGTAATGAGGCCATGGTTGAGCAACGGGAGGGAGGGGGGAGGGGGGTTGTACTCCCGTGCACCCCTGTCAGAAAGGACTCGAACGGCAAATAGAAGAGCGGCCGGGGGATTGAGCTCTAGTAACACCTTCGAATACTCCGCGAATCTCGCCGACAGATCTAACCGATAGTCTTTGCCAAGAAACTTCTTCACGGCTCTTTTCACAAACAAGTCGTATACACCTTCAACACTGACCTTTATCGAATGAGTATTATATTACGAGCCTTTTTATACAAGGAATTCTATGGGACGATCTCTTATTGAATGTAAACTTCGTCTTCATGGACTTGGTTTTCTATCGAAAAGGAAAAATGTAACTACAGCCGAGCAATTAATCAAATGCGTAGCGACATATAAATGTCGGATTTCAATTTAGTTAAGGAAGAAGAACGTTGCAACGAACATCGGAGACGTTCAAAATTTGTAAGTATTAACGTGAAATTTACTGCCTCGAGCATTCCCCGAAGGCTTACGTTGCCTTTCTAACAGTTATAATCGGTTCCCCGCCACGCGTGTATTAACCACCGGAATTATTTTCCCTCGGCGTATCTGCACGATCCAATTAAACACTTACATCGACGCGAGCCACAGCTTTCATCCCCCTATTTGCATATGGTGGCCCGAAATCAATTACTCCGCATCTTCGACAACGGACGAATCGAAAGACGTGTAGAACGTCGCACGGCCACGACGAGTTTCGAGTGAAGTAACAATCGAGCAGGGTCCAGAGTTCGTGGTAACGCGTTAACGCACAATACCGTAACGAGGTGATCACGATATCAAATTCTTTGCCTGTCAGCGCGGCATTTCGATGCTAAGATATCCGGGCGTAGAGACAGCGGGGGGCATGCTCTGTAGAAAAACGTTGGATGACCGATTATGATGAAGCGATTCTCCCAGTATGGACCGAGAAGACAACGAAAAGAGAAGGATGGAAGCAATCCCAATATACCTCGGAGCGAGCCTCCTTCATAATTGAAACACGCAATCTCGTACTTACGATAATGCATTTTGCCCGCGCTGAGGGCCGGTGCTCTCGCGTTAGCGAGAACGCCGCGTGTGTCGTTCGTTTCGTCATTTTTCTAATTAACACGTCTCACGTTCTCGCTCACGTTTTTTGTCGTGGTACCACGCGTGGACTACGGGGTACCGACCGAGTCGACCGCCGGTGGAAAAGGGGGGAGGGGAGGAGGGGGAAGGAGAAAGAGAGAGAGAGAGAGAGAGGAAAACGAGCACGGGATAATTGAAGCTCTCTGAATAGGTGCCATTAATGCAGAATGAAACCAATTTCGGACTATCAACATTATCGAACGATCAGCGACAACCGTGGAAATCCACGAAACGATTCCTCGAAGGTCTAATTATCCTGAGACGTGCACACGCGAACGGACACGGTGGCGTTGCAACACCTCGCTGCGCGGAACGCGATCGTTACGTACCTCGATCCTTTGGATTTCCATTATAAAAGCGTCACGATGCGAGCTTTGCGATATCGACAAACGGTTTCGCGAACAATGATAGAAAGAGGATAGAGGTCGGATCCAAGACAGGGGGTTGGCGAACCAATCCAAGTGGCCAGGTACGTGCAACCAGGCCACGGTGCCCCGACTACGTGTCAGATCAATCATACACCGTGCATTCAGGCATCCCGCTGCGATACAGGACAACTAGTCCCGCAATTCGTTCCTCGTTCCTCTGGCTGCTGGCCTGAAAGAACGTGCCCGGGAACCCTCTCTCCTTCGGTACCTGGGGCGCCCAACTGGTATCCACGGTTCGATATGTTACAATAAAACCACTATCCTAGCGCCGACACGTGATGACTCTATCGAACGGAGCGAAGGCAGACCTGGCCTTTTCTGAGAATCACGCGTCTCTCGTTCGCGTCTCTCGGAACAGGATGCACCAGTCATCGTCGAGACGTCGTCGACACGTTACATGCCCCCCTCTATGCCCCCTCCATCGATCGGCTGTTCCATCATGGAAATGGTACGAGCAATCGCTCGCAAGTTGCAACGAAAGCATGAGAAAGAGGTGAAAAGAGGGAGAAAAAAGGAAGGGACGAAACGCTTCCCCTCCAACTACGTTACGAGTCCTACGGCACTGGCCATGGCGGTGCCCTCCAGGGAAGATCGAGCTGGCGCGAAATGGATCTGGCACTTCGAACGAATTCGACCCCGCTCTTCTTTGAATTTATCGATAGCATCGGGATGATCCCTGCGCCCTCGTGTTTGCTTGCTCGCTCCTCCACAATGTTAGACGTTATAATTTGAACGAATCACCGGTTGAGCTTCTCTTCCGTAAAAATTGTATTGTATCTGATTGGTTCGGATCCAATCGATCGAGTATTGCGCACTACGAATATATCTCGTAAGAATTATTCTTATGTTCTTCTTCGACGGCAAAACGATTCTTCGAAAAGTGGTATTTCAACGAGAGAGAAATTCTAGCAGAATTGGCTTTGAGATTACATATATCTTTCTACGCTCTCTGACACGTTTTAAATACACTTTTGATTAAACGCCATATCGCAGCCACAGTGAGATTAAAATCGCAGAATCAAGCCAGGAAGAGAAATAAATTCTTAAAAAAAAAGAAAAGAAAAAAAAGTGAAAATTGTTCGATATACCGAAGTACCAAATGGATTAGGCACGGAGTATCGAGCAAACAAGAGAACGAAATAAGCAAAATGGCAGAAAGCCGGGCGTTATATCGGCACCTAATTCAACGAAGCTCGAAGCGAAATGCAGTCATCGCGAGAACTTTTTTCCCCTGCGGAAAGTTTCCACGGTGGAACTCCGTGCTTAAGTGGGTTCCGCGTTCGATCGCATGCAAATTAGATTTGGCGAATTGCACTCGCAAGTGCCGCTCGATTCCGTGGAAGCTTATATTCGGAGGGCCGCGGGAAACGGCACTTTCACGTAACTCCGCGGATCCGTGACAGACGAGAGCAAATAAATTTTTCACGATCAATCGTATTACACTGTTTCCATTGTGTAACGTTATTACAAGCTCGTAGTACACTCCTATTAGATACTTATCGCTTCGAGCCTGCTACGGTTCAGTCGGCTGCTATCGACTGGTTCGCTCGACCGTTTTACACTCCGGCCATTTTCCCCCTCCTCGTTGTCGGTATTGCACGTGGCCGAGATTACAGGGTTCGCCACCCTTGCCAGATCGACTTTCGTCTGAAGATTATTCAAATTTAGCATGATTCGTATTCAGCCTCGAAGATTTTCGCCTTTTCCCTGCTCGGCACACGTTGCTAAATTACCAGCAGAGAGTTTTTGTTTCGACGTTCGGAACGTTACGTGACTGTCATGCTTCAGATCTTTCTCTCGTAATTGCTCGCGAAATGATCATTGAATACGTAATTCGATAATATGGATGCTCGACCAGGGTCTCCGATATTTTTCTTTTTCTTCTTTTTCTTTTTTTTCTTTTTTTTTTCTATTTCCACGCATTCTGATGCAACGACGTTACACAATTGACACGAGGTCCCCCATATTATGCGATTATCAACTGGAAACAATGCAAAGATGTTCCATTTACGATCCGATCACGCCTCCTCCGCGAATCTCTCAGTCGGTTTACATAACGTCCAGTCCGTAACGTGCAAAAGAAACATCGGTCGATGCGATGTCCTTTAAACACGTCTATTAAATCGTCCGCCGCAAAACCGCAGGAATAACCGACGATTTCATCAACCGACGTCGCCGGTCTCGTAACAGCCGCGTTAAACGAAGTGCCGTCGTCGCCTGTTTGCAGAAATCGTTTCCAAGAACCATGGAAAATCGTCGCCCGTGTATCCCGTGTGCACCACGAACTGATCGAACGAGTGTTCCATCACAGGGGAACACTCGATTTCTCCGGCGAGAATCCTTAATTCCCACCAGCCAGTACCCATTTACTTTGCGGTCGGCATATGCAATTGCATCGGCCATGCAAGTGAGTCTCTGATGCGTCCTGCGGTCAAACATCATCACCGTAGCTCACGCGCCCTGACGCAGGATGCACCTACCCTGCGGGACCTTCTAATATTCGAAATTGCTCGTCCTGGCATGTTTATTTGACGTCGGGGCTGCCGTACTCGACCCGTACTTCCAATTTACCGGCTGACATTTTTCAACTTCCTCCGCCACACCTTTCTCTCTCTCTCTCTCTCTCTCTCTCTTTCTCTTTCTCCCTTTTTTCCAATTTTTGTTAGCGTCCCTGTTTCACCCCTTTTTCTTCCACAGCTGCGCGACTCTCTCGTCATTTTTCGTCCCTTCGGTCGCGTTACACTTTTCCCGCGACGATTATTTTCGTTGGTCAAAGCAACAACTCGAGAAAATCGCGGGCTAACGGTTTCACACTCAGGCAAAGAGTCGAGAGACTGAAGAACGGTTAGGCTAAAGGCACGGTAGCGCATCCCGTTCGCGAGGAAGAAGCTCACGTGTGCGTGAAGCTTGAAACGTTTAATTCGCCGATTTGTAACGGGAACAAGGTGGCGTTTTAACGAGGATGCTTGTTTCTTTCGCGAATTCGTGTATCTAATTTAATTTTCGCGCTGGAACGAGTGAGATTAATAGATAGAAGAAGACTCCGAGTTTATATAATTTCCACCAAAAGAAATGATCAAATTAATTTTACGAGCCGTTGTCTGTAAATCTTTGATATACTTAAACGATTTTCACTAGCTGTGCATCGTCTTCGATTTTAAAAATATTTCAAATATTGCGGGCAATTTTATGTGAATATGTGAAACGCAAGCTCGCGAATAGAATTATCTAATAAAATTATGGTGAAGAATGGAAAATGTCGAGGACAAAAGATCGTGAACTTTCGCATCGAGCAGCCTGCAACAGCGCGAATCCAGTTTAAACGTCCGCCGGCGATAAATCGGATAATAAACAGAGGTGCATGGCGCGATGTATCGGCGAACATATAATTAACACGAGCCAACGTTCTACACAGTCATTCGTATTATCCTATTGATTATCGTCTTCGGTTTGCATCAACTCTGGTCGAACGTGAACCGCCAAATCGCTCGATACTAGGCCCGATCTGAAGGATAATTGCCGCGGCTAATATCTCCAGTAATCGAGTATAAATATAGAAAAGAAAATCGCGTAATCTCGTAAGAAATATTTTACGCATATTTTATCTGTCTATCGTACTCTTTCTCGATATACGAAATTTTCCCTCGAAAAAAATTGTTAATCTATTCGGAAACGAGTGACACACTATTACGTCAAAAGTGCCTCATTTTCGTTGATGACGCGTATTAATACGCCGAAGTTCTAAAGATACATTCGCTTAACATGGATGGAACGATACGAGATAAACGTTGACGTATTCACGTTTGTTATGAATGTGCGATTCAACTCATTCGTACGGAACAAGCGTATTGAGCATTTTTGTAAATGCGACGTACTAAAGTACTATCCTCACAGAGATGATGCAGGTACTTTGTACCTATGCGCACTTTTCGTGTAATTTCAATTTTTAATTCTCGTACATTTGAACGAAAAGAAAAGAAATTTTTGAACGAAGAAGTGAAACGTACAAAAGAGACCAGCAATGTGAAATGTAAGACGCGAAACGGACATGTTTCGAGTGAAGTGTTTGTTTCCCAGTTTCGCGTTGCAACGAGGATCGAGTCGATTAAACGGGACACAAGCCGAACGACAGCTTGCATAATACATTTTTAATTCCGACGGACGCATTGTTGAGCCACGCTCGATATCGCTGACGGATCTGTGACGAGATATCGTATAGGCGCATCTCGGTCATTAAGCCTCGCGCTTTTTACAAGACGAGCAACGATCCCTATCAGTACAAATGAGTGTCATTTGTACCCCGGACCGGCAATAGGATACAAAATTATGGACACGTTCTCTACAAGTGTCGTTCTTTTCTATTATTTCCTTTTTCTCTGCCAACGTTATGTTTCATACTCTCGCGTCTTTCTCTGCTCTCTTTTCTCTCCATCCCCCCTCACTCTCTCTCTCTCTCTCTCTCTCTCTCTCGCTCGCTCGAGTGCGTATTCACGCCTTGTATCAACGCCTCGTGAGTCCACACACAAGAGACAATAAGCGAATGCGCTCGGTCGTGCAGAATGGGATATTGTCCACGAAAATAGAAAATATTAATTTCGATTCGGCCACGCGACACGCTTTCTTTCAACGCGGCACAATGCCACGCAATATACCGCGGCAAGCACCGGACAATTAAAACTCCGTTGTGAAAAATATTGGCACTCTTGGCGAGCGAACTGTATCGATTAACGGCGAAAACGCGTTTCGTTTCCGAAGCCGCGGCTACGCCGGACATTATCAATATTAAATGAAGTTTCTGAAAAATACGATTAAACACCCGTTTTTGAGAAAATGCAAGTTTGTAGCATGTTTGCCTGCATACCGGCTACTCTAACTTTTCAGAATCGTCAAAGTATCATCACGGTTCAGTTTTTTTTTGGATCGTTTAAAAGTTTGTTTAATTTAGAAAGCAACGTAAAGGTTATGTTACGCAAGATCATATTTACCTGACCTTCCTTTCTTTTTATATCGATGAAAAATTCAAACACCTTATATATATATGTATATATATATATATATATATATATATATATATATATATATAAGTACCTGCTCCAATGTATTTTCCATACGTGCACGTGTAATTACATCAACGATATCGATGTAATTACACGTCAAATGCAATTTCATCGAATGGAATCACAAACGTGCTAGTACGTTTGATTCCAATATGGCCGACTCGCGGGCATTAATTTCTGAACGCGCGGTTCTGAGGACTACGGAAGCTGTCCGTCACGATCGGTCGTTCCGATATGTTCCGAGAATCCATTTCGTTGAGGTTAAAATATCGGTACGCGCGGCACCGAGGTAGTAGCCCCGAAATGCGCTTATATTAGCCACGGCTCGGCAATTTGCGCTTATTAATTCGAATTATCGCTGCCAAGTGGGTGTCCGGCACAGGATATTAAAACCTCTGACCTTTGACAGGATGAATCGTGCCGAAGTTCACTCGGCTCCGCTTTCTGGCATGGCGTATTTCTTTTAGCAGGGGGCGACACGCATGCGAAAATCCACTTACCCGTTAAGGTTTACACACTGGGCTCCCACGATCAACAGGCAGCAGATCGAGGCCTCGACGTCGATAAATTACGATGCTGTAAACACCACCACCCGAATACTCTCAGCACCACCGGGCCACGTGAAATTAGATGCCATTAAACGATCCGTACGAGAACACTAAAAGCGATTAACGTCATTCAACGAGCACCCGAGCGCCGTTGTTCCTCTCTGCTTTTTAAAAATATGCCCGTCAACGCGGCCAACGCGATCGCGACGTTCGACGAAAATTGCATTTTCCGCGGGACTTTCAACCACTCCAGTACTCTAAACGCACTCGAGTTTACTCGCGCGATACTTCAACGGGATACAGGCCGGCGGAAAAACGACCGATTTCGCTAATTCGCTGTAATTTTAATCGTTGTAAAACAAGAGCACGTCGTCCCGTACCGCCGTATTGTAATAACTGAGGGATACATAGATGGCGGGGTGGCCGTTAATTTTTTGATACAACCGCGGGAAATAGTTTCTATGAATCGACGCGTACTATTGGTACAACAATTATAACAATATATATATATATATATATATATACTTTTACAAAAATTCAATTAGCATCGTATGATATTAATAATCGTATATTCTGCATATAATTATTATCTACATGTTATGTAAAACATAATTTAATTAAAATATCCCATTCTTACATAACCTCTAATGCGAAATTATTCAAATCAGTCTATTTTCCGGCAAACTTACATCTTCAAGTTCTACGTTATAATGCCAAAATAACGTAATAATATTAATTAATACGATGTTGTGAGTAAGTTTCCATTGAACGCGAACAGACGTGTAGGTAGTGCCACCTGGCCAGCAGTGGCGGAAACTTCAAGCAGAAATCGCGTTACCGACGTTGCGGGTTCGGCCGGAAACTCATAAAGGTGCACATCCAACGAGCCACGATGATAATAATAATAATGATGACAACAGCGACAGATGTAGGACGCGTTTGAATCCCCGCCCAGGAACGCCCTCGAGGAGACTATTGGCCCGATAACCCTAGCCCGGGAAAAGGCTGCCATGGCCGGCAGTACCCGGCGAACGATCCAATCAGAATTCGTGTCGGCCAAAACAAAAGGCACGCACAGTCCTCGAGAGGGTTGCAAGTTTGAACAAATGAATACCGTGAAACCCCCCGGGGGTGTCGTGACGGTAAGGAGGACCGAGAGGGTAGACGATGGATTCCCGAGTTTTTGATGTATTAAACCGTGGGCTCTACGTGACACCGAATGCTAAGTAGACCTTTGGAATAACCACACGCCGTATTCGAATCGCAAAGAGTGGCCCTCCGCAACTCCAGCTCTTTATTATTACGACCGGCACCGTTATTATTATCGTCATCGTCATCATCGACGCGCCCCTGTTCGTTCCACAGCCTGGAGACCCGTGCCGAGTTATTATCGTCACGCTCGATAAATTAAACAGCCAACTCGAGTGAAACCCACAGCGTCTATGATCGCCATCACCGATAAGATTTCGATCGACTCTTAAATGTGCCCAGCCTTATCTAGATACCATTTTCAACCATTCCTCAAACCGCGTCGCAACCCCATTGTCGATGCATTTGACCCGCTGAATCGGGTTGGCACCGTTTCGGTCAGAATATTATCGATTATTTATCGATTTAATTCAACAGACGAAATTATTCAAATTTTAAACAATCAAACAGAGCGGTGAATTTGTTTGAAATAATTGTATAACATACGTAATGATTACGTAAATAATCACATAACATATGCATAACAGATATAGTCCCCCTATTACGTAGATACTGTAGGATTTTGAAATGTATTCCGTTTCTGCTGCAACTAGAAATCATTGGTTGTTTGTTTACAGACTTGTGTTCGACTAACAATCATTTTCTTCTCGAGGCCTATAATTTACGTCACAAATTACTGCTAACGTTGGTCAATTAGAAAAGAAAGGAACTAGACCCATCGGTATGATGGTTACGGACTTGACGCTTTTTGATCTTTCTCTTCGAATATTCTAAAAGTCACGTCCTGTGCTTGAACCTTATCTTCTGCCTACCGTTTCCAATTCTACTAGCCATTTTATGTGGAACTTCGTAGAGAAAAATATACGTTGTTCACGATTTGTTCTGAACAATGAAATGGACAGACACGTAGGTAGGTACTTACCAGAAATCAGTGAATCCCATCCCACGTAATCACGTATGATTTAGAATGTATTTAAAAGCCAGCTTCAGAAACTGAAAGTGTATTATGTAAGATTCCCCTCCTTTGTGAAGAAGATCCGTTTAAAACACTAAACATTTTCAGGTAATTCAGATTAATTCAGGTAATTAATGTTGTACAATCTTTTTAAAGAATTGAGTTGCAGACTCACCTAAACGATGGATAATAAGAATAATACCTAGAACGAGATTGGGAAGGTAATTTCTTCGGTGGGAGTAAAAAAAAGAAAATTTGTCAATGTTCTCGTTATTTGCCAACGTTGTTGCATTACCCAACGTCCGGCAAACGTGACGAAATAAACGTGCTGGTAAGGACGCAGAGTGTGGAAATCAATTTGATAGACGAGTGTACGCGTGCCGAATTACCTCTACGTGATGTCGGACCGTTTCACCATTTTCGCCATTATATTAACGACGAGACGAACACGCCAGTCTCGACTTCCCAGTCCCGCAATGGTTACACGCGTATCGTAATGTTACCGTGACGAACAATGGTAACATCGCGATCCAGGGCACGTTTCCACCCGGTGGCGAGGCAAATCGTGGAGGCGGCGGTGGCAGTAGCGGCGCCGGTACACTGTACCTCGTTAATTGAAGTCCGGCGGAAGACGACCATTTTCCAAATTTCATACTTTAGGTGCTCGTCTTTCTGCGACGCGCGATGATGTCGCGTAAAAAATGGAACTTTTTTTGATTGAATAATTGCCAACGCGAGACTGAAGAATTTTTTTTTCACGAAATGCTCCAATCATTTCTCCAATCGGCGATTTACTCGAATTACGCCCCGTGGTGGATACGCGCGTCGATTCAATCGATAAGATTTAAAAAAGAAAGAAACGAAAGAAAAAGGAAAAGAGAAAAATGAATAAATGATCGAACGTTCTGACAATATCGAAACGAGTATCGTTTAACTCGATCGTTTGATCCTCTCTCTCTCTCTCTCTCTCTCTCTCTCTCTCTCTCTCTCTTTCCGTTGGTAAATATTGACGCCGATTTCCTTGTGTTTTACACAAACGCGAAACGGTCCCAAGGGTGACTTCATTAAAAGTATGGTGGCAACCTGCTAGAGTAGAAATATCGATTAATCTTTTTTTCGCGCTCGATATAATCCTTGACGGAACAAGGCACTAATCCGGGCTCCTGTCATCCGTCCTGTGGTCCTGCTGCTCTATCCGACGGATGAGACGGATTACAGCTCGTACCAAATTAACCTTTGTCTCCTCTTCGCCCCGCTTCACCGCCCGGGCAGAGCTGATATGTCGAGTTTACACGAAAACTCACTCAACCGGTCGTGATAACGCGAAACTAAAACTATCCTTGGTGACACAACAGGTGTCCATAGGGCCCGCGATATGGATCGACAAATCTTCCGGTTTACACGGTACGCTCCGTCGAATCCATTTGCCCGCGATCAGTCCTGTCGTTTCAGCACTTCGAGCCGTGAAAGTGAATCCAGATGATCTTGGACGATTCGAGGAAGAGACGCTACGCTTTCGTCGTAGTCCGTCTCTCTTTTCTCTGTCTCTTGCCAGTTAGACACGTGGATATAGGAAAGGTAACAACGAAAATGATTCTTTCAAACGTTTTGGGGAAACGGCACTTTTGGTTTTAACCTTGCTCTTACGAGCCAAGATAAACTTAAAATTCCTTGGGATCCTTTCGAAATCAGAATACCAAAAGCAACGACGGTTACTCCTCGTGCACAAGTAAAAATATTTCAAGAGAGATCTTGACTTCGATAAAGTCCACACACCGACGACCACACACGAGGACCTGAAATCCTGAATAGAAAAATGTCCGTCCCGTAGTTCATCCTGTACATACAAAATGGCGTTTCTACCCTCGAGAGGTGGTAACGCGTGTATATTCCAACCCTCGGTTCCAGCCCCTTCAGATCCATGGGGTAACAAGCACGTAACGTTATGTAACCGTATACATGCCTAAGATCGTGGAGGGTTGGCAGAAAATCGGGCTTTGTCGCCTGGCCATGTGTCCCTAATGCGACTCCCGTGGGGGGTCATTTCTATTCTATTTCCCTTTCATAGGGTGTGTCGACCGTTCTCTAACCCATCCCGTACCGCCCTTATCGCGTATGGTAAATGCATCACGGAGACCCCACAAGGGTGCTCTCTGCAGATTGACGTAAAATCAATGAACGAAGTCAATGGGTCTCTCGTTCGGTTATCCAAAGAGCAAAGGAGGGAGAATGAAGGAGTATTATATGGGATTGCAACACCTCGTATACCCTGGATAATACGCCTGTTAATTACTTAGTATCGCGGGTCGAAAGTATCACTAGATGAACTTTTCCCGATGAATCCCCTCAGTTATCGTAAAAAATTCATTACATGTTTCCTCCTTCGAATGGGTTCTGAAACGCAAGAACGACATAGCAATTGTAACACTTGAAATTGTCAAACACTTCGAGAAACTTGAGGAATTTTATTTCAATCGATACATCTGCGTACTTCTCACTTTTCAAAAGAAAATAACTGCGAGGATTCGTCAAAAGTTCTTTATAGATCGTTTATTAATATTTTCGATATTTTCAATTTTTCAGCTAGAAAATTCGCGATTCTGCCGTAGATTTGTAATCCTACTCGTTGTTCGTTCAAGGTAAATGAAACTAAAAACGATCGTCGAAAGTGTTTACATTAGAAAGCCGATCTCGTTGACGAAAGTTGCTAATGCGAATCAACATATGTTTTCGTTCTAATTAAGATGTTAATTTAAAAAAAAAAAATCACGGTAGTTACAGAACGTAGCTGCAGAAGCTTTCATTATGAACATTCGTTTCGAACGAATGAAAAAAAGGATTTGTGTAGCTGACGGAAATCGACAGGCGAGAGTAAGTCTACCGTTCAATTAAACGTTCAAATAAAGAACAGCTCGTTGTTGAAAAACTTTGCCGGTAGTTGAAAATAAACAACACAACCCTGCTTCCAGATTCCATTTAAGTAAAATGGACGTAAAAAATAATTACTTAATGGTCGTGTTGAAAGTGAATTCTTTCTCTTCCAGTTCGAACGAACGAAACAAGAAGTATAATTAAAGTTAGTTTAAAGTGGAAATCATTGCGCAAACGTCCATTTAAAATTGTGACTGTCAGCGGCTGAAGAAAGGAACTGATCTGAAAAAGGCTAATCCAGAATCGTATATGTGAAAGAAACGCTGCCCAAACTAATTTCTACGTGGGTTTATTTATAACCACGGCGTGTGTAATCGACACTCGGCTACCGTGAGACGAATAGAAGTAGTTTCGAAGTGTAGCCGTTCCGAGCCGAAAAGTGGAAGAGTCATCGTTGCTAACGAGACGACGACGGCCAGCCGAGGTCATTATTGACGTTCTTCCTTCGAGAATGCCTTCGTTCTTAGCGACAGATATTATCGCCATTGTTGAAAGCCCACGATGCAGATCACCAACGTTATAATACGGCGCGATCATTACCGTTAAATTGCTCGGCCGCGAAACCTTTTTAAATCGTCGACGCGTCACTATCGCGCGGATCTGCTGCGCGTCGTGAAATAATAAAACTCAGTGAAAAAAATACCGGTACTCAGACTACAGTGCGACTTTTTCATTCGTGCGAAGTTTCAAGAAAATTCCATCCGTATTTCCCAGTAGCCAGTTCCCAGTAGTCATCAATGATGTGCTCGGCCAAATATTCTAAATCGCGCCGAGGACGAGAGAGTGTCACGATCGTCGTCCCCCTCGGCAATTTATATTTAGATAAAAAATCTATCAAAGTCTTACGAGATCAGGAAAATGCACATTCCGCGACATTTCCTCAATCTCCCGAGAACCGATGGCATCGTTCGATCGGCTAGATCGTGGCAAGGATCCGCCAGAGGATGTTCCGCCGGTCGGTGAGTTTTCCGCGGAAATGAAATAAAAATGAGGACGAAATGCTCTCTTCCGAACAGGTAATTCCCGGTATTTCACTCTCTTTCCCTTCTGCCTTCCTATACAAGCTCTGCCGCGGTCGGCCCCATCGCCTCATCCCTCTATTCCTCCACCGTAGGCAACAACAACGAGTATCCCCCCATCAACCTACCAACCGTGCCACCCCCTCGATGCTTTTCGCGCTTGCTCGCCCGTCGCTGTCGGATTGCTTTTTGTTTCGTGCTTTGTGCCTCGTCCTTTGTTTCCGCGAGTCGCCGCGAGGAAATGACAAACAAATGAGCGCCGCACTCTATAACGTCTACGCTCGTCGCCATGGTGATGGAACGCGGCCGATCGGCATTTTTTTTAACTCGAGAGAGAGACCCCGCCGTGAAACGCTTCGAACACCATCGACCGAAGATCGAAAAATTCACTTGCTCGAGAAAAAGCGTTCGCTGGTGGAATCTCAAGAGGAGATTCCATGCTGTTATACACGAGTCTTGCTGTTAAACAAAATTGATCGATTCTGTTTTTTTCTTTTTTTTTTTAACTTTTTTAATTTCAGTTACAGAAGCGTACGGTTGATATTCAGTTACACTTCGAGAGGATCGTTGTGTTGAATTTACATAAATTCTCTTGACGAGTGAGTCATCCACCTCTGGTTAAGGAGGCGTAAATATTTGAATGGAATGGTGCTTCATTTGGAGAGCAGCTTCTTTAAATTAGAAATCTACCTGCATACATACATTTGTGCGCGCAAATATACTCAAGAAACGGAAGACAGAATTGTCAAAATTGTATGACAGACAGCGAAGCTTTTTATTTAAAAAATCGTCGTGATTAATGTTTGATCTTACACCTTCTTATCTTTACATTACCACTTGTACTTTCTTATGCTTTCTTATCTTTACGACTTCGTATCGAAAACGAAATGGTGAGTAGCCCAAAGCTCCCTACGCAACGATAATACTTTTATGGCGCAACCATGGTAAAGGGAACTGCTTCAACGAGAAGGGTGGCATGCCATTCAAAGCCGATGAGTAGGTGAGCCATGAATTTTTCTCTCGGTGGTGGTCTCTGTAACTATCGATTGTGTTTCAAAGTCGACTGTGTCTCCATTATGTTCGCAACCAAGAGAGAAAGAAAACGAGAGAAAGTCGGAGAGCCGGATGTTCGAGGAGAAGCAGAAACTGAATGGAAGAGAAAGGGGAGAGAGAGAGAGAGAGAGAAAGGAAGAACCCTAAAGTACGGAACGTCCAATTGACTCCGCCATATTGAGTTTGGTTCTATGGGCTCTCGAGTATACAGGGCTCTTGGAATCGAGACACGTTATACGATGGTCCGCCCGTAGAAGGAGCTTCTAGGGTAACTTCGTTATGGGGTTTCTACGTGACCAAAATCCGGCTGGATATGGAACTGGCGTACGATACACGCTAGAAAAATGTACATTGCCGGAAATATCCAATGATGTATTTCTTTCTAACTTTGCTTCTGTTTAAAAGTGAAAAAAAGGAAAAAAAAACGCGTGAATGAAAAAGGCACGCGCTTGTTGTTTCACCCTTGTCATTTTGCGAATGATGGATTGCAAACATTGATGCATTAGTAAGAACACCAAAATGTAAGAGCACAACGTATGTAAGTAAATACCTACGTTCCATTCCTTTAATTATAATCAGAAAAATATGAATTTATATAAACGTTCGCAGTCTAGTAATAACATATGTAGATAATATAGCAGCAATTTCGATAAAATTTTCTTTGATAAAAAAAAAAAAAAGAGAAAGAAACGTATGAGTCGACGAATAAATTTTTTTAAGAACCGCAAAATTTGATCGAGATTACAGTGCCTGTACCACAACTAGGTATCGCCACGAATTTACACCGGAAACTTAGGAGAATCCCGAGGGGACCATTGTCACACCCTGTTCGCGATATGTATCAAATTATCCTCATAATAGAAAATGGCGGCAACGTTACACCTACCAGGTGTTGTGTGAGGCGCCAAAGAACGGTCCATGCCATAAGAACACAATGAATTATAATGCGCTCTATGCCGTGCACAATAATGTCCCCACAATACCGTTTCTGGCTACAAAAGGTGTTGCTTTAATGGGAGTCTGGTTACATCGAAACCTTTTAACCAACGTCGTCGCTTTTCCCGCGCGTGTAAACAGTCGCAGCGACGACTGATCCAATCTTCCCTTCCTCAGAAAGTAGATACATTCTTCCCAGTTCGGCGAAGAATACGATATTCGACGTTGCAGGATGAGACGCCGGTTTTCGATATGACCGTATCGTTTTTTATCTGTATCGAGTTCGAGACGTACACCGGCTACTTAAAGTGGAATAGAATTACACAAGGAAAATCTAGAAATCTGGTCGTTTCTAACGGTCGATATAAATTCGGAGAAAATTCGAAAACTGAGATAGAAGTTGCGCGTTACAGTTGGAACGATACAGTTCCCGTCGGATGAGCGCTGCTGCTATTAAACACGCGCGTGAAACATTAACGAGCACTCGGTCACTCTTCGCGAATTTAATTGCAAAAACTCGTTTCGTCTGTTCGATCAATTAACTTAACGTACTACGAACCTGTGTGTGTGCCGGTATTGCTACCGAAGTGGCGTGCAGTTCTTTTGCGCGAGGAAAGAAAGGAACAAATCGATCCGAGAAAGGTAAAGGAAAAAAAAAAGAAGTGACCATTGCAGTAACGTTGGCTTGTATGAACTTGCACTTTAAGGAAGCACATTGAAGCACAAATCAAAATGCAGTCGCTACCGGAAGAGTACTCGAGCTGTTGAAGAGCCCTTCGCTATTACTGTGAAGGACTTCGCAGTGCTTGACGAATCACTCACTAATTGCGTTCGTGACATGGCCCAGAACTAACAAATGGTTTCTTCGCTTCGGAAAGTGTCGATTATTTTCTTTTTTTTTTTTCAATCTTTTTCTCTATCTCCTCTCGCTCGTACACCTCCACATCCGTGCGTTTCACGCGAACGTTGCGAGACTTTATGAGAAAGAAAAAAGAAAAAAACACGAAAGATCGAACGAACGGTTAAGTGTATTTAATTGTACGAAATTTGTTAACCATAGACAGATATATATATATGGTTGATGCTTTGGAATTTGAGATGTTAAAAATTACGTTGCTTTTCAAATGAAACGTCCGCTAGACTGGCTTACTATTATTCTCTCTATTGTCCTAATGGGGGGATAATCATAAGATTCTCCTTGAGAGTCTCATTACGAATCAAGGACCCCTTAATGGCTCCTATGAAACTCATTGGCCATTTAACGGCGAGGACGCGCCGATAAACGTTGAAAGATTGACGAGCTCGAGTGCGAATTTTCTCGTCAATCATTCTCCTTCTCTTTTGCGACATTTTCTAACTCGCAAACTGGCAGATTACGCGAGAAGATTATAATTACGAATGCAGAAACTCTGTTTCTAATCCACGGGGGGGTGTTCCGTTTTACAAGTGAAACGTAGAGGAACGTTTGGAAAGTAAGAAAAGCGAAAAGCAAAGGTCATTTGAGACGATGAAAGAAAGCATGTTAAATGGATCGCAAAATGTAGATATAATACAGTAAACGAAAATAAAATTGGAAATATATTAGAGTTACACGAGGTTGGGACACATCAGTCACGCTATGCTCGCAACTATATCGTATTTTCATTATCATCAAATTGGACACGTAGTACAGCCACGAATTTTAACAATGGTAGCCTCACCATACTTGCCTACGTACGCCCGACACCCTTTATACGTTCCCCTTGCGGAAACGCGACGTCTCCATGGTTACAACATTGAAACCCCGCTAGGGGATGACAAAATGGAGAGGCGCAATACTCGGCTTGACAAAAGCGAAGTAGAATCGAAGAACTTCTTCGGCTACGTACTTGCATTTGAAAAGTCGAAATCTATACAGAGACAGATATGGAAAGACTGACAAAGTCTCGCGCTAATGCATCCGCGTGATGATTAACACGTTGACTGCCACGGTATTTTTCAGGATCCCGATGTAAAAAGCCAATTTAATTTAATCATATTATATTATTAAAAACTCCTATTATAGTACATAGTAATCATCAAAAAGCATGTAGAATGTGTTTTTTTTTTTTTAAATCTTGCGAATTATCTCGTAGTTGGCTTATGTAAAGAAAGACTATTAGATGGCCCAAAAAGATTGCATTACATATTATATGTATATATATATACATAATGTGCACAAACTTTTTCATAAAGCAACTTCTTTTAAAATAAAACTTATAAAGTTTAGAGAAGCATTCGTCGACACGTTGATTGGAGAAGAGATTCAACCAGTTTCAAAAAAAATTAGATTGCAAGAGTTTCATTATTTACAGAGTATCCGAATCTGTCAAGAGAAGCCAGCCCTTCGCGTGGATGACTGTTTCAAATAATTATCACAAATAAAAATATTCTTTTGCTTGTTGATTTTGAATAAACTTTGTATTATTATATTTTCTGTTCATTTATTAATCAATTTTCCGTTCATGTAAACCAATAATGATTTTTTCTCGAGATTTTTTCTCTTTTCTATTCGAGAAAGAGGAATATCTCAAAAATCGCCGGGTTCCTTTACGAAAGCATCAACGATAATATCCAATCCAATGCACTAAGTCATAAATATATAATTCAACAACTGAAACGAAATTCTCTATTTCTCTAACGAAATTTTAGCTAGTACTTCATTAAATGAACGTCGGGTGGTTCAATTCACTTAGCTAAACACGAACTGCTTGTCTTCCGATAAGGATTCAGATAAACGGGATTCTATTAGCGAGTATATAAGTATTGCCAATTTATAAAATTGATAGTTCAGCCAAAAATATATAGGAACAGGTGGATACTCCAACAATTGATAAACAATATGTCATTATATAATTTCCTCAACTATACGAATAAATGTATCTAATATCTATTTCGCTACCGCAGCACAGATCGCATCATGTCCACGCGATTTACGTTAACATCGTTCAATGGTGCCCGCATTGACGCTATCTGTCATCGGAATACCATTCAACCCAGTGAGTACTGACGACAGAACATCGGGTTCTGACAAGGTTCAACTTGAAAGAAAAACCTCGAGAAAGAAGATCGTATCTTTGCTTTTCCTGAAATAGTAGACTATTTCTTCGTAGTCCAAGCTCGATAGACTTTTCACAATTCCAATACGATAATCGGATTTCGCACGACACGAGGCGAAACAGCAGTTGCAAATAACGCAGGAGAATAATTATTGATTGTACAATTATTGAATATGATTATCGAGCGAAATACGAAGGAATTTTCAATCAGCGCACAGCGCGATACAATTTAACACGGTTGTACTTAATTTGACTTTAAAGTAAAACGATGGATACTAAAGTAAAGTGAAGAAAAGAAAAGAACTAAAGAACTGAAGGTTAGTGGCTGGTCTGTAAACAATAGAGGATCATCGAGCAAAATGGCGACCCAATACACAAGCGTCTAATCCCGGATGAGACGACGGATGTGACGGTGGCAGCAAAGGATGACGGAGACGAAGGTGGAAGCGGGAGGAGACGCAGACGCATCTCTCGGATTACGTCTTAACAAGCTCCACGACGTTCATTTGTCTTATCCGCTCTCGCTAATGCGACAGCAGCTGTTGAAATGATTAATTCACCACGAGGATGTTCCTACGCCTTGTTCAGACCCGTAGACGCGGCCGCATTCGCGCTACCACTGCTACACTCCGACTTTCCATTATGGTTCCCGTCTCGATTAATCAACTCCCTTATCGTTACTATAAATACCGTCAAATATTTAATTAAACATCGTGCTCACGATGACAGTCGTTTGACGCGAACATACCACACGTCAGCTGTTTTTAAAGTACAGATAGAGGTTATTTATCTGTTGTATTACGCATTCATTACGCATTCGGATACAATTATACCTGAATGTATTTTAATTTAAATAACTGATCGTGAAAATATCACGTACTTATAGATTTATATAGACGTAGATCCTAAAATAATTTCCAAAGACTCGATAAATCAATAAATCCATTCTCAATATATCCAACGTTTTCTTATTTTTCAAGGTACATTAAAATATTTAAAATTCCTTTATTTTCATTCCTTTTACCTTCCAAGTAAATACCGTATTTACGCAAAGTTTATTACAAAGCGATAATTAAACGCATGTCTATTTAATTGAATAAAGAAGAACAGAGCAAACGAAAACATGAATGGCACAAAGAAAATGATGAAAACCTGAGTTGTCTTCAGTTTCAAAATGACAAGAACATCAGCGAGTATCTTAGGTACTTACCAGCAAATACAAAGAAACCTTATTACAACTGTTTATACTTTGTCAAAACAACGTTCGATCGCCAAGATCTGATTGGATTAACTTTCACTTTCCATAATTTGTCTGTCGCGAAGGAAAATGGGGGATCGGTTATTGTTACCGATCGATGACTAATCCGCTCCGCGATCGTTAGTATTCGCTACATAAGGGCGCTAACTGACTCGATTATATGGTATGGGACCGTGGAGAACAAAAGACCACCAGCGTGACAATTGAACTTCATCGTGCTGATATAAAGTTACAGATGCGAAGGGAGAAAATAAGAGGCGAATATTAAGTCGGCATACAAAATGGCCGTCACGAAGTGGAAAAAAAAAATGGGATGCGTTAGCTCCTCTCGCTTCTGCAGTAGGTACCACATGCTGATTCACAGAATACGATGCGCGTAGGGGGCGAGGAGCATGGCACGCATGCGCCAACTACGCGATCGAAAGCTCCGCCCGAAGACAGCCTTTGTTTAATCCACGGTACCTACGCCCACGACATGTGGCCAACAAACTACGAATTTGTTTCTCGGCGGGATTCTAATCTTGGATTGCAATACGCCGCAGATTATAAAAACCATGACGTGAATAAGAATTCGCAAGTATGACGCACAGTACATCAATGAGTTCAAAGCGTTTTTTATTGCGTGACCGTAATTTAGGTTATGTAATGATGTTTTCAGTGTCGTGCAAGTCTAAAAGGTTATTTTTAGTAATGTAAATTCGCAGCAGACAAAAATGGGAAATTGTTGCAAATTATTAAGTTATATTCAAATGAAACATGAGAGTTTGAGAGGCACAAATGTAAATTTAGGTATTACGTTATTTCATATTCAATAAATGCAAAAAAATGTAGAAATTGTAATTAATGTTATAAATTGAGGCGATGTATGTATCCTAAAAAAATTTTCTTGCATACGGTAGCGTGGCCGAGCGGTCTAAGGCGCTGGTTTAAGGCACCAGTCTCTTCGGGGGCGTGGGTTCGAATCCCACCGCTGCCAACTTTTTTTATATTAATAGTTTTTAAAATTTTTAAATTAGTAATTAAAAATAAATATTGCAAAATTAACATTGCTGAAATAAAAGAAATTAAATAATAATCAAAATAACTAATTTACACACTTTCTAAGCTAAGATATATAAAAACAATTTTAACATGAATAATGAAAATATTAAAATAGTTGCATATTTATATGTAAATAATATAAATCTAATGTAAAATACGAATAAAATAATAGACGTAATAATAAAAATCCTGCATTACCATCATCATGGAATTATCTAGTATCGATAAGGAAGTAATCTGTAATAACACTAACATGCTGGTAAAATAGGTAATAAAAAAAATATTGAATCAATGATTGAATATATTCATCTAAATCATTTTTGTTTTCTAAATTAATTAGAAGTAAAATAAATGTTTTTTTTGCATATATTTTATTATGCGTTAGTGTTTTCGAAAATTATTTCTTACACAGCAAAGTATATTCATATACCTGTTTGTATTTCTTACAAAGATATCGATAAATTCCATTAATTACATATTATGAAAAAGAATGGAATTGATTGAACAAAAACTAATATTTAAAATCAGGAGCGCATAAAATAATCGTCTTTTTAAAAAAGAATTTCGATATATTCAATGTTACGTGATAATTTCTTACAGTTATAGCGATATCTGATAAAACATGCGAATTCACAGTTCTTCATAAATGCGTCACGCAAGTGTTTTTCAAGAAACAAAATTTCTAGAAACTCTTTAGTAAAATTCATTTTGACGTTGAACACGGATCCGATAAGAAAGTCCATACTTGTACTTCTCATGATGACCTCTACTCTGATCTACTTAAGATGAAAACTTTCGTCACTAATACATTGTCTTTGCTGAAAGCAGGGAGTTTTATACATGATTAACGCCGCGAATAATATTGATCTATATCTTTAGATTAAACTTTAAGAATTGTTTGATCGAATTCTTCGTCACGATCGTCGAAACACTATTTCAAAACTTACATTTCTACGAGCATACATATATATAAAGATTTGAAAATTATAAGTTTGTTCCAGTGTATAATTAGCATAAAATTATCACGAAGTTGCGAATAAATTTAAAGGAAAAAATTTTTCACGTATATTATTTTTTTCAACAATCATGATTACAAATGATAAAATTGTACATGTGTCAATTTTGGAGATAGTTAAATTACATCTTCTCTCATTTGTGTATGGCTTGTGTTTAATAGTGAAAAGATTTCCTAAATGGATCTGGAATCCCAAGAAGTTTTTCATGATGCAACAACGAGATAAGCCTCCGCCTTGTCTCGTGGACAATAATTTAGGAACCCATTCTTATGTAAAAATCAAAGTAAGTGCATAATCAAAGTTTCTATTATAGATCGATAATGCACATAAACGTGAAAAACATTTCGATTGAAAGCGTCCAAAAAATATATAATGGTTAACTTTTAGCAACTAGTTGATGCACACGTTCGATTTCGATCGATAGATTATAATATATTTTTAAGAGATGTCGAAAACACCTGTGTTAATTTCGTTCTTAAATATGGCGTACAATTCAATTTATCTCGTGTCAACCTTTTCATTATCATTTTACTTTTTTTTTTTTTTGTTATTAATTTTTCATTATTCACATCAATGACAATGCTCTCCATCGAACAAAATACATTCCTAATTTAATAATATTAGAAAATAAAAAGGTAGAAATAAAAACTATAGAAGAAAATAAAAACTATAGAAATCAAAATTTATTTCAAGAGTAAAAGAAGAATAAAAAAATTTTTATTTTCCCTATAGGGTGTAAAATTCCATTATGTAGAAGCTGGAAATAAAAATGATCCACTTATATTACTCTTACATGGATTTCCTGATTGTTGGTTGTCTTGGAGAGAACAAATACCATGTCTTGCTCAACATTATAGGTTTAAAATTCATTTTCTTTAATATTTTGATAAAATTGTAAGATTTTTTTTTCATAACAATCATATGTTCCAGAATAATAGCAATAGATTTGAAGGGATTTGGAGACAGTGATAAGCCAGCAGCTAAAAGTTGTTATAAAATACGAATTTTAATTGAAGAATTGAAACAATTTATTTTAACTTTCGGAGTAAAACAATGCAGCATAATTGGTCATGATCTAGGAGGACTTTTGGGATGGTATATGGTGACCCTATATGGGGATATGATTCATAAATTTATTGCAATTTCGAGTCCACACCCTAATTTTTATTGGAACAGGACACCTGGAGATTCAATTTTTGATTTAAAGTAGGGCTATTATAACCATATGTTTTCTAAAATATTTTATTTCTAACATAGATATATTCACGTATATTATTGTTTAGATGGATACATTTCAGTAGATTACCATTTCTACCTGAGATTGATGCTCTTAAAGAAGATTTATCAATCATAAATGATGCATTCCAACATCTTCAATTAAATAATGCAAAAAGTGAGAAAGATTATGTAGAAGCTTACAAGTATACATTTAGTAGAAAAGGTAAATAACTACAAAAAATTTTGAATAATGTCTGTTATGTATGTAAAAAATGACAAAATCAAAATGGTTAATTATAGAGGATTGGACAGGTGCAATCAACTACTATCGAAATCTTCCATTTATAAGACTTAATACAGATAATTGTGATCAAATTTCTACTAGAACTTTACTTATAATTGGAAATATGGATCCAATTGTAACAATAGAAAGTATTGTACAAAGTTCTGAATATATTAAAAACTTTAATGTGAAAATGATCTCTGGAGCACAACATTTTCCACACCAACAAAAACCAGATATAGTGAATGAAGCAATCAAGCTTTTCATGGGTAAGTCATTTTATAAACTTTTATGAGTATCACATATATTAGAAAATGAATAAATTATGTTATAGGTACAAAAACTCATTTAGAAAAACCGTCATCTAAGAATATTATGTCTTCATGGCTTGGATCTCTCAGTAATACTGTCAAGTATGGTAACCATATGTTTGATACTGTTCATAAAAAGACTAGTGGAGTAGTTAATGTTCTACCTAGCAAAGTATTTTACTTAGGTCAAACTACAAGTTAAATTATATTTATATCTCTATTAAAATGTAAAACCCACCAAAGTCTTTTTGTATTTTCTTTATTTAAACTTTGGTCTGAGAACACCAGAAAATATCTAGTTATTTTTCATCACAGAATAACAAAAGATCAGAACATAAAAAGACTTAAATAATCTTATATAGTTAAATTATAAAATACTCAGCAAATTAATCTTTTTACCTTAATAACTACAAACATAAAAAAGGCTGATTTGTTTTAATATGTTTTGTTTAATATTATTTACATTTTATAAATAAAATAATTTTAGGGGAAAAAATCATATATTTTGTTCTTGTAATGATATAAATATATAAGTTTTAAGTACAGTATGAAAAGATCTGTAAAGTAACTGTATATAAAATATATTAAGACATTTACATTAAATCAAATACATGATATACTATATAATATACTATAAATAATGGTTAAAATTATTTTTCACAAAATATTGTATATATTTGTTGAAATAATTTAAAGTAGAATGTAAAGAATGAATTAAATTGTCAATTATAAAAATATATATTTATTATAATTAAAAATATGTATACAATTGCAACTTTTAATGTAATTTTTTTATGTTAAATATATTAAATTTATTCTTTTAAAACATAGAGTCTGCTTCATTGTTTTACTATCTTTTTCTTTTATTAATAACTTTAATTATTTTGTTGCATCTTTTCTGATTTGTTTCCTGTAATAATAATCAGAATTTATAAAATTATTTAAAAATAGAGAATCAAAAACCAAAATTAAAATCATGTTACTTTATACCTACTTCCCGAAATTTTCACCATCTTCAATAGTTTCTGGTAATTCACAGTTCATTGTTTCTGGCAGTAGAAAACATAATAAAGCACCAAATAATGGTCCAACTCCAAATATTAATGGTGGTAACCAAGGGTCAATTTTTCCCTAAATATACATATAATTCAATATATTACGATTATGTATTTAATTAAATATATAATAAAAACGAAAAATTACCATTGTTGCAATATATGGTGCAATCATACTTCCAACTCTTGCACAGACACTTCCTAAACCAACACCAACATTTCTGATTACAGTTGGAAATACTTCACTGCTGTACAAGTATATTGTTGGAAAACTAAGTGACATTCCTGCAAGACCTAATGTAGCTAAAAATACTGTGAAATTTGAATTTGATATCACAGTTAGTAATAGTAAACTTGCAGCAGATAAAAGATTTCCACTTATTAAAATTCTTAAACGTGATACACGTGATATTAAAAGCAAAACTACCACAGTTCCAGGTAGTTCAGCAGCAGCTGAAAATAGTAGATCAAATTTTAGATATGTATTCTTATTAAATAAAAATAGGTATTATATAAACTTACCAGATACAGCAACATTCACAAAAATGTTACCATCAATATGACCCATATATTGTGCTAATCCAAAAAAACAACTACCACACACAAACCAATTAATGCATATACAAATAGTTTTTAATCTTAGATTTGGAGTTCTGAACAAGTGTGTAATATTATATTTTTCTTTACTTTGTTTATGACGAAGTCCCACATTACTTTCGTATGTTTCAATTGCTGTTTTAACATTTTCTATCGGTATTTTATTTCTGTTTGCTGCTTTGATTAGAATTTGCTCTGCTTTTGTCAATTTGCCAACAGCAAGTAACCATCTTGGTGATTCAGGTATAATCCTATAATATATAAAAATATGTCTATTTTAACTTGATGGCAAAAAGATATTTGATATTAATAAAGTTTTTAAATCAATAATAGTAGTGTTCAATAATTAACACTAACATACCAATAATATGATAACAAGAAAAGTGATGGTATAGAAACTGCCATTTGAAAACCATCCCATGTATGTGTTAAATATGAAATTAAAGGATTCATTAAATGACCTAATAAAAATGGCGCATGAAAGAGAACTGACATGATTGAACGCCATTCTATTCCCACAATCTCCATAACTATAATTTAACACATAAATTAAATTATACACTTCTATAAATCTATGTATATTATGTTACTTATACAATATATTAATCACTTACGTAAAACAAAACTAACAAGCATAGTACCACCTGTAGCTATGGCAGAAATAAATTTAAATACTACAAATAGTTCAAACCATGGAACAAATGCACATATAAATCCAGTTAATGATTGTAATCCTAAAGCAATCATTAGAGGCTTTTTCCTACCAATTCTGAAAAAAAAGAAAGATTATTTTTAGTAATCTGTAACTTTTTTTATTTATACGTATGTATTTATTCCTTTTATTACTTTTATTATTTATTACATTGTAATAACATTTTATTATTCATTACATTATAATAACAGTTATCATACCGATCGGCCATTATACTGAACACTAAATTACCAATAAGAACTCCAAACATTACACAAGATTGTACAAAATTTGCTAATTGTTCTCTATCACAGACCAAATCCCACTAAAAATAATTAAATGTAGTATTATAGGAATTCATATATTCGAAGATAATAAATTAGAAATTTAATTTACTTGAGTTATAATACTCTCTTTAAATATGCGCTTGTCATATTTAAAACTTGTACATTTCTCCATGGTACCATTTCCTACATCTACATAACATTTTAATATTGTAGATTCATTAGTCATTGAGATTGGTGCGGCACATGAAAAATTAGTTGGAGGTGCAAGAAATATAATGGAAAGTTGATGCCAAGCAACTGGAAATTTTACAAGGGACAATGCCACAGCAATAACAATATGCCATGGGCCCATCACACCCATAGCGTTTTGTATCACATCTAATGGTGCATGTTCTGAAACAAAATATTCTTAATTATTTATATATAATAATTTTATCTTATACTACATAATACCTTAATAATTAAAATTGAAATTAAAATTTAAATGATAATGAAATAGAAATTAAATTGAAATAGAAAAAATATCATATATATAAAATTTGAATTATAATTGCCGCCAATAATCTCTATTATCGATAGATGGAAAATACTAATATTTTTGTATTTAAAATTTATTTTTAATTTAAATCTTTTCATTAATTTTTATTTCAATTAATATTATAGAAATATTTATTAAAAAATATTTATATAATAATGTTGGAAATATTATTACCTGTAATTTATCAACATTGTTAAATATTCTTATGATTAAATGATTGTAACATGTAATTCTCTAAATATAACCACAAGCATAGACGAGATATATGAATAGATCTTGTTATGAGATTTCGTGTCCCATGCTCTAATAAATACCGATATAATAAAATAATATTTTAACGTACTCTATGCTTAAACGACGATAAATTGGGAAACTACATTAAGTGAAACAATTGAAGTTACTCAAGTAGTTAATGCGCCAAAAATATAATTTTTGAAATCCATTACATTGTTGAAATTTTTTTATAAACTACAAAACTTTGTTATTTATTTAATATAAATCATCATTTCATGAAGATTTAATGAAAAATACAGATATATGGAATATATTCTTATATATCTCGCAAAATTAATTAAATTTACAAACTAAAGACCACTGATCATTAACTATTTTACAATTTCACTGAACTTTATTAGGGCAAGATAAGATTTTCCATTCGATTTTCCACTCTCTGACGTAAGAATATTGCGTGTGAATGTAAAAATATGTACATGGCATCGTTTAAAAAAATAAATTTGACTTCATAATTAATAATAACGAATGATTTGCAAAAAATAATTTATAGTACACAATCCATTATTCCAAACGGTATTTGTAGAAACATTTTTTTGATAAGTCCGATCTTTTATAAACTTAAATTTCCGAGATAAAGATAATTCATTTAAGCTGCGGATTTATATATTTAGAAGAAAGAAACGTCATATTTAATTATGTTATTTTATATTAAAATATCATATTTCAATCAATTTTTTTCTAATATTTTTAAATAGATGTAAATAATCAAATATATGATAAATTTTTCATCCCAATTTCCATCGATCGCTGTTTTAAATCGTTATATTTCTTCATTGATGAAGTACCGCTATGTTCAATTCAATAAATAATTCTCGAAGCAAATGTGGCGACACTGTCCATATTTTTTTATTTTAATTCTCCTCAACATTATCGTATTAAAAATTGATACGACAGGATGTGACACGAAAATGATGAGGAGATCCTAGGATCTCGAAATCGTAGGATAAAAAAATACACTATATGTAGGTCTATTTATATATGTATACCTCGTCTGTCATGTAACAGTAGTATTTATACGACTCAAATTACTGCAACATAATCTTGAAATCAGAGGTTCACATGAATTAATATGTTATTGTAGGCGAGCCACATATGTTTATGAAGTATAATGTTTATTACGTACAGATATTATTTGTGTATAATTATATAAATAGTTATAATCTTTATAAAATCATGAGAAAACTACGTATGCATCTAAAATAAAATTCAGAGGCGTTCGAAAAATAAGTATAAATAGATAGAAGGAAAGTAGTAACAAGTTTTATAAACACATTTTTAAATATTTGGAATTCACAAGTACTTCTTTCACAATTTACAAATTCTGATATATTTCGAACTATTGTTTATATAAATTAGTTAGATAAATCTTTGCATAAAAATAATTTGTCGTTAAAAAATAAAATTCGTTAATAAATATGATTATATAAATATTCATTAATGTTTTTTCCATTCTATTACATTTCGAACAATTTAAAAATATAGAAACGACTTATATGATCCTCTCTGTAGAAACATTACAAATAATAAACACCAGATATTGTAAAAGTATACATTTCATCGTATGAAAAATACATAAGTAATAACATAGGTCATTTATTAATAGATCATAGATAAATCATAGATCATCTGAGAACAAATAGATAGTTACGGAATTTTATATATAACTCCATACACAATGTATTTTACATTATAATTGGAGTGATAGATTTTAAAACTCAGTTAAAAATTAAAATTTAGAATATTGCAAGATTAAAACTTATGTGCACTATTTCGTAACAAATTTATTTTTTATGCAACAAAAAAATTTTATCGTTTTAGTTTCTAAATTATATTCCTTAAAACGAAAATTAATCACTTCAATACTTAGATATACAATAAATTGACAAGTTTTATGGATAAAATTTTAATTTAACTAAATTTAATACACACTTTTAAGAAATTTCGTCGCAATTCCAAAATACATATAGTTTTTTTTATTATAAATACTGATTATAACTAAACACATTTATTTTATTATAAATTTATTTATAACTACAAAAGTTAAAAACAATATTTATATATAATATCTAAAAATTTATCTTTTTAGAAGTAAATAGATTTTATATTACACATCAAATCTATGAAAAATCTATGTTTCTTTTAATACACAGCCATCTTTTAATATTTTAATATTTTAAGTTTAATAGATATAACAAATTTCAATTATTTTTTCGTATGCGTATCTCGGTAACGCGCGGCATCGTACCACAAAATTGAAAGTATATTTAGATTCAATCGTGTTTAAAAGACTAACATGAATAAATGTAGAACCTTGCCAAATATATCAACTTACCTTTCATTGCCCCCTCGAGCATTGTACTTGAAAATTTCTGTCGAAATTTTGTTTCAGTTTGTACAATTACTATCTGCACAATACTATGCGTGTCTAAGTATTTTAAAAGCCTCAACTCTTATTGAAAGGCTGGAACAAACTGAAAGAAGTTCTAATGCTATTCTTCATCTGTTTTATCGATCTAGATCGCAAGTAATGGCAAGGTAAAAATACCACATTAACAGATATCTACCTTATCAATATTTTTGATTGTGTATTTCGTGTATACTTTTAACTTATTGCATGCTTAAATACTGTAATTAATTATGATTGTGACTTAACATCAGAAAACAAATATGAATCAATATGAACATGCTTCTTTTGAAATGACATTTATTTTGTCTAACATAGTAAAAAATAATAATAATTTTAATACAAATTAATAAATATTAATTGTATAAAGCTATAGTTTTTTTACATTTGAAATAAATTTATTTTTCAAATGCAAATGAACTAAGTATTTTACTTGAGGATCGTTTTGGTTCATTATTTTGCTCACTCTCTGGACTTAATTTTCTTTTTTTTGATTCCGAGGTCTCCGGAGTTTTGTTATTTTGTGAACCTATATTCTCCTCTTTGTATCTTGCCAAGGCAGTTTTTGTTAAATCAGCAGCACTTAATTCAGGAAACTCTTCTTGTAAGCTCTTTTTATTTTTAGTATACCAACTAATAAATGTTTCCCTTTTTGGACCATCCTTTGCTTCTTTTGTCTTTGACTTTGAAGGTACGGGTGTTGTTACTTTCTGCGGTTTTTCTGGAGCTACTTCTAATCCAGCTAAGCCTGTTTTGTATTAAAAATAAAAATTTCAAATGAAAATTAAAATAAAATATTCTTTCTTTAATAACAATAATAATACCTTTCGTCGCTGGAGAATTAGCGCTTTTTAAAAAGGGGTTACTTCTTTTTTGTGATAATGCTTCAGTCATAGATAATGGTTTAATTTCTATATCTGGCTTTTTTGTAATAGATAATGAAATTGTGGATTCTTTAATATCATTATTCAATTCTTCATCGTCGCTTTTATTAATATTTTCATTATCATTGTCTTTACTTTCCATTTCTTTCTCTTTTTCTTCTTCCTTCATGTCAGCAATCGATTCAAATTTATTAGATAAAGCAATTCGATTTATTCTTCGTGCATATTTAATTGCCAATTCTATAACTTTTTCCGAAGCAATTTGTTCACATAATTCTACCGCTCGATACTCCAAATTATTTCGGCAAGCGAGCTAATTAAGCAAAACAAATAAATATGTAGAAAGACTTACTAATCTATAAATATAATAAATAACAAATATTAAATTAATTAAAATAACAAATATTTACCGCAATAAGGGACAATACTGCTTCGTTCTCTTCTGATGGATCAGTTCCCAACTTCCATAATTTTAGTTCTTTTTCCGTTTTTTCACTTTCAAGTTCACAAAGCGGTAGAGTTAATGATACTTCTGAGATTACTGGACGTGGAGTAGTTGGAGGATAATGGCTTCCTTTGCACAAAACACAACGAGCGGTACTTTGTTGTTCACTTATTCCAATTATGAAATAATGGTCTGCTTTACCCTTAGACTGTTTTAAATTTATTAATACAATGAACTGAATGTAATATATGTAATATATATATATGTATATGTAATAAGAGAAATATATTTATTCACCTGTTCACTCATATCACTGGCCACTCTCCACAAAGACGATTTTTTATTATATACTCTAATAACATCATCAGCATCCATTATTACAGGGGAACCAAAATCAGTAATTCCTAACCACATTAGTTCTGATGATGGTGACAAAGGAAGACACAATGTTCGACTAATTAAATTTAATCCTCGAATTTGAATGAACAGTAAATTCATACACTGATCTCCTGACGTTCCTATTTAAATATTTCAAGTTCATTAAAAATTTGTTAGAAAGTAAACAATAAAAATGACACAATAAAAAAAAATACCTATTCCAGTGTGATACGCAAGTACTAAATTATTATTCAATCCATTCATTGCTACTACAGGACCTGGCAAAGCTATGATTTCACGCTGCGTACCTCCTACAGTAAATATTCTTAAATGTCTCCTAGAAGTTCCAAGTGCTACAAAATTATTACCAGCTGCAATACAGTGTCCTTCTTCATCTTCAGGAAGCTCTAAAGACCATTCCTTATTTCCAGAACCCCAACCTATTTTCAATTTAATTATGATTACTTCTTAAATAAATAAAGTAAAAAAGTAATAATTACAATATTAACCTTGTAATGTTATTACAACAAGTTTGCTTCGTGTGTCACTACTTGATGGACAATTCAATGCAAATGCCTCTGTTGACAAAGCAGCTATTGTATGTTTTAAATAATTATTGATATGCATACTACGATGAACTGTCGCATCATGAAATTCTACTTCAATACTAGATTCTTCTCCATCTTCAGAAGTAAAACATCTTACCATACCTACATCATTCCATACCTATATGGAAATTAACATTTTAATATATATGTACGTGTGTGTGTGTTAATTACTACAATAAAAACAATTTTACCATAAATCGAGATAATAAATGTAATGGTGATGAACTAGGTTGAAATGGTGGCTGTAAATGGACTTCAGGTACAAAAGTATTTGCATCATGTAATTTTTCAGACTCTACATCAGAATGACTTTTTTGATCATCCTCACGTTCTACTGATGTTTTGATTTTGTTTAGAGATATGACAGTTTCACCATCATCGTCATCATCATCTTCTGGAATATCAAGATTACCATTTTTGACATCTTCACTTGCTTCTAAAGTTAATTCATTAGTTGCACTATCAGGCACTATCTAAACATAAAAAAACTAATAGATTACTTTTCAAAGTTTTAACAAAAATGCATGTTTTACATATACTTACAACATCAACACATCCTAATTGACCTAAAGTATCACAAAATGCAATTTCATCTGATTTATCAATGTTCCAAGATAATGCTGTGATTTTAGTGTTCTGTTGATGTTCAATATAGCCAACTAATTCTTTATTTTGTATATTCCAAACAATTATTTCTCCTTGTACTGAAGTAGCAGCTAATAATGTGCCACATTCAGAAAACTTACATATATTAATTTCCTAAAATGGAGATAACAATATGATAATACATGTTATATTAAGTAAAATATTTAAATAAAAAAACGCACAGTTTTTATATTAATACATTTTAAACGAAATAATTCCTTCCAAGAAGATCTTTCAACAATAATTATATCCTTTATATTGGGATATGCAAGATATCTTCCATCTTTAGGATGAAATGAAGGCACACCATATGTTTTAGCTGTAAAAAATGAGTTACATTTAGGAACAACATTTATCCAACTGTTTACAACCCGTTTTTCTTTAATATTCCATACTCGTATTGAACCATCTGCGCTTGACGATGCCTGCAAAAATTAAATATTGTAAGCATAAAACTAGAAGATACATTAAGAACTTGATAATGAAACGTGTTTTACCACAAACTCTTCTTTTGGATCCAAAGACAAACCTAATATAGGAGCCTCATGACCTATTAATTCTATGTTATTTGATGTACTAATATCAGTAACTTGAATTCTCATATCACTACAACATAATACATATCAAGTGAACTAATATATGAACTATAATAATATAAATTATTACAATGTTGTATGTATATTTTATATACCATCCTCCTGATACTATAATATTACTGTCTTTTGTTGTTGCTAATGCTGAAACAGGTGCTGAAAATCTAGTAACTATTCCTTCTTTTTCAAGATCCGGATAATTAAGAATTTGGACTGTATTATTATCATTACCAACAAATATCTTTCCATTCTGAAATCATTAGAAGATTTATAAAAAAAATTATAAAAACTAATAAGCATTAGAAAAGAATATGAATTATATTTATATGAATTATATTATAATTAATGTTTTCATTTAATATATGTAATATATACTTTTGATACAACTGATATAGCTTGTTCTGAGACACAGCTTGCACTTGGATCATCATCCATTAGATTCAACCAATATCGAACATCTCCATCAGATCCGCAAGTGATAAGTCCTTTGCTAAAAATATAGATATTATCTTCTTAATTATATATTTCTTTTATTCATAATGTTTTGAATACTTTAAACTTCTTTCTGACCTATTTTTCTCTAAAAAAAACTAAACAAAAGAATTAACTTAAGAATGTGAAGAAATTACTTTTGAAATAAAAAATATTTCTATTAAAAATATCAATAAAGAATATTAATTTGTATTTATAACTTTGCTTACTTTTCACCAATAAAATAACAAACGTCTGTATGTCCCTCTGGATGTGCATAACGCATAGGTTTTTTTATTAATGGCATTTTCTAATAAACCTGACCAACAATTTTACGTATAATCGGATATAATATATTAACTAGCTAAAATTTTTCATTAAAAACTCGTGATCCTTTGCACCTGTATTTTGGCGCGCATTCTCCAGCCGTACCGTATATCTCTTCGATTAGAAATTTAGCAGATTTTCTTGTGTATTATCAAAAACTTACTCAAGGCTTTATTTTTGAAGGTATAATTAAAAAAATTAATTTCGAATATTTTGAATATTTTAAATATAAAAGATCCATATACAGTACAAAGAAAAAAATATTTACAAATTCAATTAGTTAATTCAAGTTTAATACAAAAACAGTAAAATGAAACAAATGTAAAGTATTCAGAATGGAAGTTTATTAATCTAGGGAATTTTTCAATGTTAATGCCTCAGCCTGATAAAATATTTTTTCTGTAGCTAAATTCCGTACATTTGGTAGCAGACGCAGCCTTTTCTAGGGTGGCCTATATGCAACGAGGAGTTTGTAAATTTCGTCATTATAAAATATAAATTTCTCTATTAAGATGACCATGATTTCAAAAGCTGCAGTGGGTATTGCTGTTGGCATAGCTGGAATATTTGTTGGATATTGCTTTTATTTTGATCAGAAGCGTCGTAGCGATCCAGATTTCAAAAAGAAATTGCGTGAACGTAAGTTAAGCTATAGTATCCTAAATAGCTAATTTTTCTAAACCATGTGATGCATGTTTTATTGATACTATTTAGGATTGTATAAAAAAGCACTTAGAGTACATGTCAGTTATTCTAATGACAACAATGATTCATAATTAAAGATAATTAATTATTTTTAGAAAATTATATTTTTTGTTTCATTAAATTTCATTCGATTCACTACTTGTAATATTTTGAATTTTGTTGATTTATTTTAGAATTTGAAAATAATATATCAATATACAACTTACTTGATATTATATTAAATATATGAAACTTGTTAATATATTATTTCATATTTATAGGTAGAAAAGCAAAGAAACAAGCTCAGAGTGCTACTTCAAAGATCCAAGATTTAAAAGATCATGAAGTTGTGCAAAGATTTTTCTTACAAGAGGTAGCATTATATCTTCTAGCAAATATAAATGTTACTTAATTTTTTTTTATTACATTATATTTAATATGTCTTAAAGGTCCAACTAGGAGAAGAAATGCTTACATGTGGTGATATAGAAGGAGGAATTGAACATTTAGGAAATGCGGTTGCAGTTTGTGGACAGCCTGCACAATTGTTACAAGTTCTTCAAAAGACACTGCCACCACAAATTTTTCACCTTTTATTACAGCGATTACAACCTATTAGCCAGGTATGTAACTAAATGTAATTTTTAATAAGAAAAATGAAAGGGGAAAATTTGGTTTATCACTTATTGTTACAGAAACTATCAAGTCAAATTGCAATGGCTGAGGAAGATGTTGAATAAAATATTATGCAAATTTCGTTGAATATTTCAAAAAATAAAATCCAACCATTAGTAGAAAGTGTATGTTTTTTTCGATGATATAGACATCTGCGTGATTTTAATCTGGTCGAACTTTTTAATTATGTGTCTTGTTCTCCTTAACTGAACTTCCATATTCCTTAATTATACATTGTTAATTAAAAACGTGTTACTTATATGCATTTAAATTATAAATGGAAGAAATTTTTGTATTAATTTCTAAATACAATTTCTATTTAAAAATTTTTATCAGCTATTTTTAAAGTTATGACTGCCACAATAATGAGTTATAGTGTGCAGATTATGTATATGTTAATTAAAATGGTAGCAGATGCATAAATGGCACAGACTATAGAAAGGTTTCTAGTCACACAAAATTTTCTTTATACATCTCTCTATACAATATAACTATAAAAAATTGTTCATAGTTGTTAAATGTATAATTTTAAAAGTGAGCAAAATTGTAAAAGTAAGGAGTAAATTGATCTTATTCTAGAAACTAATATAATTAGATATTTCAAAATAATTTTATGTACATTGATTGTTGTAGCATGTTGAAATATTATGCTCCCTTAAAAAGAAATTCATGTGAAATGTGATCTCAAATAACATGTTATTTCCTAGAAGCATTTATATGCTTAACTAAAAGAATACTATTATGACTACATATTCATAATGAATATATTTTATAGAATTTGCATAAACTTATGCAAATATACATTCTACCTTGTGAATATGAAATTAATATTCTTATAATAGATGTATCATTATAAGCATATGTATATGACATTATTTTCAACGGTACTCACTAGCGTACTAATCACTTCGTAATTATTTTTTGTATAAAAAAATGTTCTATTCTTGTAAATTAAATAAAAATAAATCTGTTTATATCTTAGCATCAAGCAAAAACTGTACCATATGGAAATAAATAAATGTTATTAATAAAAAAAAAAGAAGAAATATACACAGAAATATCTTTTCTATTAAAAAATTCAAATATATCTTAATGCAATTTATTTAATTATTTCAAAAAAGGAGATGTAATGTCATAATTGAAAATTGGAAATATTTTTTACAAAAAAGTTTTCTTTTAATAAAACAAAATACAGCATACAATATTTTATATCCTTTAATTACCCTCAATATATAACATAGTATCTACAATGTACAATATTTTACAAATATATCTATAAGTCATTGACTTATTAACCATGGAACTATCTGATCAGTTATCATTGCTATATAGATAGCTTTCAATCAAAGTATGTACAAATAATTCCCTTCATATCAGATGGTGAAATAAATGAACATATACCTTGAATAAAAGTCAAAGGAAGCAAAAAAATATCAAAAAAGATAAGTCCCTATAATAAAAATAAAAAACTAGATACATCATAATGTATAGGTACGATCAATTGAAATCGTCCTATCTGAACACTGTTTAATGACGAATTAATTCATTATTATTGATTATTATTATTATTATTAAAATATTAAAATATAAACTATAATTTTGTTATATCTTTCATAATATACTATTTCATAAATATAATTCATTACAATATTTATATTAATATAATTAGTTTTCTTGACGATTTTTTATTTTAAAAAAATTGGCATTATTTACACATGTATATATATATATATAAAATTCAACTTTAAACATAGTAAAAATTGTCATAAGTAGTATAACATTCTGCATAACTTCAAAATTATAATATGGCAGTGTATAGCTTTTACTTAAACTGCATTTTATACTATTACAAATTCTGCCTAATTCATTCTACATTTATAAAGAAATAAACGTAATATAATCTGAGAAATTAAATATAGTTAATAAACGTTATATTATAGAATTTTAAACTAAGTCTTATATTTTTTTAAATCACTGAAACATCAGAATTAAAATTTGTAAATTGTACATTCTTCTAATATAACTATTGTGTATTCTTAAAATTCTTTTTCATCATCAAGAAAAACTAATTTTTATATTGTTTAGTAACGCTATTTTGAATTTAAAATTTCATTCCTTGCCTCTGCCATTACATCTAAAGCATTTTTCTCTATAAGAATTTTTCCAAGATCTTTACCAAGCTGTTCAGCACCCAAAAGGCTTAAATTGCTTACTTTGCCAGGTGCAACGCTGCAGTATAATTGTGGTTCTCGATATGGACACTTTCTATCATATAATAAATGAAAATTGTATAAATAATAATATATTTATTATTTTATTTATAGATTTAATTTATTCACTTACTTTGGAGGTTCTCCATCATCATCAGGTATATAAAGTTTACTTTCAGAAAAACCTTTGACAAGTTTCTGCCCATCTAAAGACCATACAGCACCAGTAACAGTAAGAATTTTATTTTTTAAAGTTGAAGAAACAGCAACTGGTGCTGAGCATCCACCACCTAATGTCTTTAGAAAAGAACGTTCGCACACACATCTTAAAGTTGTTTCTATATCATATAATGGTTCTAAAAGGGACAATATTTTCCAATCTGTTTCTCGACATTCAACTCCTAATGCACCTTGTCCAACAGCATATAATGCTTCTTCTGGTTCCAACAACTGTCAATACAATATACGATAAAAATACAGAAATATACGTAAGAATTTTGTAAATATTTTAGTAATTTTAAGAATTTTGTAGTATAATAAAAATCACCTGACTTATTCTATTCTCCCAATTCAATCTTTTTAAACCAGCAGCTGCCAAAATAATTGCTGCAAAAGGTCCATTTTCATCATCTAGTTTCCTTAATCTAGTATTTAAATTTCCGCGAATATTTTCCACTTTTAAATGTGGCATATTTCTAGCTAATTGAGCTGATCTACGTAATGAACTAGTACCAATCACACTACCTTCTGGCAGGGTAGATAATGTTTTATCTTTGTATTTTTTAGACATAACAACTGCATCACGTGGATCTTCACGTCTATCAAAATATTTTAATTAACGAAAGCTTTATTTCATTTAATGTAAACTCAATAAAATGTATAAAATACATTTACAATTATAAGAAGGATTAGATATCATAACATTTCGTTTTATTAAATATAAATAAAAGAAATATTAAAATTAAATAAAAGTGATATAAAAAATTTAGCCAAAATATTTTTACAAGTCCATTATGATGATATATGATCAAATATGTAGTATGTTTCTTTAAACAAATGATAATTTCATGTATTACATGGTAATGATATGAAATATGGTAATTTTATTGCTAATTTAAATTTCAGATATACATTTTGGAATACACTAATAGAATATCATATTGGATTGCAATATCATCAACCTTGTTTTATACTTACTTTAATATTGCACCTAGCGCCATTCCTTCTGGTAATGATGTTGGTAAATCTTTTAATGAATGTACTACAAAATCAACACGACCACTTTCAAGCGCAAGTTCTAATTCCTCTGTAAATAAAGATTTTTCTCCAATTTTAGGTAAAGATTTATCTAAGATTTTATCTCCTTTGGTTGCCATTGTAACTGTAAAATCATCATTTAAAAGTTTATTAAAAAATCTTGATGAAAATAAATTATTTGTATATAAAGATCAAATAAAAAAATTATATAGATATCTCTTACATAAGTTTGAATATAATGTCTACTATAATTTATACATTACATAAGACATTACATTTTAGGATATGTATGTAATGATTATTAATAATGACAATATAAAAAGATTTGAAAAGTCTATTATGGCAATATAAAAAGATATGTGTATATTTATATGTATCATAATAAACAAATGTATGAACATATTTTAATAAAAAAATTTTAATATTTTAAATAAAAATTCATAGATATAATTTCACTTACCTATTTGAAATTCTGTTGTTGGATGATATTCCTTTAAACATTCTATTACATATTTTGTTTGTTTCAAAGCCAACTGAAATAATTATGATGAATTTAAAATTTCATTTTTTATAAAATTATATTTTTTTACTATATTTTTTTTATATTACATTAGTAAAAGATGTAGTATAAAGTAAATATCAAATATATACTAATACATAAGGCGTTAAAATACTATGTTAAAAACTGCTGACTAATGTAGAGTCAAAAAGAATAATCACAATATCTTACATAAATCACATATCATGACATTCATATCCAGCATTGCAATTAAAGATTTGCGATTAAACTGAATGAAAAGTACTATTTTACGATACAATTATAGTAAAAATATTCTTTTTGTATTTTTAAACATAAAAGCAAACCGCATTTATTTATTATTATTATTACTATTTTCGAACGTATAAAATTTTTGGCGCATTAATTAATGCTATACTTTGTGTAGCAAATTCATACTTTCCTTTTATCTTTTACAAAAGATTTACATGTTTATACATTTACCTCGCTCTTCCGAGATCCAACTCGAATTATATCACGTGTATTTGTGCTTGTCATTGTGATAATTTAAATACTATACGTTCCATACGTTAATTACAATATAATATTATCAACAATAATTATTATATAACAAGCTTATCTTATTTTGGAATGTTGCAAATACACATTTATGCCCAAGGGACATAAAGAAATGAATTAGGTCAGAGACACGAATAACTTTCACTTTACTTGCAAGTAATCTTTAACAAGAACATAAAGCAATTTCAATCGTTTAAAAGAAAAAATTGCACATTTCGGAATTCTCGTGGCTATTATACAAAAGTTTGAAGATTATTTCACAGTTACTGACACTGCAGCAGAACGTGAATATAATTAAAAATATATATGTGGAAGAAGCTACATCCTCGTGAACGTCATTCTTCTACTATATGAAGCAACACTGGACAAAATCATTTCACTGGAAGTGGAATCACACTCGCACTATAGTTACGAATATACGTGCCGCATGCTGTCTATACAATCGTGAATTGAAATGCATGATATAAAGCATCGACTGAAGGTAGGATAGACGTGACATAATACAGAACTTTATGTCTCACGTTCTGAAATACCGACCTCGAAAGTAATTAGAGAACGTTGAAACCCTCGTTTGTGCTGAAACTTCAGACTTACAATTACAAAGTATAAGTTTCATGTTTTCATGCAATTAATTGTATATTGAAAGCATCAGAACTGATGCCCAATTTCGAATCAAATTTTAAATGTAGTTCTAGAATTTGTAAATCTTTATCAAAATTGAATAGATTAGTAGGAAGGAAATTGAGGGTCTAATTTGAAAAACATAATTATAGAATCATAATTTCATAAATCAAAAGTTTAATTAGTATTTTTTGTAAATGAAAATTCAATCAATTAAAATATCAGTGTCTTGTAGTAGTGAGAAAATGGAACTAATTATTATTCTTTTTATCATACTTTCTGATTACGAAAAATATATACACAGCGAGGCATGTGTATTTATTCTTGTTGCATACTATTTCTTGTCTATGGACATGTGGAATCCTGCCATCTATTGACCAAAATAAAATTTAGTTTTGATAAAAATAGCACGATATTTAAAAAACTTCTTCCATAAAATTGTATATTTTCTTTTATAAGATTGTATATTGTACAAATTTTTTAGAATTAAATAAAAATTAATTTTTTAATAAATAGCGTTTTTTATTTTGTGAATTTTAATTCGCAGTGTTTGAAAAATTTTAATTTACATTAAAAGACATAAATATATGTATATATAATTAAATATATTGATAAAATTCGAATTAATAATTAATAACATTTGTTTACATAGCTTTAATAAATATAAAACAATGTCAAAGTATTTCTCTTTATATACAATATCAATACTATATTGTACAATACATATGTATCAATACATAAGATACCTTTTTGTAAAAATAGATTTCAAAAATAGAAAATATTTCATAGAAAACAGCTTGATTTTTTCATTATATATATTCCCATGAAAGATAATTTTTGTTATCATGTTTCGCACTGTTCTAATTTTTTAGACATTGACTAGCTTATGTAATGACATAAAAATAACAAAAGATAACAATTTATCACTAATATTTCTCTAATTTTATACAATGATATCATAAAATGTTAAAAATATCTTATGTATTCAATAAAAAAAATACAACAATTACATTATTCACACATTATGTTTAAATTGCACAAATATAAATGATAATTAATTAATATTAATGAAATAAGGTATGTATTTTATATTAAAATATTTCTATTTATGTTCATAATTTGATTCGTGCAGTAATAATTCTTAATTAAAATTTAAGACTAGTAATATTATAATATACATTATATTATTTAATACATAAGCAACATCATTTAAATGCTAATTGAATACTATATTGTCAATTTGCATTTTATTAAATGCATGTGCAAAAAAATAAATTATATAATAAAACTTTGATGATATTTTATATTTGAACGATAAAAAAGCATTAAATCTTATTTACCAGTAATATTTATTTATTGCAATAAACATCCACTTGTATTCTCTGGATCGTTGGTAGTTTGATGAATTGAATCTTCTTTAACAGGAGGTAAATTTTGCTCTTTTTCTGATTTGGCAGGGTTTAACCCGGATAATGTTCTGTATACATTCAAGTTCCATACAGAATGATGTGATTGCATTTGAAAATCAATAGGACTTACTAAACCAAAAGTAGCTTTTGTATCCAATGTTGGAACCTCTCCTGGTATCAGATGATGATAACTTAAAAATATAAGTTATTAAAATTAAATTTTATTAAAAAATGGCATGTTTTAGTTTAATGTAACACTTACATTAAACCATTCTCGCGGTTACATTTATCAAGAGTAAGTTTTACTATAGGTGCTAATCGTTTAAATACAGCATGCTGATCTGGTTTTACTTTAGGTGCTGGTCCATTTATTTTTCCATATTCCTGGCATAACATCTTTGCTTTCTTTAAACATGCTTCACTTTCCTGCAAGGCTTTAATTGCCTCTCCGCATTTATCCATAGCTAATAAATTCTCACCACAATAATTGTAAGCCTAAAAAGTTTAATTTTAAGTTTAAAAGAAATTTTAATCTTTTTATATTAATCTTTTTTCCTCAATAATTTGTTTACATATGATTGATAAAATGCTGCTTTAAGCTCCAGATATTTAGTCCACTGTGCTGATATCTCTGGTTTGAATGGACGTAATGTATTAGCAGCATCCAGAAATAATTTACTTGTTTCATTAGCTAATGCTGATATTAAACTGGCATTATGTTTTAATTCCACCGCTCTAGCTACTGTTACTGTAATATGATGGAAATAAAACCATATATTTATGTATAAATAATAATTTAAATAATATTCATTATATAACCTTCTTGTGCTTCTGCTGTACATTGATTCACATATGCATTTATTATTCTTGGATCCAAATCACTTCCTAATGGTGGAGGATTTGCCAACTGTGGTAAAAATTCTGTTTGTACAAAAGTAAATATACCAGCAGCCCGTCTCAACATTGTATGTACATCCTTTGCTTCATTCATAGTTATACTAAAGTATAATGCATGATATTTCTGATAATATTACTTATTTCATATTTATGATTATTATATGTAATTATTTGCACTTACTCGTCCTTAGCAGCAATCATTGCAGCATGTTTCATAAACCAAAGTCCTACATTCATGCTTATATTAGCTGCTTCATAAACAGAATCAGCACTGGAACTATAATAAATATTTTACATCATATAGTGAGACTGTACTTCAGATTAAATAGATATAAAAGAATATATTACTAGGTATTTGATCCCAATAATGTATGTGTCCATTTATATACAATAACATTTCTAAGTTTGCTAGGATTAGGTCTGCCAACATGTTCAGATTGCTCTGCAGCAGAATTTATTTCCCATATAAATCCATATAATAAGCTTAAATAGCTATGAAAAGCTGGTTCTATAGTATCGCTTGAATTATTTGGATTTTTTATTAATTCCAAAAGACGACTTCTTGATAACTTTAGATCACTGTCAACGAACCAATTGTTATAATGTTAATATTACAAATAGTATTAATAAATTTATAGTTTGATATTTGAAATGAATTTTTTTATAATACAATGATATTTATCGACCATATTTATACATTTTCACTTACAATAATTGAATACATTTGATTTACTTTCTCTAGAAATATAGCTAACCTGCATAATTTTCTTGTAGCATCAGTAGCATCAGTTATTTTTAATTCGAATTTTTGATTTGTCGTGGCTTTTAACACGTTACGATGAAACCAATGCGCCATTCTGCTAAAAATTTAAATTAAAGTGTTCTCTTTGATAGTATTCGAGTATTTAAGGCCAATTTACTCGATTTGACAGATAAAGGAAATCGAAGTGCAGCAGACAGCACAACACAACTACATAAACGTTGTACTCAATGAAAGATATTTCACTTTTTGCGCAAATCTTCGCACACTTCCGTTCTGTGTGTCAGCGTGTAATCAAGAATCGCCCGTCATATTTATTTTCTAAAAAGGTAAAACTCGAGAGAGAATGTAATACATAACAATAAATAATACTATAGATACATAATAATATATGCTTTGTGTCATTATTTGTATGATAATTTTGTCTTAACAATATTCATTTGTTGTTTAACCTATACAATTTTAATAAAATATATACAAAATAAATTTCAAATTTTTATTTATTAAAATAGTTTTTCTTATTTTTAAGGTAATTATTTTTCAACTTTATTGGGAGAATTTTTTTTTTTTTTTTATTTCATAAAAATATTTTTAAAAATGAAAGATGTCCTTGAGACCTGATAATATTTTATCTACATATTGATAAAGTTGAAAGATATAAAAAAGATATAATGAAATATAACTGTAGAGTTTTTTTTTTATATATAACTTTATCAACATTATTAGATCACGTGACATATAAGTAAATCTATTACTATTTTTCTTTTGTTTAGATGGGTGAGCATACAGGTTTAACAAACTGTGAGGCACGAGAACTTTGTAAAAAGCCTGATTTAGCTACAAATGGTTATATAATGCAACAAACAATGTATCGTATTAAAGACCCAAGAAAATCATTACCTTTTTATACCGAAGTACTTGGTATGCAGTTATTACAGAAACTTGACTTTCCTGAAATGAAATTCTCTTTGTATTTCTTGGGATATGAAGATCCAAAAGACATACCGACTGATAAGAGAGAAAGTATTGAATGGACATTTAGTCGTAAAGCTACTTTAGAACTTACTCAGTATGTTGAAAAAAAATACATATAGCTTAATTAATGTTAATTTAAATTTATTGGAATTAATTTTACCTGTTTACTTGTAGCAACTGGGGTACAGAAACTGATCCTGATCCTAAGTATCACAATGGGAATACTGAACCCAGAGGATTTGGTAACATACTCTTTAATTATTATATAAATAGAATATAAAGCAAAATTTATTGTAGGTCATATTGGAATCACAGTACCTGACGTAGAAAAAGCATGTGAAAGATTTGAGAGATTAAATGTGGAATTTGTGAAAAAACCTAATGATGGTAAGATGAAAGGAATTGCTTTTATCAAAGATCCCGATGGTTATTGGATTGAAATTTTAAATCCAGTAAATATTGCAAATCTAGTACCAAATCAATAAAGTATTTTACATGAAATAATTTTTCTGACTATTCAAAAATGTATAAATTTCATCAAACAAAACAATCAGATGTAAAACCAAATCATTTTTATGTATATGTATATGTATATATACTTTTATATGTACACGTACATGTTAAAATTGTAATTATTCATATTTATGTATATTTTATAGCACTTGTAAATTATTATATTATATTGTGTTATATGTATAATTTATGTATAATCTAATAATTATTAATTAAATAAAATCAAAATATTTATTTTTAAACAATCAATTTTTTGTAGAATCAATTCATATAAATTTTTTCCTGCTTTATAACTTTAAATATAATTTCTTAAATATAATTTCATTTTATTATCGCGTGAAATTTAGTGAATGGAAAGTATAGATAGAAAACTACTATTGGTTTATCTATAGCAACGTGTCACATATGCACATACACATAAAGACAATACTATTTGAGTAGTGAGTGGAGTATCTTTTACTACAGAGTTCCTAGGTATTTTAACTGTATACAACAGAGAAATGTCATATTACCGTATATGACTTTTAATTTTGATTAAATCATGTTTGTATAGCTATTTATATTTGACTTAAGTATTATTTGCAATAGTATTCTACGACAACCTTTTCTCGTTTATATCATTAATATTTTGTTTATCTCATAATTTTCAATGATCATCTATTATATTGAGGTTAGGTTTCAAACCGCAACATGATATACATCTAGTATATATTATTAAAAATTATATCATAAAGAAATGAAAATGATATTTTTACAATTGTGTCTTCGAAACGAAAAGAATATATGATTCAAATATATTATATAATAAATATCATTCAAATTTTTCCTTTTTAGTATGGTAGAAGATAAAAAATATGAAATTGACAGCCGAATTGAGTGTGATGGACATCAAGGTACATTAAAGTATGTTGGCCCTGTTGGTGATACTAAAGGTTTGTGGCTTGGTATAGATTGGGACGATCCAACACGTGGAAAACACAATGGTACATATGAAGGAATAAAATATTTTAAAGCTAGGTAAAACCATATAGAAATGTAAAGTTATACTGTAATTTAATTGTATATAAATAATTATATATTTATGTTTCATAACAGGCATCCAACATCAGGTTCGTTTATACGACCAGGTAAAGCAAAATTTGGAATTTCTTGTCCTGAAGCTATTAAAGTTCGGTATGGTCTTATCAATGATGAATTAGCTGGCATTGACAGAGACACATTGACGAGTTTACAAAAAGAAATTAATGCACCCTTTTTGGAAGTTGTTGGTTTTTCCAAAGTAAACAAAAAACAAAGCAAATTTGATCAATTAAAAATAGTGTGGTTGAGAGAACAGTGTGTCGGTACTGCTGGTAATTCTAATGAATTAAAAGAATTATGTCCAAATTTGGAAGAACTAGATATATCTAAAAATTTAATAAATAGTTGGCAAATTATGGCAGATATCTGTTGTCAACTGCATTGTCTTGTTCGGCTTAATGTGAGGTAAATTACCAAAATTCATTAAATTTGTTAATAATAAGTAATTATTATTATTGCTGTCTATTTCTATTACTTATTTAGTGAAAATTATTTACCAACTGAAGAAAATATGGAAGTATTAAAAGTTTCATTTTTTATGGTTAAATATTTAACCATAGCAAAAATGAACTATAATTGGTTTGATATTCAACGATGTATGTGTATGTTTCCATCTCTACAAGAACTTTCAGTTTCTTTTAACATTATTAACATCATACAAAAGCCATTAAAAGATGACAATTTAATGAAAATATATAAATTAACTCTTGAAGGAAATTTGATATCTAATTGGGATGATATTCTTAAATTAGGGTCACTTCCATGGCAAGTTATAACAGATTTAATTTATATATATATATATATATATATATACACAATTAACTATAGTCTGTAATTATATATATTAGTAAAATATTTATATTTATATATTTTTTTGCAGCTTAGAATATCTTAATTTAAATTCAAATAAAGTAGACAAAATAAGGTTTCCAACTATTGAACCAACAGCAAAAACCACAGCCTTTTCTAATTTACGGCAATTACATATATCTCAAAACAACATATCAGAGGTAAATATTTATATGACATAGGTAAATTAATAAGTAAAATAATTCTGCAATATAATTTATAGTGGCAATCTGTATCAGAATTAGAAAAGCTTAATAATTTAGAAGATTTGAAATTTAGAGAAAATCCTATTTTGAAAAATGAAAATATAGAGACTGCACGACAATTAGTTATAGCAAGAATCTCAAAATTGAAATCATTAAATGGCACTGAAATTTTATACAATGAAAGACGAGGTGCTGAGTATGATTATTTGAAATTATTTTTACCAAAATGGATAGAAACAGAAAATGAGGCTGAAAAGAGAAATCGATTCATAATTGAACATCCTCGATATCCAGCATTAGTTGCAAGTAAGTACATTTACGAAATGGTATTACGATATTAAGAATTTTTAATAATTAATCATGATATATTACGGAATATTTTTAGAATATGGGATTTCTGATATTCCTTCATCCAAAGCGAAAGTGGAAATGGTTTCTAATGTCATAACAGTAGAATTTGTATGTCCCGATCATCCGAACCAACCTAGAGGAATTAAGAGAAAACTTTTAAAAGATATGGAAGTTCAAAAAGTTATTGGACTTGCACAACGACTTTTTAGAACAGGAGGAAAAATACCAAGACTTTCATTTATACAACAAAATGTAATTATAATATTTTATAATTTATATATATCATATATATGCTTCTGCAAAATAAATTTGCGATATTGAGTGTTTAAATATACTTATATAATAATGAACTTACTGGATTTTGTATTCTTTATACTACTTTTATGTAATTTTTTAGCTTTCTAAGGACGAAATACCTCTTGATAAACCGCTTCAGGAACTCAGCTATTATTCGATACAAGATGGAGACCAAGTTATTGTAAAGTGGTGATATTAAATGAACTTCATAGATATAATTGTATTTTGTACACTGTTAAAGTTTCATCACCATACTTTGTTATTAAACTTTTTTAATTGCATAAGTATATTTTTTGTGCCCCGCTTATAATTGCTGCACTTTGTTAATTTTTATTCTTAATTATGGTCAAGTTTATAAATATTCCATTTTTTATAAAAATTGTATATTATTGAAAAACATATTTTTCATTGCAAAAATCAATACATTTTTTAATACAAATACTATACAAATTATAATATATTTTTATTGTGTTTATTAAAAATGGCACAAAATTTGCTATAAATGTAATATTAAATATTTAATTTTGTTGCGCCTTTTGTTCAATTTTACTATATTCTTCTTTTTCAAGCTGTTCTCGTGTCAATAAGGACAATCCCAATTGATTTTCACGCGTAAATGGCTGAGCCATTTGTCGTAACCAACGTTTACTTATCTAAAATTTAGAATCGTAATTAATAATACTTATTTTGGAAGTTTTAAATCTAAAATTTTACCTGCACAGCTTCTTCAGTTGACAAATTACATAAACTATCAGTCAAGTGTTCTTGTATCCATTTTGGTAATTTACTTCGTTTATCCATTCTCGAAAATCTCTAAAAAAAAATGTTTTGTTAAAGATATGATTAAACAACGGAATTATTTTTCATCACTTTTATTACCTTGTCTGCAAATACCATTATACCATAATCAGTTTTTCCTCTAATTGCTCTTCCAACACATTGTGCTGCGTGTCTCATTGCATCGAACGTTAAAAAATCATTTTCTCTAATCTGTAAAAAAACAATGAACATATTACTAATGATAAATATTTATAAATATAAATATTTATAAATTTACAATTTCCAAAACCTACTTGAAATTGATCACGAAGATATTCTAATCGTGCTTTTAAAATACGCGATTGTGTATATACGTATGGAATTCCAAACATTAGAACAGCTCTTCCTAAATGGTGATCAAAATCAACTCCTTCTGATACTTTACCACGTGCTACAGAAAGGAGAACAGCACCTCTTCCATTTTCACATGCCCGTATATAATTTATAAGAGCTAAACTCGTTTCGGCAGAATCCTGAGTTTCAATAAATAATAATTTATGCCTTTGAAGTTGATCTACTACACCTTGGTCATACCTAAAAAAATAAAATATAAATAAATATATGTTAATACCACTCGATGATTTCAAGTGACATTTTCTACGTATGTATAATTTGCTAACAGACAAAAGACAGCTCAGGACTTCTTGTTAATATAAAGAAATTATATTATTGTATATTTATCGGATTCGTCCTCTTTTTTTACTGACAAAAAGTTCGTCGGGAGCGTTTACTATTGTTACCTTGGTCACTGTTCTGAAAGTCTGTTTGTTTTATAAGGTAAAAATTTCAGCATCGATCTCCCAATCGAGTGACTTTCACAGATCATATCAGGGCAATAAAATATTGGCCCATAGTTTAAATATCTAATATCTAATTAAATAACTAATGTATATAAAATAAACTCGCGGGCAGTGAGAAGCGAAGAAGTTAATCATAATTAGTGAGAACGCTGATCAGTTGAGAACGAAGCATATGTCACAGTGAATATAAGTGTGAGTTACAATTGATAGACAATTAAGTCTTTGGGAGAAGCCGAAGCCATCACGTTGTTGTAGAAGCCAGCAGGCTGGTTCTATAAATTAAATTCAGTAATTTACGTAAAAAGATTCATTTCATTTTCCACCATAGTGGATGATTTTTCGGGAAGAATAGACATATTCGAAGGTACACAAATGATAATAGTCGTGATTGACTTTAACGTATATGATATTATAAGTACGAGATAATTAATACAAACCATGCAGCAACAACGGATTCCATGTATAAGTAAGAGGTAAAAAAGCAGACTAAACCATCAGGAACAGTAGCTGCAAATTCAACTAATAGTTGACCATAATTTCTTATAACAGCAACATCTTCTCTTGTTTCATACCTTGATGAAATTGCGACTTGATCGTTACCTTTTGCTACAATCTGATATATTTTACAATTAAAATTTTAGTACAACTGATATTCTAAACAACATTACACTCACCATAGGTAAAAGACAAGGTCTAGCTAATGTCATAGTAAAAGATGACATTATGACTGGATGAAAATTTAATATTTTCGGATACATGTCTAATGGAGACAATGTTCCTGAAGTAATTACTACTGATTGAAATCTATCAAATATAGGTTTTATTGCAATAGACGAATCTAAACAAACGAAGTGAATATTTGGTGTTTTGTCATCAAATGGCTCTACAATAATTGTAAATCCTTTCGTATATGTAGATACTAATGTAGCAAGATGCGTCACTAATATGATCGGTGAAAAATCAGTAAAGTCGGTTATCTCTATAGCACGTAAGAGAGAAGCCAGTCGTTCGGCGCAAAACCTTAATGGTTTACGTTCTATTGAAACTTTTGTTTGAACATCTCTCAGAAATGCAGCAGGTGATTCTTGAACTACATGTTGTACGCGTAAACGCGTTTTTAAATATTCTACAAATCGTTTTAAAAAACTGACAAAATGTTCTGCGTTTCTAATATTACCAGGAACCACCTCTATAACAAATATTTACATAATTACATAATTCATTATTATTTTCTTTATTTATTATTATTTTAAACATATTTAGAATTTACCTTGTAGAACTTCGTCTGGCAAAACAGGATTAGCTAATATAATATCGGTTTCTCTTGCAACATGTGCATCTTTTAATCCTTCTACTAATCTCTCATATTCTTCTTTTAATTTATTTACATCATCCTCTCTCATCCTAAATTAAAATACTACAGTTGCTATTCATATCAACTCACTCAATATAATATTTAGTATATAACTTACTCGGCCACAGTTTTTTCAAGAAGTTGTATATTGGCTGAACCTTTTTCTAAAGTTCTTCTATTAATCTTTACACTCATTGAATCAATGCATACGTTATCTAAAATTAATTGAATTCTATTATTTAAACTTCATGTCGTATAATTAATGTTCTAATTGCATTGTACCTATATTGTGAGCTTCATCAAATACTACTACAGAACTTTTACTTAATTCTTTTGACACAGTTTCTGCAATCTTAGGATCTAATAAATAATGATAACTGTACACTACAATCTGGGCATGTAAGATCTAAAATTACATGATGAAAAGGATTAGTACTTATTTTGCACTACCTTAATGTATAAACAACTTGTTTTCTAAAATGCTTACTGTAAACCTTGCAAGAAAATAAGGACACCAATTGCGGTCTCTTCCATATTCTTTCAAGTCATCAATAGAATATATACCTGGTGGCATAAGTTGTTCTTTACCTTCCATGTCAAATCCTTCATAAAAATTACAAATTGGTGTTGATTCATCATAATTATGTCTCTCACGAATGAACGATGCTGTCAGAGAATGACAACGTCCATCAACAATTTTGCCTTCACGTTCTCTGCTTACCTAATTTAAATCTATTATTGGTCAAGTAACTAATACATGTGTGCATCTATTTAATTTATTAATTTATTAATTAAATTTAAAGTTGATTACCTCTGGATGAATACACATATTTTTCCGTGAACTAAGAACTAAGCCAACAATTTTAGGCTTACTTTCCGTTTCTTTTTCATAATAGTCCATAAGCTTTTTTAATTCTTCTATGACTTTCTCTATTTCTGGTACAGTCCGAGAACAATAAATTAATTTTGTCACCTCTAATGGATTTTCCAACATATATGCAACAATTAATGATAACAGAGTTATGGTTTTGCCAGTGCCCGAGGGCATTTCCAATAAACAGTGCCCCTAAAAATTTAAACATTAATCAATAATCATATAAATAATTACAAAAGTATACAAAATAATTACTTTAGCATCCAGGCCTCGTTTAAGCTCAAGCATATAAGCATATTGTTCTGGATAAATGTAATCATAAGGAAAATATACAAGTAAACCATCAACAGTGATTCTGTAAATATAAATATATAGTTAAACTTTACATTTTAAGTAACAAAGAATCTTGTTAAATGAAAATTTATGTTTACTTCATAATTGTATATTATTTATTATATAAATAACAATACACGATACACGATAATAACATTTATTTGTTAATATAACAACTATGAGGTTTCAAACAAAATGCATATAAGGTTATGTCATTTTAACTGCCCATAGAGCACAAACACAAATGCAAGTTTATATGCTTCACAATTATGAATCTTGTGTTCATAAAACAATATTTTTTTTAAAGATATAACAAGAAATTATTAGCTTTAAAAAATATAAATACATGCATAGTTTAAATACGGTATATATTTAATTATAATATATTTAATTTATAACACATAAAAAAGATTAAAAGGGAAATAACTTTTTTATGTACTAAAACATAATTAATATTTGAAATAATGATAGTCGATTCGTATAACAATATTTTGGTAAAAAGATGTTTGAAAATTTGATAATAAATTATTTACAAATTTATACAATAAATTTTTGAAGTATTAATCGATCTTAATGTATTGATATACATTAAAATCGATATATCGAGCTAAACCGGAAGATCTATGGAATTGAATATCGTTTCCGCGAGGACTTCATTGTGCAGTTTGTTGTTTACACGTGTGGGAACAAGTGGCAAGAAGTTCGGCATAGCAACTCGGATATTTAAGTTCTAAAATGGGCAAACCAGGTAATTAATAATTTTCCTCACGTTGCTTTTATGTTCGATATTTTGTAATATATGATGTAATATTACAAATATTACAATAAATGAAAATTTCTAGTGTCATAACACGATTTCTGTAATCTGGGATGTAAATAATTATTTATTTTATGCTCATGCAGTATAAGATTATTTAGTTTATAAATTGTATATATAAATTTAGGCGAACGTGGTCAATCATTTTTTTGTTTCATGTGAACACGTAAGGCATTCAGTCAGATAAACTATAATTTTGATATTTGTATGATTGCATTAACCTATACACTTATACGTATCCAAGAAAATTATCAAAATTTATTTTATTACAGGATTTTCACCAGGTGGTGGTGGATTTAGAGGAGGTAGAGGAGGTGGACGTGGAGGAGGAGGTGGTGGACGTGGTGGAGGAAAAGGAGGAGGTGGTAGATTTGGAGGCGGTCGAGGTGGTGGTAGAGGAGGTGGTGGAAGAGGTGGAGGTATAGCACGAGGACGTGTAGATAAAAGAGGAAGAGGTGGTGGAGGTTTTAAAGGTGGCAAAACTGTAGTCATAGAACCACATCGTCACGAAGGTGTTTTTATAGCTAGAGGAAAAGAAGATGCATTAGTTACTTTAAATTCGGTGCCAGGTTCAGAGGTATATGGTGAAAAGAGGATAAGTGTGGAGGTAATATAAAATAAAATATAAATATAAAATATAAAAGCAAAATTAATATAATTTGTTTAATTTTTGAAAAATAAAATGACTAATTATGTGAATATTGCAGGGCGAGAATAGTGAAAAGATTGAATATAGGGTTTGGAATCCTTTTAGATCAAAATTAGCTGCAGCCATACTTGGAGGGATAGATCAAATTCATATGCCTCGTGGAAGCAAAATTTTATATTTAGGTGCTGCATCTGGAACTACAGTGTCACATGTAGCAGATGTTGTTGGTCCAGTGAGTATATATTTTTTTTTTATATATATGTATAAATGCATATATTAGAGCCACTTTAGTGTATTATTGCTAATTTGGTGTCGGAATTATGCTATATAAATCACATTCCCGTTTTTCTAACTGAGTAGGATATATTATGTCTTACTCCAAAAAAACGCGTGTACAAAATTAATAATTTATCATTGTAACTAATCTACAAGTGATAAGTAAGCATACAAGTTATTTTTAACATATGATTATAAATTTGTTTTGTAGGAAGGACTAGTATATGCTGTAGAATTTTCTCATAGATCTGGTAGAGATCTTCTAAATGTTGCTAAAAAACGAGTAAATATTATTCCTGTAATCGAAGATGCAAGACATCCTCACAAATATAGGATGCTTGTGGGAATGGTAGATACAATATTTGCTGATGTGGCACAACCTGATCAAGCCAGGATAGTAGCTTTGAATGCCCAATATTTTTTGAAGAATGGAGGTCACTTTGTTATTTCTATTAAGGCAAGTGTGTGTGTGTGTGTGTGTGTAAATACATAGAATAATTAATATTTAAAAAAAATATTCAAACATTTCTCACAAATTACACGTGCATTTAAGTTTATATAGTGATTGTTTTTGATTTAGGCGAGTTGCATAGATTCCACAGCTCAACCTGAAGCAGTATTTGCCGCAGAAGTAAAAAAATTAATTGCTGACAAATTGAAACCACAAGAACAAATTACACTAGAACCATATGAAAGAGATCATGCTGTTGTAGTTGGAGTCTATAGACCGGCTCCTAAAAAAGCCTAAGATCTTTTATTTTAAATATATATATAATGCTAAGATTATGTGTATATATATATATACATATATACATAATGACTTTGACTATTATATATATTCAAAATATACATAATCAGTCAAAGTCATTATGTATATATGTATACATACACATAATCTTAGCATTGTATATATTTATAAAATATATTATAAAATAAAAAAATGTATATATTTAAAATAAAAGAAATAAAAGAATTTTCAAAAAATATATAGTGTATTTAATTGTATTTAATCTATTTTTATTTTAAGTGTATACATTTTTAAAAGATATACTTTGTATGTTTTTAGTATTGCAAAAACAAATGAAAATTATAATAACATTTTATACATTTCTATTCAAATAAATTTTTCAAAATTAATTTTTAAAATTTATGTAAAAATTATTATACCATTTATTATGTTACACATAAACTAAAAAAATGTTTCGCCCGTCATTAAATACATCTAAAAACAGTAAGCACAGACTTTTGATATTGTCATAAATGATTATAACCATAAGTAACGATAGAAAATTATTTTTAGGAAATGCTACCGATGAAAATCGTAAACCATCAAACAGAGTGCTTAAATTTAAAAAATCGCTAATTACAACAAGCCGTAAATTTAATTCACCTGTGAAAAATCTAGATCGTTTAGTAGGAGGAGCGGATGCTCCCGAGGAAAGGGAAGAGATACCGAAACCAGCGGAAGAAACTATAGAACAAACTGAAGCAGTAGAAACAGCATCTACTGCGAAAATAGAATATGAAAAATCTATTCGTACAGCTGGACCATGCTGTACTTGCATGTCGCAAGTGCCAGAATCAACTGGGTATAAATATTATTTTCTTTCATTCAATTTTTTAAGAAAAGACAATTTTTTTTTTTTTTTTGAAAAAGCAATTTAGTAACTAATTAAAATATTTCAAGCATTATTTTGTAAATGCAGGGATAAAAAAGTGGACGAAATGATTGATTATGTGCATCATAATTTACAAGAAGTCAGTAAAGCATTGACCAGCTTAGGCGAGAACTTTGAGCACGATTCAAAGGTTGAGCCCTGTACGCAAGTAGAATCATCATGAAATTGGGAAAACGAGGGTACAGTAAATAAAATCGCTTTATAGAATTGAACATACAAATAAATAAAAATGAATGAATGAGACTGTCGTTTAAAACTCCCAATTTCGTAAAACAAATAAATTTGTGATTTTTTTTACAAAGAAAATGTAGTTCTTCAAATACAAGTACGTATAAGGTAATACATGCAAATTGAATTTATCTTTATAAAAGTTGATGTTCGCTGACATATTTGGTCGAATACAACAATGGATTGGTTTGGTTCAAAACAAGTTGGACATTTGTAAGAACGAGATTGAAGCATTACGTAAAGAACTGATGGCACGAGCTTGTGAAATCGACAATCTAAGGAAATTACTGGCAGAATGCCAAGAACGAGAGGTAAGTTTGCCAATAAAAATCCTTTTATTATTATTATTTTTATATTGTAATATTATTATAGAAATCAGAGGTAACCACCCAGACTGTTGAAACTAGAATAATTCAGACTTCGGTACAACCAGAAAGTCGGCCTGTTATTGAGGAAGCAAGAAAAGAAGAAGTTGCTGTAAGTCGACCTGTTATTGAAGAAGCAAGAAAAGAAGAAGTTGCTGTAAGTCGACCTGTTATTGAAGAAGCAAGAAAAGAAGAAGTTGCTGCAAGTCGACCTGTTATTGAGGAAGCAAGAAAAGAAAAAGTACTAAAAGAAGAATCTGAAAGAAATAATAAAAGAGCAATAAAGGAAGGCTCTGAAAGAGTAATAAAAGAAGATTCTGAAAGAATAATAAAAGAACCCAAAGAGATGGAAATTATTTGTACGGACACGGCTATTCAATCAATTTTGAAAGATAAAGATACACTGAGGCGAGAAATCGAAGTAAATAAAAAAGATTTGTCTTCGAGTTTAGATGAAACATACTATTATAGTAGAATGCTTTAATATAATTTCTGTTTGATTAAACAGCTTGAGGCTGAGATAGCAAGACTTCGTAAGGAAAATGAACGTATAATAAAAGAACATGCCGAATATGAGAGTGCGATACAACGAGCATTACTACGAGGTGTTTCTTCTTTGAATGTCGAAGCACTGAGAGTTTTGCGTTGTCCGCCAATTCCATGTTGTACTCCCTGTGCACCTTGTCCTGCTTCTGCTATGTAAGATTTTAAATTTCGTATCTTATAATTGAATCAATATTCAAAACTGAAGAATACAAAAAGAGAAATTGATTGATTTTAAAGATGTTAATGAAAAAGAAAAGAAAAAAGAAACATTTATTATTAATAATCTGTACACTGTGCATTTATGATCCTTTCACTTCAAAATAAAAAAAAAGAGCACTTATCGATCTATATCTAAACAAGGTCAATCTTGACTCATTCAAGTTTCACTTTCAGGGAGCCTTGTAAAAAAGACGGTGCATCGGCTGGTCTTACTAAAGGTTGCGTAACTCAACGAAATGGCAATTGTGAAAAAAATACTGTTCGCGAGCAAGGTTATTATACTGTAAAACGACCTTGCGCCAGTCCTTGCTGTTCTGCTGGAAAAAGTCGGAAATCCGCGTCGAAGAGCAGTACGATTTTTCTTCTTCATCAGGGAGACGCAGAAAATATTTGTACCTCAAATAACATGCCAATGTCTCAAGTTTGCGGCTCACCGATTATGAAAAAAATTAAGATACCACCGTGTCCCACTTTTAGTATATAATAAGATTCATTCTTTTTTTCATTATTGAAATATAAATATTGAAGTTAACTATTTCATTGCATTAGTATTAACCGTGAAACGTGATTTATATCAAATTCATGTTTTTTTTTTAGATATGACGTAATAACATGAAATACAAAAACTTCATGAAGTGAACTTGATGTCGTTGCATAAGAAACAACACATCCAAAAATCATAAATATCCTTCATGTAACATAATAGAAATATACCTTTTCACTATAGAAATTCTGAATTTTTTAAATTAAAAACACGATCGAACGAATCGTTTAAATTTAAAGTTATTGTAGTATCTTTCGTTTTATGATGTAAAAGTAATAAAGAAACATGGCATTGAAAGTATAAATATAACTTTATATAACATCATCAGAAAAATATTGTAAATATTAAATATCCATTCTCAGAAATAACATTAAGATATTTTTTTTCATTATATAATGTAAAATAGAATTGGAGGACATATCAAAGGTACCGTGAAATTCTGTTGGACCTTATACCTTAAACACCATTGATACATAGTATTTTACACATTTCATAAAAGTTTCAACGAATGAAATTATAATGTTCACAGTGTTAGACAGTATTTGGAAAAATAAAAAGAAAAATACAATCTTTGAATCTGATCTATTGAGATACCGATTTCTGAAATTTCTCTTTAAAACGATACGATAACGGACAATGTCATGGCTAAAATAATATATTAAAAATTATAAAATATGTAATGTTCTACTCATTTTAAGTACTTATTAAGTACTTAAAAGTACTTAAAAGTACTTATTATATATGTGTTTTCGAATATAATTTCCTGAATGATTTAGATACGAACTTTGTATGATTATTTAAAGTAATTAATTTGATTAGCTGAAACTATATATATATAAAACAATGACACAAATATATGTGTCGAAACATTTCGATATTATGCATTAATCCTTTGCGGACGATCGACGCATATGTGTTCGACGTAAATCATAAATGTAACCGATGAACGCATCTATGCGTTCGGTGAAAACAATCGATAGAGCCGAAACACACATATTATGCGTTAAACAAATATATGTCTGTGTTTGTAATATTGATTGTTTACGAAAATAAGACGGCAAAAAAATATTTCTCATTATTAGATATTAGATTTATCATTATACAACGCGTATGTTATTTATCAACAAATTAAAGACAGAAAGGAAAAACCTAGCAAATTTCACCTTCTGTTGGAAAAAGAAGTGCCTACAAAAATGCCCACAAGGTAAACTAAATTGGACAGCTATTATTTACGGTTGTGTTATTAAATGTAATTCGATATTAATAATTTAAATATCCAATAAAAAGTAAATATATTAGTAAATATATTTTATAATTCTTTCATTGTGCGCGTATAGATATGTCTAAAATTTGGCATCTCGGAGTGTTATAAGCGATATATCGTGTACAGTAGATTGTAATTTCAGACGACTATCATTGCAGCGACTCGATTCTACAGGTTTCGAAACCGTTCCGTCCGCAAAGAATTAACATACAATTTATTAAACAAATTTGACAATCTTTTCTATCGATTCTTTTTAGATTCTCAAACGTTTTTCGACGCACATTGTATGGCTGAAAAATTGTGCGTCGAAATTGCTTCCGTTTTTGTGAAATTTTCCATAAAAAAGGAAGACTGCACTGCACTAAACATCAGTTGTACACCGATAAAGTTTCTAAATAACAGAGAGAAATCATGATGACAGAATCTAAAGACAGTGTGGAACTTTTCAAAACGTTTCGAGTTGTAAGACGTATGGCTGTTAACGTTTTACAAGCTAGAAACGATAACGGAACCGAAGGAGTTTATCGTTTGTTCGCCGTGAGCATTTTGCTTTCAAAATATAATAGAGTTTATCGGTATTTCTCGATCGGCATGATGGCGGGCACTTTTCAGTCAGAACGAATTAGTATAGAATCTAAAATATGTATGTATTGTCACGAGTCACGAGGCCATTGGTTGAAAGTGTCCTGGCAATCGTTGAGTTCATGCCGATCGAGAAACCCGCATCCGACTTTCTTAAGTTCATTTTTTACGAACGTGGTTGTAAATCTCTGAATATTATTTGTCCATTTCCTCAATACATTAATAACATTACGAAAATATTTGTAATGTATAACAATAATCGAAACGAATAATTACAGCTGGTCCAGCAGCGTGGTAATGTTATTAATATATTTCTGAAAGCGTCGATTTTCCCTAACGAAGATAAACGTTGTCATTTTGCGAAACGATCCGTAAGTTCTTTTTCTCTATTTTTTATTTTTTTTTTTTTTTAAATAGTAGAAGTGTTAATTAAATAGCAGTAAGTTTGTAGAACTTACGCAAAGTTTCCGTATGTAACTACCATATTGTCTCTGTGTCATTCGATCAGCAGATTAAGAGCGCCTTGTTCAAAGACGTCTTAGGACAACATCATTTAACTTTGTTCTGTTGCGATAGCCGACAGGACTATTCTGATTGTACGACGAAATCCTTAAAATCAAGTATTATCTTTTTGTATAATATCGGCGTGTACGAAGTGATATTTCCCTTAAAAAAAAAAAAGAAGTAAAAGGAATGTTACAAAAAAAAAAAAAAAAAAACACGCCGTCGAATTAATAATCTTTTTTTCTGTTTTTCGAACGCCTTCCGTAGTGAGGTAGCAATATGACGAAAACGTTTAAACAAGGATCATATCGGGGCCATTTGAAATTGGTTCCTTGGCCAATAACGCTTCGACGATCCGACGAAAGAAATTTACTTGTTGTGGACTAAATTAAGGAATTCTTCACGAGTCTTTGGATCATCTCGGAACACACCAAGCATCGTTGACGTAACCGTTTTACTATTTATTTTTTGCACTCCTCTCATCACCATGCACATGTGTCTGTAACATAAGGATGCATAACAATTTTTCAATTATTCTGCGAGTATTGCTATGTCGTTGAATAATTAATCAGGCCTCACCGTTAGAATCGAGAGCAATTAATTCACTGCGTACATGTTAAATAGAACAGTTTAGCTTAGGATCTAGCTACGAGATTAGATAACAAGGATGCTGTTATCTAATGGCCAAGAAATAAAGATTATCATAATAATTAAAATATATTGCAACGCGTATAGGAAATAATGTGCATACAATTAAACAAAGATTACGTTCGTTAGGATGGACATAATACTTCGTATTTATATGATACTTGTTTATGAATGACTCGCTGTTAAGAAAAAGAAGATCCTAATGCCAAGAACGATAATTAATCTCTTTAACAATTCCCCATTTTTATAAGCTCACAATGTATCGTGTAATCTACGCACAGTTTTTTCCCTTTATCGAACCTATTCTTCTTTTTTTTTCATCCCGTGAAACTTGGATAATTTATTTGCAGCCAGTGATTATGCATATATACATGAAATATGTATAACACAGATTGCGATATTTGAATTGTTGAACACAACAACTTGATATCTTTGATTATTAATGATTTGGACTTGTTATACGTAGCAACAAGGATCTTGATTGATTCATTCGCAGATTGCACAATCGTAATTGTTAATTATATTTATACATATATATATATATATCGAATTAGATATTTTTATACGTACGTTCTGAAGATTGAAGTGTTTTCTATCGAGCGATAGCACCTTGTTAGTACAAGGTCAGATTCTTACGTACGATTAATCCTTGCGAAAACTATTGCTCAAGATCCAAGTGCATTGGAACGAAACCGAAGGAAACGTAAGATGTATATGATGGAATGATATACCTTCCCGACCTATCTTGCATATTTCCTTTGTATCGTTAAATTATAATTAAATCATAAGGGTTATTATAAGAATGTCGAATGAAAATATACGTACACTCCTTCGACGACCACAGCCACTCCCGCTGGTTGTACCGCTTTCGTCACCGCTATTGCAATTTGTTTGGTAAGACGTTCTTGAACCTGAAGACGTCGACTGAAAATCTCTACGATTCTATAAGGTGTCAGATAAGAAAACGAGAGAGTGAGCATATTTGGAGTATTAACACTTTACCGACCGTGTATCAGCGGTGAATAGTTAGCCGATTAATAGGCTACCGGTCGGTAAAGTGTTAAAATATGTTAGTTAGCCGATTAATAGGCTACCGGTCGGTAAAGTGTTAAAATATGTTAGCCGATTAATAGGCTACCGGTCGGTAAAGTGTTAAAAAAAATGTGAAACGCGCCGTGAAAAAAAGTGAAACCCGCCGCGACCCGGTGACTCGAATGTCTGAAAATGTCTTGTCCGTATCTCTGAAGGATAGTGTTAAGTTCATTTAAAATAGCATTTAAAACTGACAAGCGGACGTCAATTGACTCTAGCAATGGGTGAAAGTGGCCGGCGTGCCAACGATCGGCCCTCGTTCGTTCTTTTCTTTCCGCTTTAATATTCCTTCAATCAAGGCCGATAACTACTATTTACAGACTATTACCGCCAATGCAATTTGTTTATCTCGAAATTGTGAAACAATTCGTATCGCAGTATTGCTTCACGATCAGGCCTAATCGGTTTGTACTTCAGCGAGTTCTCTTTTCACAAAGACTAGCGTAAATATCTGACTACGATAACGAAACGCATTCCATATTCGATAACAAATTCGAATTTTAATTACTACTTATCTATTCTGCTCGATTGACCCGTAAAAATATAATACAGTCGGCTGATACGGGACAAATAATCAATGTTCGATCATTTTTATACCAATTGAATCACGTAATCATGACCACTTAGCTTCGCTGGAGGCGGGCTTTAATCGCGTGGAAAGCAAATCCGCGCGATTCAAGATATTAGCAGGAATAAAACGACGCGCGATAATGACAGTTCAATCAGAGAGATTTAATTGATAGCCGATGCAAATAATCTAGCGTCAATTAATCGCCGTGTCCGTGACAATAGGGACGAGGTATTACCTGTTTTGATCTAACGAACAACAATTCACCGAGTCGTTTTACGTCGATTTATTGCACCGACGACTCATGTCATCAAATTCAATTTTTTTCGTATAAACGTTGCCCCCTAATTAAGGAAATTCCTCGTTACCTAGCTAGTTTGCTCAGACCGAGGATCTTCTTGCAGGGGAGATAGCCGATCGAGACTTTCCCGTAGAACGGTACCAAGTGATGCTCGCACATGGAGAACATTTCGATATCCTTCACTACAACCATCTCGTCGTGATCCTCGTCGAATACCGCGTCGTTTATGACGTCTGAAAAGTAAAAAGAAAAAAAACATTGTGTACACGTTTCTCGTCGTGATCCTCGTCGAATACCGCGTCGTTTATGACGTCTGAAAAGTAAAAAGAAAAAAAACATTGTGTACACGTTTCGCGAATGTTACATGAAAATTACAAGAGGAAAAAACTGTGATTAGTACTTGTAATACTGTAACAGAGAATCGAGTAATTGACATTCTAATGTTGCCTAATGACTGAACATTAATGACTGAGAATTATAACACGATGGAATAATCGCATAATAATCGGGGCCAAGGATTTAGATCTAACGTTAATATGTTTTGTGAAGCCAAAGCAATCATCATGTTGGAAATTTTGAAGAGTATTTATCCAGTTTTCAGAAACTTTCTTCCGACTTATCGCATCATTTCTCTATCTATGATCTTCATATACATACATATAAGGGAGCAAGAATTGCAAAGATATTGCTGGAAAAATCCTGCGCAGATATTTCCAGAGGCAGTTCTCGTTTATCGAGATCGCACGATCGTTGCACAATTTCAGCGACTTCGTGTTCGAGCAAAAACAAGCAACCTCGTACAAAGATGGGAAAATGTTCCTCGTTTAAATTGTTCTACGAAAGTACATCTTGCACGTGGGTTAAGGTCCTCACGATCCTAGCTGTGATTTACTCGATATTGACCTACTTACTACATCGTCCACGCTGGTGGTGGTGTGTAGATATGAATCGGTGGTTGCTAGGTGTCAGTGGGTAAGTAATGGAGGGTGCTCTCCACGGTTTCCACGGCAACCTTAACAAGAAACACGTTCACAATGACCGGCAATGATGAAACGAATTCACCGTCCCGGTTAACCAAGTGTATTTTTCCATGTGTAACAAGACGCTCCTGCCAAGATGTGAATGAATGATCCTTCGGAACCTCGCAAACCTTTTTAGCGCGACGAAAAAAAAAAAGAGAAAAAGAAATGGTAGAAATAAATTCTAAACGCTTTGACGCGTGGAAATTTATTTCAACGTGTGCTTTTACGCGCGCACCTACATCTCGACGATAGACTAGACTCGTGCAATTTCCTCTCCTCTATATATATAGATATATATATATATATATATGTATTAGCCTTTGAAGCAGACGCTGAAAGCGTACAGTTTAATTTTTCGACTCGGCGATCTAACACGATCAGGATGCTTCTTCGATCCGGATCAACGCTATTCGAATGAATGAAAGTAGAAGAATATATACGGATCACTAACTGAACTCGTTAATCCAACAATCGTTACATGTAATCTTTATTAGTAATCTTCATCCGCGGAAATAGTAGGATGAAGAGAAAAGAGAAAGTGCAATCGCGAACATATGGCACGGGAAGCTAGACCACGGTCTATATCGATTTTGACATTACATCCATAGAACAATAGGAGCTATATGCGATGGTTTTGCACAGTAAGTAATATTAACTACAACGATAGTTAAACTCAATGTTAATCCTATAATAGGATTTTAATGGCCATAAGCTCGAGCCCCCGATTCTCGAATTCTCTAAATGTTTCTGTAATGATTTCTGAAGTCTTCATTAGAAGAAAGGACAGAGGACTGATGATTTTACAGAACAAATATTACATTTAGATACATTCCCAGCAGGTATTTGGGGCAGCAAGCTTATCGGTAAGAACGAAAGGCAAAGAGAACTTGTCAGAGGAGGACAATTGCGTAGGGGTAGTGGAGGGTGAGTAGAAAAGAAAGAGAGAGAGAGAGAGTGAGAGAGAGAATGAGTCGAGCTTTCGTACGAAAGTGCTCCGGACTCGTTTCAGATTCACTGGGGCGAATAGAACTGCCGTTAACCGGGCTTATTTCGAGGGTAGTTCCACTCTAGGTGGATGGAGGATTAAGTCGAAGTGAATTAAAGTCTCACCACCACCTGTAGCTACTGTTCCACCTACATCAAAGTCGTACAAGATCCAGCTTTTTACTCAGAATCATTTATAATACAAGCAAGGCAGTAAACTATCAGGCATATTAAATCAGTTGAATCAATTCGATAGATTGCGATTGAGAAATTATTTGTTAATCAAGATTGGAACATAAATCTTTATAAATCGAGCCTGATATCACGTCGAGGAGTTAAAGCTTAGAGGTTTAGACGAATTGAAACATAGCATAGCTATGTCATAATTCTATTTCATTTAGCTGCCCGTGGAATCAGAATTTAACAGTAACAATTTCCACTCGGCGGAATACGACAAATGGAAGGAAAAGGTATAATTCTTCTCGAGTCGCTGTGCGTCCCTGAGCCCCATTTATATCATGAGCTTTACGGCTCTCTTCTTTTTTTTTTTTTTTTCGAATCGTACTTAAGTATTTTTTATCTTTTCCCCTGCGACAGATCTCAAGTAACTTGAAGGATGAAAGAAAGAAATGGACGGCACTTTCCTCGAGTGGGCATATTCATCTGTTTTATCTGTTCTATCGACCTTGTCCCCTGAGAGATTCATAATTAAATGCCCGTATTATTTTTGATTAAACAGAGGATTCAATCTTTTACGGGTAACTCTTAACTTGTAATTTCGAATCGTGCGGTGTGTTTCTATTCTCAGGTATTTAAGTATTCTTGCTCTTGTTTAGTCCTTTTTTATACATTTGTTAATAAATAAAAATATAAGACGACTTACCATCGATGGACTGATCGTAACCCTTCGTGAAAAACAGCATGGCTTTCGCAGCACGTTCCGGAGTTTTTAAAAGACCCGGTCGATCGGGATCCTCGCCAAGTGAGCTCAAAAGTAGTCTGTAACTTCGTGACATTTCCGGGAGTAGAGCTTCGCGTGTAGGTGGCCTGTGGTCTAGCTCCAAATCGTGATGAAACATGCATTTTTCATGCCCTGGAAAAAAGATAAACAAAGATTTTAGAATATCCTCAGGTCACGGTTATCTACAACTTTGTTCTCAATGTTTCAATTCAAATTCACCGAGCTTTATTAACATTTTAAAATCTAAATTTATCACACGCTATTTACATCCAATATCACGAATGTATATAATTCATCATGTTTAGCTAGATCTCGTTCCGGATGCTCGTGAAATCTGTCTTCGTCTCTCGAATCGAACCGATGCGAAGTGCATCGTGAAAAACGTCGTTGTTATCACTGGCAATGACCCGAGATGATTACGCGACAAGATATTCATAATTCGCGATAAAAGTCAACAATATCTTTCTCATTCGCAAGAAGCGAAACGAGTATCTGTCATTTGTAATATTTACCATGATTTACCTGTCTGCCTGAATCTTTGACAATGATATTCAGATTATCTCCCGAACGTGTGCAAAAGGATTTTTAGAAAACGACTCGACTTCGCGGGAAGAACTGTAAGAGGAATTAACGACGTAAGAACGAAACGTAACGTCAACTTCAATTATCGAGCTTATTACGAATTCTTCGTGCCACTTCCTCCTTCTTTTTTTCTTCTCTTTTTTTCTCCCTTCCCTCGAGAAGTAAAAAAAAAAAAAAAAAAAAGAAAAAAAAAGAGAAAAAACGTATTTACGAGCGTTAAGCGTTTCCATTCGCGTAACGCTGTAATTAACGGTGGGGATCGATCGATGGATCGATCGTTTCAACGGTGGTCTCGTGCTGCCATTCGAACGATGCATATAATATTCCAATCCCGTGATACGTTTCACGATGAAGTTCGCGTTAGTGACGGCCGCCTCCGTCTCTTGCATGCGTTTGCCGAACTTGTTGCATAACGATTAACGACGGCGTTACATCGGCGAGAAGACGAGAGATTTCTATCGATAGAAATAATTTATCACTTGTATAACGCTCCATTTGCGAGCAATCTGGAACGTATTAAAGCGAAACAACTTCTCTCAGGACTTCTCTCACTCGGTGAGAGCAGATTTATTCGCCGAAGCACGGAAGACAGAATTTAACGTTGGAACTGACGTATTCACGACGAGAAACTAAGTTAAATCATCTTGCTATAACGAACGGTATATCGTGTTATTATTCAGCCGAGTAACGACGTTGCCCCGATATACCGAATCAATCGTTCTCCACAGTCGCAATAATTCGCATGCATATTGCACACATTGTTGGAAACTAGCTAGCCAAGTTCAATTTTTTTCGTTACGCGCGCGCGATATAATTACGCTCTTTATCTCGAATTCTTTCTTCATTCAAGGCCAACGATCGGCCGTTCGATCAATATAATTATACGCCAATGTCTCTGGTTATGTTAATGGAATTTAGTGATTTCAGTGGTAAAATTTCTCACAATTTCAGGACAGTTTAAAACATTCGTTTAAAGACAGGGATGTAGACCAGTTTCGATGAGAAGGACATTGTTGCGAAACATAATACACGCATGTTGCCTAAGACACGCGAGATAACTCTGTTATCGCGTGAATATTAACAATCATCTCAAGATTTGCATTCATACAAAAAAATCGCGTGCGAGAAAGATGCAAGTCGCGTTTATCGATTCACGCTTACCTATCGCAATCGGGAATATTACATGTATGGCAAGTATGCGCGTGAAAAAAGTTGAGAATTGGACGATGCATGGAATTTTTTTGTTGTCACGCCTGAAAATGAATTCCCTTCGGAATACTGATAGTCACGTTTCCAGGAATCGTACGTTATATTCGTCAACATTACAGTTACGTTTCATCATAACTGTACCTGAACATGTCCCCAGGATTTTTATCATCTTAAGATCAGTAGGTTACGATTGACCCGAAAACGAAAACTTATAGCTGGAGCTGGTGCTCTCTAAAATTTCTTTCACGTGCCGCCGGTTTCATCAATGATATCAACATGCCCGGAATAAAACTAAAAAAAAAGTCGGCCACTTAGCCAAATTTGGGCTAAAAACACAATGAAAAAGTAATGGACAAAAAACAGTGAACGTCTCGTTACGAATAACGAATGTCTCGTCGTGATCCTTGGTGAATTATACCGTGACGTCTTTTTTCCTTTATTTTTTTTTTTTTTTTTTTTACAGAAACTGCAACAGACTGCGACTTAGTAGAATTTCTCGCGTTTGTCCAATCGATTAGGCATGGAACGGGAAAATTAATGGGAAAAAATGCGGCAGCCTTCAGAAAATTATGATAATTCCTCTTTGAATTTGCACACGGAGCGCATAAAGGAGTTAAACGACGATCATTTATTAAGAAAAAGTTTTAATGGATTTAGGAGTACTCTGTTCCACACAATAATAATGCAGCGAAAGAAAAGTCTATCGCGTGATTACTTACTTGGTCAGCTATAAATCATATTATTTTTCAAGAAATCATCGACATTACCATACTTGGATCGATCAATATGGCATTGTTCCCGCTCCATTTATTAATGCAAAATGCATGAACATGAGTTGCCTTTCAGCTAATGGACTTCACTAGTTAACAACGTATTTATTTAGCTCGAAAATTCAGACGAATCACTTTGGCGAAAATAAAATGACTACTTCGGGTAAAAATAAATGATACTCGTTTGCGAGTATCACGCCAGCGCTCGTTATCTGTTTATTAATCTAGGGAATGCCTCCTCGTGGTTCGTGACGCGAACGTGGTAGAATAGACTCCTAAACGCAGGATTTTCTTAATCATTCGTGGAAACAATACCTGGCGTGGTGGAGGTGCGCGGAGTCCTGGGCGTCCCCGGCACGTCTAAATTGCACTCCTCGACGCTCTCCGACCAGGAAACAGTCCTCAGCGGTCCAGGCTTTTTTATCATCATCTTGTGATCCTCCTCGTTGTCGTACACGTTCAGGTCCTGGATTTTCGCGCACTGACTGGAAATCCCGTTCATGGCTGCGCGTTCTTCACTACAGCGGCGATCGCAAACGCAGCCTCGTTTCTAAATTCTCGAGGGACGATCGGTCGGCGAAGAACACAGAGACGCTCTGTCAAAATTGATCCAAAGTATTGTTTTCTAGATGAATACGGCAGACTGCAAGCTGAGAAATAAGAGAGAGAGAGAGAGAGAGAGAGAGAGAGAGAGAGAGAGAATCGAAGTGACTGACGCTAAACTGACTGACCTGAGTTTAAAACAATAATTGTATCACAGTGTTATTTACTAACACATATGTACAGCCGAACAATAGCGGTTTATGTTCGTCGAATCGTGATTGAGAAAAGGAATCTGTAGCATTTTTTTTTTTTTTTTAAATTTTGGAGCGTTAATGGTTAATATTGTATGCCTCGTTATCCCTAATTGTTCTTGAAACTAGCTTTTCTTGAAACTAGCTTGAAAGTAAATAAAATAAACGTGTTAGGTACGTACATCGATGTATTATAATATATTATATATCTTGATAATTAATAAAGAACAAGGCTACGATACGTGACCAGTTAGTGAAGCATTACTGAACCTTGCGTTTATGAGATATATCTTATTATATGGGTGATTCAAGTGTGACGATGAATTAGTATTACCGCTTTCTATGACAGGAAAAATTTAGCCGGCGAGAAAGTACTGATCGATCGTGTCGTTTGACAAGAGGATCTTTTTTTTCCTTTTCTTTCTTTTTTACGAATTATAGAGCCACGTTGATGGTCGTTGCCAGTTTGCTCCTGATGCTTCTACCTTCTAGACAGTTTGAATCTGAATTTCGAAACAGCTTGAAACTTTCCAACGCTGTAAAGATTCGTATCATACCGAACGCAATATGATTTCATATCACTCGAAATTTTTTTTAAACCTCTTGGCTTTGACTTTTCTCGTGTCTCGATGGACGACACGAAACTTGTGTCTTACATAAAAATGGTACAACATGATAGAAAATAGTTGAACACACTACGAGGTTCGGAGTGTTTCGAAGCACATCGCTACCCTCGCTACGTGAATTCACGAACAATACGCGTGCATTTATGTACATTATGTGTACGTACGTACATATAGTTTCGGCAAAGTCTCTCGGCGAATCAGATTCGAGCGTCAAACGATGAAACTTACTCGCAGTCAGATTGAATCTGTCGATCAACGTGCACCCCTCGGAAGTTTCGTCGAGCACCGGTACAACAGTGGTCGAAACGTCGTTAATAAACGTTCAACGTTTCTGTTTCATTCACTTATTCCTTCCTTTCGCTTTTTCGAAAACTATAAAACGTGTTTCGTTGTTCGTGAAAGAACAACGATCGCGATAAGATTCTATCCTTCGAAGAGAATACGAACGAAAACGGAGGAGGTAAAACGAAAGAACGAAGACAGGTACTGATTCGAGATGCGAAGAGAAGAGAGATGTAAGAAAATAAAAAAGGAGAGCGGTCAACGAGTCTGAAAGGAAAGAGAAACGACCGTGAAGTCGCTCAGTCGAATGACGCAGTGTGACTGAACCGACAGAACCGTGGAGAGTGCGAATGTTCCCTATGGTTCTTCCTTCTCTATCGCTCTTCCTCTGTCTCTGTTCCGTTCTGATCGCACCGTTTCTCTCTCTCTCTCTCTCTCTCTCTCTCTCTCTCTCTTCCCCGACGATCGCTTTTCTTTTTTTCTGTCTCGTTTCCCTATATCTATCTAGAAACTGTTGTTAAGCCGTGTTGTTAAAACCACTAGTCAATCCAAAGAGCAAGAGCAAGATTCCGCAACTGACGAGCAAAATCTCGCGTCCGCGTTCGGTATATATCAGGAGAATGCGAGTGCACGGCGAGAGTGACATGGGAATACCTCCCTCCAAACGAACGAGATCCTCCCGCTGCAGCGTTTGAGAGGGAAATACCCAACTTTGCCTGGACCATGCACAGTCTCAAGTGACAAGTAGCGCCTCGACTGGCGAAAAGCATCAAGATATCCGCAACTTGCCAGATCGACACGATAACGTTTACCTTACGATCTTCTTAGCCTGGAGAAAATATGGTGGGAATCACGGTTTCTAAATGCAAGATTTGTAAATACGAATGAAACGCATTAAAACTAAATGGACCAAGTGGTATGGCGATAAATGAAATTATTAAAGAGGTAAAATTTATACCTTTCAGCTTTATCAAAGGAAATAACTCTGAAAAATATCTTCGCCTCGAAGGGACTTTCTGGGACTTTCTGGGCAAATGTGAATTTGACATTTCTCTCTCCTGTTCTTCTTTCACACAGGTATAAGTTTTGGTCTTTGTACACAGTTGCAGTGTAATTTCTTAATAGTTACTATCCGAGTAAAAGAGATTCGATACCGTGAGTATGTCAATTTAGAAATAACTTCTGCAATCGAAGGTTTAAAATACTTTTATGAAGCGTACGTAATCCTGGGTGCGGCTACATTAATGGACTTCCTAATTCCAGAATAAGCAGCTTCTATGATGGAAACAAAAGTAGATACATATATTTCAGCCTTGATAAAAATCAACGTTAATTTGCTTTAATTTACAATTGTATCGTCGTTTAATTTACAATTGTATTATTGTATACATTATCGATATATCATCGTATGTATTATCGATGTATTATCGTATTCATCTAATATACAGGATACCACAAACTTCTCCGCGTGTTTTAATACTTTATTATATCTAATACTTAAGAAAGAATATTTTATTACAAAATTATAATAAGAATATCATAATGACGTATGTTTTCTCTTTTACGTATAATTTATTAGATTTAAAACGAAAGGAAGTCGACTCGCATAATTGAACTTCTTCAGGTAACTTTGCATATCGTGCAAACCAAATGTGCGTACCACATGACTCAGTGATTGATTACAGGGAAAATTTATCACGAACCGGCACAGGAAAACACAGAAAGTCCATCCTTCGTGGGTTTTTTTAGAATGCAAGTCAGAATCAATTACGTCATCGTAATTTCCAGACCGGTTTTTACCTTTTTCCTTCATTCTTCTTAAGATCGTGCAAACGTGTTTAATACGCGCAAACCTTTTCCGATACACGTTTGACGTACACGTTATATACCGTCAATTTCATGATATTACATACTCAATTTCGATTTTTGTACGTTTCATTCTTTTTACTAAGCATTCTGAAAAAAAGTTAAGACTCGAAGAGATCTGTACACTTGTAGTTTTTAGCTATCGAGATTTTCCTAAAACGCTGCAGAATGTAATATAATTGTCAGGTAAACACATGTACTATAGACACCGATTGATATATGTGATCACGTATTTTCGGATGCAACGTGACGACCTTGAAAGTAGCCTCGATAACACGATCTCGATGTATTACAAGTAATTGTTGTTAATGGTAATTAGCAGCGACAGTGATAAAAGCGATGATAGTGGCATGCAACTGGGTATTCCCTGTTTCAGTAATTAAGTTTCAACGTCGATGAGGTTATCATGATATTCCTGCTAGACTATTAGACTGCGAGACGAGGACTTGAAGTTGGAATCAATGAAGTTACTGTCCATTTATTACAGTTTCTAATAATATATTGAAATCCTTTATTTAACTTGTATAAATTGTTTATTATTTTTTAGTTTGTTGCTTCTTGCTCGTTATCCGTGTATATATTGAATGTACATCATATTTTACAGAACTTTTAAAATATGAAGAAACATGGTGAAAATAAATTAATATGATTAATAAGCTAGCCAATTAAATACATTTTTCACAAATTGCTAAATGAGTAGAAGCGTAAAATCCTTGTTCTATCTACACGAAACAACAGTGCAGTTAGTTGACATTATTTTTTTGTTCTATGATAGCGTATCTATCGAGGTGTACAAAAGTGCACAAAGTGCTACGTTTCTCGTCCGTATTCGTAGTTGCACTACTGAAACTCGTCTGAGTTCAACTGACCTTCACTACTTGCAATCAATACAAAGCTGCTGTTGGTACATCGCGAAAGTATTTGTAAGATTTTGCTAAACATGAACCAACGAACCAATAAAATTTCATTTTTCAACAAGGATCTAGTTGAAATTCCCACGAACAAGGGAAATACATATTCCCGACTGTATCCATTGTGCGGACTTTATTAACGTTAGTCTAGTATAACGACTTAACGACTATGGAGTTTTTTGCGCCAATTTAGCTATTGCGTCGAAGGAAGAAAAACTGAAGAAAAAAACGATTAAAGTAAAAAATCACAGTATATCGGCGAAGAATTCGAGGACATTCTCACGTAATGACAGCAACGAATCAATGCCAAAGGAATGTATAATGATAGGCGGATGAAGAATGTATCTACCCCGAATCATTTGAAGCGTATAGTTATGAAAGCGACAGTTCGCCAGCAAAAATATTGTCACTATTGTGTTTCAATTTACTTCCGTGTGCAGCAGGAATACATAATTAAAACGTCTCTCTTTTAACAATTATCCGGATTATTTAAAAGTTAATCTCGAATCCCTAGAATTTTATATTATGACAATGCGATCAAATAAGATTTCACAGATGATAATTTTTAAATAGACGATAAATAGCAAAGATTTATGGTATCGTGAATTAGAAATTCTATATCCAAGGTCTCTGCTCTACCCTCTAGACTTTTATAATTTAAAGTATACAGATACTTGATATGATTTTCTAATATCGTTATTTAATATGGCTGACAAATATAAATCTGTCGTGATACGATATCGAGCTGCATACTGAAAAGAAATGCAACGAATATGAGAAGATATTATTCCTCGTGAATGTTACATTATATCCGTTCTAGTCTAATAAGTGAAGAAATCACGATGAAATTAAAAAAGTCGTGAAAAATTCCAACTAACATATCTGATTACTATTAGTTATGGTTTATTGCTAGAGTTTATTGCTATTAAATAAAAGAAGAAGAAGGAGTCAAAATTAATAAAATCCTTTAAAGATCGATAACCTTTGTAATTTTATGCAGAAAAGTCCAGTGAATTAATAAAAATATAAAAATTACGAATTTGACATCAAACTTATTAATTTTTGCTGTGCAATCCATTTTATCACCAGGACGATCTTTAATGTTTTCCTTCATGAAAATCGTGCAGATTTTGTATTCTTTAAATTTTTATTTTATCTACATATGGATAAGTGAATAATGAAATTTTGAGAAATGATAAGAAAAAAATGCGATAGTTAAAACTGTTAAAACAGTCTTATACGTTTACTAACATCACTCCAATATCAAATTTATATATCTCTAATACGAACGAAAAATTTTTGTCAAACTGATCTCCCTTTCACCTCTTATCAATTTAGTATTACGGCAGGAAACAGATGAACACTTCTAAGAAAGTTGTAATAAAGATATTTTCATTATAATATTAATAATTAATATTTTTGTCATTTTATATAATAAATAATAACAAAGTAACAAAAAAATAACGTTATTAGAACTATAGAGATTACTTGATTATAGTAAAAAACAATAAATTGTGATCATTAAATAAAAATATTATTTTTTATATCAATATTAATTTCATTAATGAAAATTAACATCTGTAAACCATAAAATAAAGATAAAAAATTAATTTAATTTTTTAACATTAAGTTATATAAATCAATGATATGTATTCATTTAGTAAATTAAAACAGTAATTAAAATCTTATGCAATGCTTAATAAATATTTAATGAACAAATATGTAACATTGAAGTTATGTAAACCAATTGCGTCGATCAATTCTATTTAAAAGATGATTAATTTAAAGTGGAATTTTGCTATTGGTATGATTCTCGGAAGTAATCATTTAAACAAAATTAATTTTTATTCTATATAACTATTGTAATTGTAATAAAAAAATTTTATTCTGTAATAATGGTTTGATTTAAATACAATTATTTAATTATGCTGAAAAGCAGTTTTATTGGAAGATAATACAAATAATTAACATGTATTAAAATATATGAAGCAATATAAAATAGCATTAACATTATCTTATTCATCAATTATAAATATAGAGATTAATATAATGTGCGTTAATTGGGCACATATAGTTTTAATAATTTTAATAAATATATTTTCTTTGTATTATATTAGTTAATAATATGACTGTAGAAAATATAAACGGACTACTGCCACCAATCACATTGTTATTAAACGAAATACATACTTAATTTTTATGAACATTTTAAAATTTCAAATTAATATTTTCTGTCCCCCAAAAAATATTAATATACCAAAGCATTTAAAACAAATTCAAGCTTGTTATTTACTATTCAAAATTACTTTGAAATTCAGGATACAGAATTCATGGGAATATGCTATATATTGTTGATACATATGTTGTATGATAAATGAAAACACTAAATGTTTTTTATAGTTAACCACATATTTAAGTAAAATCCAATAATTTTAGCAAATCAAATTTTTGTTGTAATTTTATCAAATCAAATTGTTGTGTGAAACTTACACCATGATCACATGATATAGATATTTCAATTAAATACTTTCTATATATTGTACCTGTATATATACTTTCTTTTTACAGTTTTATTTCATATGTATATTTTAGTTAAATATTGCTCATACTTTTGTCGAGCTATAATTCAGACAAATCTAGAAAATTTAAATATAAAGAAATAACAATGTTTTACATGAATTCTTGTGGTATTAAATTTTTTATCAATAATATATATATATATATATATATATATATATATATATATATATATATATACTTTTTATAACTCACTAAATGAAATACATTAAATTGAAACACAAACGATACTTTTTGGAAACTTTTTATGCGCAAATAAAAAACTCTTATTTTTATACTTCCACCATAAAATAGCAAAGTTGTATTTGTAACCATATGAAAGATTTTATTTTTCAAGGGACGAAACAACCTCGAATTTAATATCCTTCTTAATCAATTCTTCAATCAATGATGTTGTACTAAATGCAGCACCAGGACTTAAAACACCACCGCTAAAATAATGCAATAATAATTGTAAAATTATGTAAAAAAAATATACTTTCAAATAAAAATATATATAAGATATATAACATACGTAACAGGAATTTTATCAGATTCCTTGAGAATTGTTACACCAGAAAGCAGTAACATAGTGCACGTGGCCTTATATCCAGGATCAATTCCACTAACTTTAGTAATCATTACTTTGTTCGGTAAATCTTTATGTTTATCAGTAGATTCAGCTAATTTTTCAGTCCACCCTTCTGCTTTAAATGTCATAGAGAAATGAACGTTATCCAGTGTTTCTCGCTTAGGTCCTTCATGATTTACATATCCACCAGAAAAGAATGTAGGATACTAAACAAGTTTTGTGAAACTTAGATTGTTTTTAAAATATGATACGAAAGATATATTTTATAATAAAAAATAGAAAATACCTTTAACAATAAATTACGACCAAATTCATATTTGGACAATAATCCAAACATTAAACCAAAAATAATAGTTGTCAATACGGAGAAAATTGACCTATAATTTAAAAAGAAAAATTTTATTAATATAAAATTAATATTTAGTGTAAAAATTTTACTGTAATTTTTTTAGATTATAAATCTTACTTCAGTGTAAAATAAGTTTGTATTTGAACTGGTCGTTGTTTATATTTATCATATAAAAATCGCTGGGTACGAAGAGCTACGGAGCGATCAGCTCCTGGAAATATCATAGACCATCCTTTCGATATAGAAGATTTGTGAATCATACCTCTAAAATAATCATGTAAGATTAGAAATTTTTTAATTATAAGATTAGAAAATATAAATGATATGAAAATGTATGCAGTTTTAATTATGTATAATTATATTATATTTATATAATCGTCAACCTTGGTTTAAGTTTTGGCCATAATGGAGGTAATTTCTCAGGATACAGTTTAGAGCGTAACTCTCGTAATTCATGGGAATGTGCTATACCATACACTGCTGATTCATATGTTCCATAATGAATGAGAGCACCACTAACTTTTGTAGTTACCAACATATTCAAATAAGTTTCAATGGAATTGACTTCACCATTAAATTTTTGTTGTGTAAAAATTGTACCAAGATCACACGGTATGCTATCAAATCCACACGCACTTATGATGTAGATACCAGCGTCTTCTGCTGCCTTATTATATTTCAATTGAATACTTTCTATATACTATAATTTGAAAATAAAAAAAAATGATGTAAAAATATTTTATACAAGTAAGAAATAGAATCATCTTAATAATTTTGAATAGTTTAAGAAATTACCTGCGGTTCACCACTGACATCAACTTGATGAGTATGAGTAGCAATGCATGCTTTAATTACTGGTTCTCCATAAAATCTATATGGACCACAACAATTAATAAGCACTTTAGCTTGAGCTGTCATTTTTTTTAAGGACTCTTCATCTTTTAAATCAGCAATCAATATAGGTACATCTACAGAAATAGATTATATTATTACAATATAATCATTATTATTCAAGCTTATTACTTAATTATTCAAGCTTTAATTTTACCAATATCAGAAACAAATTCTTTAACAACTGCTTCTAAAGCTTGTTTTCTACGTCCAGATACTCCAAATGTTATTTGTTTTTCTTTAGCTAATTGTGCTGCTATTTTTACAGCATATTTTCCAGTATATCCAGTAGCTCCAAATATAATTAAGTCCAATCGTGCCTCTGTCATGATAAAATCTGAAAATAATATATATATAATTACATAATTTTTTTTGTTAAAATTGTAATTAACTTTTAAGAGTACACATATAGAACTTTTCTTAAAATTTTCCAAATAAATGCATTATTATGAATAGATTACAAATTTTTATCCAAGTTTTATTTTGTATTTCTAAGAATGATGTAACTACAAATATAGAACTTTCACAAGAAATTGTTTTATGCACCAAATATTATAAAAATACTTCAGATATTTTATGTATTTTATCATATTACTGTGTATTTTATGATAGTCTATTAATTGGTATATAAATTTATTATAATAATTATAAGATATACTGAAAGATAAAGTACATGTTTTCATTTCGTCATCGTCAGTATTTAAAATATAAATGAACAATTAAATATATATAATACATATAAATAATTAAAATATATTTTCTTAAGTATGTGTAGCGAAATATTAAATAAAAAGGAGACACGCCCTTTAGATCATGTATTATTTTGAATATTATCGCATTTTGATGTCGCCGGAATTCATGTTGCCGGCAATTTGACATTAATTACAATTCTTTAAAATTTATTATATTTTTATGAAATTATACAATTTATACATTTTGTCGACGAAATACGTACCGCATATGATTCCAGCGTGTATTTTTGTGAACTATCAGCTTTTTTCAGCTAACTTTAACGATGACTTCTTCTCAATGGCGTGCCTTCTATCTGCGTGGAATAAAATTACGCCTTAGCTCGTACTGTCCATAGTCCATGCTTGTAATTGATGTCCATAGTCCATATATTATACTAATATATTGATAGAGGACATAATGTTAAATGACTTGCGTTTATATTTAAAATAGAAGCTTTTAACCATAAAAAGTCATTTCTAAAATGCTAAAAATAAAATATTATTTTGTAAACATATGAATTTTGATTCACTTTCATATCGATGTTTTGTGGATATAATTTTGTATATATATTACATCGAATATATAACAGTCAGCCATTTTTAATTAAAAATGACTTGTACAAACTCAGTCCATGGAACAGTTTCATTATAATAATTATATTATAATGATTAATGACTATTATCGACTGTCGATTGACAATTTATATCATGCAAAAGGATATTTTCATGGTACAAATTACAGGATCGTTAATAATTGTATCGAAATCCCATTATTATAATTTTTACACCTACTAAAAAAATGTAAATATCTTGTACGTATAAAATAGATACATTTGCAAAGGAAAATGAAAAAAAAAAATGGTATAAATTATTTCTAATGAGAAATGACTGATTTGCTTCTGAGCCCTTATTTTTATTTGTCCTCATCATTTTTTTTCTTTAGTTTAGGATACAAGGTTTATCCTATTTCATTGCTAATTTTTATTAGGATATTTTGTGTCCGAGCAAATTTGAAAGATATGGGTTTTTCCCAAATGAACTGGTAATAATAATGTATATAAACGAATTATTGTTTAAATTTGTTCAGTCTAATCTTAGTTTAGAAGGTTTGAAAATACTGAAATGAACTTTTCTCACTGTTTTTTATCATTTATCTTTTAGTTTAGAGTACATATCCTTCTATTTTATATTAATTCTTACTCTGTAAATCGGGATTTTGTGTGTCCGAGCAAATTTGAAAGATATGGTTTTTTCCAAATGATGGCAATAATATGTTATGAGTTACAAATGAGTTATTGTTTAAATTGTTCTTCTAATCTTAGTTTAGATTTGAAAATACTAAAATGAATTTTTCAGATTTTTTTAAAAACCTTTACCAGTGAAAAGTGGTGTCGAACATGAAAGTTTTTCATTCAGTTTGTTGTGACTAAAAATGTTTACAGAGTAAGAGATAATAAATACATTTTATTATTAATTGATATAATTTGGAAAATACTTGTAATTACAACATATTATTGTAAATGAAATGAATAATAAAATGTTAACAAACAATCGTTATTATATTTGCATCATTTAAATACATATTGAAAGGGATCTCTCTCATTTATTACTAATAAATTTGTTAAAAAATAATTCTAGCAAATAGTTAAATGAATTAATTTTCAAAATTCGTACTGGCATGGTACTTATGAATTATGTATGTTACAAGAATACTTCCAATTATATTTTAGAAAGTAATGAAATGTGTTACTGTAATTGCCCTATTTCAATTATACAATATTAAATTATTCTACTACATCATTTATTTTTCTTAATTTATATTATAATTTATATTATTTACAACATATCTTTTGTTTTATTACTCGCAGTCTGTATTCGGCTAGTAATAAATTATTAATAGCTCACTGTTTAGAATATCACTTTGCAATTAAAAACCTAAACTAGCAAATTTCTATTGTGATTTATTTTCATGTATGTATACGTAAGACACGGAGCATCGTGTGTACAATTCCACTTTGATCTGGCTAGATATCATCACATGTATATACTATTATTTACAGAAATGCACGCTAAAATTATAAATCTTTACTATTAAGAAATTCATCTTACATGAATAAAATAATTTTTTTTTTTTACTCTATAGCCTAATAAAGGCATATCATTTATGTAATTTCAATGATAGAAAAAAGAAAATAAATCACACTATTTGAAAAAATATACAGCGTTTATGTGATTTTTAGGTTGAAAAAAATTAATGCGTACATACAAAAAACTTATGATTTTCATTTTTTTATGAATATAAAATTCGCAAATATTTCTTACGGAAATAAAACGCAATTACTATCTCTCGTCTTAATGGAAAAAGTGATGAAATATAAAGATTTCGCAATTAGTACTTCACATTTTCTTACCACAATTTAAGATTTAATTAAGAAATATATTAATACTCTTTTAGAGATGTTAAGATGTTAATCATTGAATTAAAAATCATATTCTTTCTTTTTAATTACAATGTTATAGTTATATTCAATCATTCTTAACTGAAGCAAAGTAGAAGGAGCTAGTCTTTTGTTTATTTTTTCTACATGAAAGCAGAATACTATTTCATTAACTCCGGAGTTAAATATACATCGAATATAACTATTACCTTATGCTAATATTTACAATATTTCACATTGTTCTTGATAGGATACAAAACTATGGTACTTTAAAAGAATGAACGCAAAAATAGACGATTCTTATCTACCTTTTCAATTGTGAAAGTATAAAGTCTATAAAAGAGGAGAAAGTTAATATATTTTTTTCTCTTTTAAGAATGTAATCATCTGTTGATAAATATCATATTTGCAGTTTTGTTCCTAATTTTACAATAAATACATGCGCATATGTCAGTGTAGCTCATACACAACACTGCATATCACAAAAAAGTGTTATTCTACACATTTTTTGATGTAAAATTTTTTTGGATTTTCAGTCAATAGAAAATTTATATAATGTTGACTAATTTTTACAATTTTACAAATATCATTGTATGAAATAAAATATCAGTACTGTTGGGTGCTCCCACCACTCAGCGATACGCTATTGTATGTGATATTTAGAATAGATCCTTCTATTTAAGCTTTATTAGGTCTGTCGGAGAAACACAATCAGATTCGAATTTCTATCGCAAAACTTCTTTTTAGCTCCCAATAGTACTTTAATATCTATTGCAGTGCAATAAAATATCAATTAACGAAAGGTTAATTATTAACCTTTAAGCTTAAAAGGTTAATTATAACTATAAATCAATCATGAAAATTTGAAGACTTATGTTGAAACATAGTACGGTTTAAAATGACGAATAACTGTATATAAGCTGAACATTCATTGAACATACATGATCAGTATCGAAAATGCAAAATATGTTACATGCGATTTAGGAAGGCATACATTTTAAATTACGAATTTTAACGTTATATGTAATAATATGTACTACAACACATTAATTTGATTTTAGTTCATTATCAAATCTTATCATAATTGCACTGTAATAAAACAGATTCAAATACATAAACATAATTTCTTTCATATAAGAAACATTAGTGAATACAAACCTAAGAATTCAGCATCATTATCTTTTCAAAAAATCTGACATATATAAAATTATTCTTGCACAACCTCTTAAAAGTCTTAAAAAGACCATTTAATCACGGTAGAATTCTTCGCATATTAAGTAAAGAAGAATAAATTTTATACATAGATTACAAGTCACGAAACTATATAAGGAATTTGCATATATAGCCACATTTAAAGGAGCGTCCAAAATGCTCAGTCAGGTAAAACAATTTAAGGCTCCATTATAACCGCTCAACGACACATTCGAGAACGGTAACAAGGAAGGAGCACTAGGAGTTAGCATTTGGTGGAGGTCTTCTATCATAATCTCGTCGATAATCTTTGTTTGGTCGCCAATCGCTAGAATAATTATCTCCTGGATAACCTCGACTTCTAAAATGGCTTGGAGGAATATCAGACGGATAACCACCACCACCTCCACCTCCATATCCTCCTGGACCATATCCATAACTAGGTGGTCCTGATGGATATCTATAGTAATCACTAAAGACAAATTTTACAATTTTAAATAATTATTATTATGATCTTATTATGATTTATGATTATGATATCTTATTATTTATAACTTACCTTCGTTTATCATTCATATGCATACTGCGATCACGATCGCGATCTCTATCACGATGATATGCACTAGACATTCGGCCATAAGAATCGAAACGATCACGTTTGTGATCTCCAAACCTATAGATGGGGGTGGGGCATAATACTTATAGTATAATATACTAAAGCATACTTGATAATTTATATTAAATACTATCTCACAAAAAAAAAAAATCTATTGTTTTGATTATACCTTCCATCTCGCATATCTCTTCCATCACGGGATAACCAATGGTCATCTTCTCTACTTCCACTATAGTGTCCACTTATACTATAACCGCCACTATCTCTTCTAATTCGTTCATCTTTATTTCCACTCATTCTGTCCATACCTCTATCACTATGAGTTCTATCTCTATCTCTATCACGTTCTCTATCTCTTTTCATGTCTTTGTGTTTTGATTCCTTTTCTTTGTGTCGCGGAGTATCTATACTATTAGTGGTACTTGAAGTGGAATTTGGAGTCGATGTAATGGGTGTGATAGTGGTAGCACCAATAGTAACAGAAGATGTATTGCTGATACTGTTTACAGCAGATATAATTGAAAGATGTTTCTTACTCGGTGTACTGCTACTATTTGAATTTTCTTCCATATCTTCGACTTTTCGTTTTTGTAATCTACTGTCTTTAATATTTTCTACTTGTTTATCGATATGTTTTTCATGCTTCTATAAAATAAATTACATTAATAATGCTTCTCACACTATGTTAAAATAAAGACAAATTTTATCATTATACCTTTACATTATTTGATTCTTCTTTCTTCTCTGGGCTCGACGTTGCACTTGTATTACTATCACCACCTTTTTTTGTTGCATGTTTGTACAATTTATATAGTTTCTTCGCATCAAATTCCGTAAACTTCGATACGAAGTACCATAAATTGCTTCTCCATTCTTTTATTTGTTCAGGATCTCTATATTCTTCTAAACAAGTGTTAATTTGGTTTCCAATTTGTACAAGACATTGCCTCGTGTGGGCAACTTGTTCCGTTTCGCTTAAAGACTGATCTGGTCTATCCAAAGCTTTGAGCGCCTTCTTCACTGGTCTCATTTTTTCTTTACACTGCGTAGAATATACAATATAGAATATACAATATACAACATCCAAAATAGATACAAATATTTGATAATTAATAGTAACCTCATTAAATATAGAAGGATCTAAATCACCAAGAACATCAAGAGCTCTTGGTTCGTTATTAGCAGTGAAATGCATCGGACCTGCTGCTTGTTTTGCTTTCTTGATTTTTTTATTTTCTTTTTTTTCTTTTTTAGTTTTTTTTTCTTTTTTCTTCTCTTCTACTATCTCTTCAATTTCTTCTTTAATTTCTTTTTTTATAACAACTTCTTCTTCTTTTTTCATCGACGGCTGTAATTAATATAATATAACATGAAATATAAAGTATTTCTTAATGTTAAATGTAAACAAATAATACAAATATTCATACAAATTTACCTTTTCAATTTTGGATTTACATTTATTACTCTCTTCAGCTGAACTATCATTTTCTTCTATAATTTCTTTTGTAATTGCAGTTTTTGTCTCTTTTGGTTTTCTCGGTTTCCTTGCCTTAATCTAAAATCAAGGTTTAGGTATACTAAAATATAAATATGAGGTGAACAATCTATAATTTATAAATCTCAAAAATATGAAATAAATAATTTCAAAATGTACATCGGATAAAGGTGAAAACTACGAAGAGTTTAGAAATTACCTTAAATTGATATTCAGATTGTGGGATAAGGATGTAACCCTGTTAGGATAGAATACAAGGATAAAGGACGTTTTCATAGGAATACTATAAAACTAAAGTAATGTCTTCTTACCACTCCTAATTTAGAATCAATTTGTTTCTTGAGTACTTTTAGTAGATATTCGGCTCGAGTGTTTATTTTTTTAAATTGAAGTTTACTACCATTTGGAAGAAGTTTATCACCCAATTTTAAATTATTATCCATTTTTATGGCTTCCCACGAACCCATGCCGTGTTGATATATACCTCTTAAAAGTCTAGAGTCATCTTCAGAACTCCAATCACAATCGAAATTTGCCGGTTTCAATCTGTAACAGTAATTAAAATAAACCAAATATGTATTTATGTATCTAAATATATTTTCAAATCCAAAAAAATGATAAAATGAATATTTACTTGATGTCAATATGCCAATTAGACCGTTGTTCAAAATCAGAAGGTAAAGCCTGTTCTAAAGGTTCTAATTCCTTTACTGCAGCTGAGAATGATTTTGCATTGACCATAACACCGCCAATTTTAAATGTAGGACCTCTACCTCTTTTACGACCAGGACCTTTACCTTCCTCTTCACCTTTATTTTCTTTTGCGGTACTTTCAAATTCAGACAAACAAGCTTCACATCTAGATTTTAATTGATCTCCTAAGAAACGTAATTCTGACATTGGCTTTTCTTGTAATTCTGCGTCCGCCGCAACATCATCTAATCGTTTCAACGGTGCAGGGAATTTCTTATAACTTTTAACAAATCTCCGTATCTGTGTAATAGAGGATTCAAATTTATTTGAATACATATAAATTATTATAAAGCATAAACTTAAGCACATACCTCTGCATCAGTAAAACTTTTAATATTTTCTCGTGGTGTAACTCTTGGTCTACCTCTTTTTTTAGGACGTTCATCGTCACTACCTTCGGCTTCACTTCCAGAATCCTCACCTTCATCACTGTCATCGGCGGATAACTTTTTTCTCTTTCGTCCTCTTGCTTAATAATGAAATAAACATTCAATGACATATCATAACATATTATAACAAATAAATTACATTATTTTAACATGTAATATACCTTCACCACTTTGATTAATTTGTTGCAATGTTTTCCGACTTCTTGGAGGTAAATATAAATCTTCCATTTCTTTTGATTTTTCTTCTTCTTCCACTTTTTTCCTAAAATTTTCTGGAATAATTTCAGCCTAAAATCAATCCGAATAAAAATATCTTAGTTTTTTTTATATAGAAATATTATAAAATATATTTACTACTAAAAATTATATTTACCCAATCTTTACTTTCATCATCATTATCATTGGGTTGATTAACTGGTTCGGATTCTTCTTCAAATGCAGCAAAACTAGCAACTTTGAATGCAGATAACAACTCATCTCCTACTGTTGAAGGTCCTTCATCTCTCGTTTCCGCTCTCCTCAAAATTTCGTCAATGTCGCACTAATCATATAAAAATAATAAATATTTATTTATTTAATCTATATATGATTTTAAATTATAATAGTTTAAATTCGTCTGAATAATTACAGTAGGTTCTTCATCTCCATCTTCTTCATCTTTAAATAAATCTTCAGCTCCAAATTTTAAAATAGCATTTAAATCTTCTTTGTTAAATGGATTATTATTGGTCCCTGCATTTTTTTTATCTAATACTGTTCGACCAGTTGTATCCATCCGTTGAATTACAAGATGATCCAGAACCATTTTTTGCTTTGCTCTTTCTACTATCTCTTCTTCTACAGAATTTTTTGTCACTAAGCGATAAATATTTACCTACGTAAAATAGAAGATTAATAAGATTAAGATAGAAGATTAATGTTTAATATTTAAATATTTAAATATTGATAAGAAATATTAAAATGATTATTAATATTAAAATACCTGATTTTTTTGTCCAATACGATGTGCTCTAGCTTGTGCTTGTAAATCATTTTGCGGGTTCCAATCTGAATCAAAAATTATAACAGTATCAGCAGTAGCAAGATTAATACCAAGACCACCTGCTCTTGTTGATAATAAAAAACAAAAATCTTGTGATCCTTCGGCATTAAAATGATCTAGAGCTTGTTTTCGTAGTTCTCCTTTTATACTTCCATCTAATCTTTGGAATGGAAAATGTTTCTTTTGTAGATATTCCCCAAGAATATCCAACATCCTGACCATTTGACTAAATATTAACACTCTATGACCTGTTTCTCGTAATCTCACCAATAATTTATCAAGAAGAACTAATTTGCCAGAACCTCTAATCAATTGTTGCAAGTAATCTTCATTATTGTCCTTTCTTTCACTTTCAGTAGGTTTTGTAAGAAAAGCATGATTACAGCATTTCTTCAATTCAATGACGATATTTAGAAACGTCATGGTAGAACCTTTAACACCTTTCCGCAATGCATTATAATTTTTAGTTAATATCCACTTATAATATTGTTTTTGTAAGGATGTCATTTCCACTCGTAATATTTGCTCAACTTTAGCAGGTAGAGATTTTTCTACATCTTTTTTTACTCGTCGTAAAATAAATGGTTCTAATTGTTTATGTAACTTGGAATATCCTTTCTGAGCAGCATTGTCATGCTCTTTTTCAAACTCTTCCCATGAACTAAATCTATATATATGTATAAAAGAAAAACATTATTATAGAATTTATATTACAGAATTTTATTATAAATAACAAAAGATGCAATAATAATAAACATTATAAAAAGTAACTAACTTGGTAGGCATTATGAAATGTAGTAAGGCCCATAATTCTTTCAAACTGTTTTGTAATGGAGTACCAGTTATTAAAAGACGGTGATTTGTATGAAATTCAGCAAGGGCTTTATATAAGAGAGAATCATCGTTTTTTAATCGATGTGCTTCATCTACTAACAATACGGCCCAATTTAAGGCACCCAGAAATGCTTTATCCTTAAGTACTATCTCATATGTCGTGAGTATTGCATTAAATTTTAACCTTTTTGAACTATAACACCATTCATACTCTCTAATCTGAAATAAATAATATAAATATATTTAATTATTTATTCGCAAATTTTTTTAAATATTAAAAAAATTCGAATAAATAATACATACAACATTACGAGATGTGACATCACCCAAATATGTAACAAAATTCATGTCTGGTGCCCATTGTGACATTTCTCTTTGCCAGGAAGTCATTGTTGAAAGAGGGACTACTAATAAAAATGGTCCATGAAGCTGGTGTGTATGGAATAAATAATAAAGGAAGCATATTGTTTGTATAGTTTTACCAAGACCCATTTCGTCTGCTAAAATAACACTGAAAACAAATAAAATTCATCATAATATAACGTATATTAAAAAATTCGTTAATATATTATAAAATTTCAATATAGCAAAAAAAAAAAAAATCCACCTATTTTCTTTGCACCAAGAATGAATCATCCAGTTCAATCCATCCATTTGATAGTCTCTAAGAGTTAAATCTCGTCCCTTTCCCATATAGTCTGGTTGTCCCTTTAATTGATGGAATTTAGGTCGAGATTTAAGAACTTTACAATGTTTACTTGGTGTTCTCTTTGACTCTTCTCTTTCACGAAATTCTTTAATTTTTTCTGGCCACTTCTTAACAATTAATACTCCATCTTCCCATGTAGCTTCAGCATAAGGTAAACTTTCCCATTTACAATAATAATCCGGATGATCTGAATCAGGCTTATTATATTCAGCAATAATTCTTTCAACATTATTGTAACTTTTTAAAAGATCTTGTTGAAGTTCCAATTGACATTCAAAATAATCTATGTCTTCGGGACCGGCATAATCTCTCCATTGTTTAATTTCCCGCTCCCGTTTAACAAAATTATCTAATTTTTTTAATCCTTTTACTTTTTGTGCTTTTAAAGATTCTTCTGATTCCCATGTGTTATGTATGTGAGACCAACCTTTCCATTTTATTAAATACTGCAGTTCAGTTTCTTCATTAGATAAATCTTCTGGATTTGGATCACCGTTTTCTTCTATAGCATAAATTGTTGTAACATTTCCTACAACTGAAAGAAGATATGTTATAAAGAACTATCTATAAAAATAAAGATAAAATAAAAAAACTTGTAATTATTTCAAAAGCCAACCTCCTTTTTTACCAATTCTTTGTCCTAAAATTCGTTCAATAGTTTCTGCATTATCTGGTTCTGCATTTGCAGTGCTACCTTCTTCAACCTCTACAAGATCTTCACTGTCAGTTCTTTCTTCACTTTCTTCTTTATAACTAATAGCAGTTCCAGTTCTTCTTGTAACTTGCCTAATTAAATTAATATTAATTTATTGATATTAATGTTCCATTTATATAATTTTATTTATATATTAAAACTTTCTTTATAAAATAAAATAAAATACCGTCTGTTATCATCACTGTCAAAAGAAGAATTTTCAGATGATTCTGAAATTCGTTTCTTTCGTGCCCTTGACTTTTCTTTGGCTTTTTGCGCAGCGCGTCTGTTTAACGATTTACTAGGTGGAGGTCTTCTACTTTCAACATCATCAGATTCTGAATCTGAACTATCCGAATTCCATGAGTTATGTGAACTGTAAAAAAAAGCAATATTACACATACGTATATAATAATATAATATAATAATATATATATGTATATGAACTAAATAGCATGGTATTTTTATACGTATGATACAAATTTATTATTTTAGTGATACATTTAAAATATACATATTCTTATCTTTGATTTCTAATAATAATAAATACAAATCAAATGTTACAGATTACTCACATGCTCAATATAAAAATTTTCTTGAATAAAATATTAATATGAATAATACTGATACATGGGAACTTACTAAAATGTAATTTAAACTTTAACATGATAAAGAAAAAAATATTTTTTTTTGTAATAATTTTTACTTACTTTTATTAATAAAGAAAATAAAGTTTCTAAATCATATTGTTTTATGGTGTAATTATATTATTGGTAACATTTTATACATGCAGGTGATCCAACACAAATTCAAATAGAAAATTCTATACTTATTACATGGTTTTTTTGTGTAAATGTTTTAATGAATTACATAAATGCATATGAGTAGGTATATAATACAAATTAAAAGTATCATAAATATTAAAATTATTTAATACAATGAAATAGTTTATTCAACCAAACAAAACTGGAAATAAACCAAACAAACAGTGCTATAATGTAAAAATTATTTGCTTGAAGCATTAAGCTTAATAAACATAAATATAAACATCAAAAATAAAAAATACAAAAGCACATTGATATACAATATATGCAATATAAAAGAGTGCATACATAATTAACGTAAAAGCTTTAAAGAATTATTATTGCTGCTGAAATTTCAAGATACAAATCTACTAAAAAATAGCTACTTATAAATTATATAATCCAAATTATTTAAAATTACTTTTACGAATTATAATAATTAAAACTTGTAATATTTTTATTATTATTATCATTGTCATTGTACATTATCATCATTGAAATACATTTAACATTTAAAAAATAAAAAAGAACTTAATTCTTTTTTATATTTGTTCAAATAGATGTCATAAATTTATAAATTATTATTTTTCATAAAAATGCAAATCCTAAATTATCATTACCATCAGCAAAAATGCATTTATTTATCATGTGATCTATTCAAGATCCATTCAATTCATAAGAAATAATTGAAAGAATTATAGAATTTATAATTTCAATTTCTGATAATTACTGAAGTTTCTTTGTATGACTTACCCCCTTTTCTTAAATTTCTTGCGACTATCGCTATCGCTTTCACGTTGGGTAGCAAGCCTTTCTGGCTCTTTCCTAGAACGGCCGGATCTTCTGATTCCATAAATGTCAGGATTCTCATCCCACTCGCGACTAGACTCATTTTTAAGCTTAACTTTTGTTTCTGTGCTGTGATTTGAACTTTGTGCAGGTGCATCCCACTTGTCTGATTTATCAGAATCAGAACCTGATCCAGACCCGGAACCACTTGAGGAGCTAGAGTCACTGCAGCATTTGCAGTCAGGCAATGTTTTATTTCACCATCATTGTTTATATAATTATATAATTTACAGTGTTGTAATTTAAAATATATTTAACAAAATACAGAAATATCAAATTTTTCTGATATACAACATTGATTGTTAACTTAAAATGACAATTGTCATTTTTATTGGATTCTCAATGATTGAAATATAATTTTGTAACCTTTTATTATACAATGGTTTGAACTAAAAAATATAAATAAGTACAAAAGCGTTATTTAATAGAGTAAATATTAATTTATTCATATATATCAATTAATTAATTAATTAATTGGCAATATGTACCAATTACAAATATTTTAATATTCTAAAATAACTTCAGAAATCTTAATATTAAGCTTTCATTTTACTATTTTTACTTTTAAGTATTGATATATCAACACATTTCTGAAAATATTTCTTTCCTTTATATTTCCTTATGTTCTGTACAATCTACATTGACATACACTATGCATAATGTATTAGGACAAATTATCATAAGAAGTAAACTGAATAGAAGCAGTAGGATACTAGCTCACCTAGTGTTTAGATTGTTTTAATATACAAGAAAACAAATACTATTGCATGAGTAACAGAAACTTGAAGATTGTGCTTATATAAAATTCAAGGGATACATTAAATTAGCATGATTGTCAAAGCAATGTTAATGCTATATAAAGCTATAGCAATACACATAGTTAAATGATTAATGTCAAGTAATCCCTCATATATCAGAAAGTCAAATACATTATATAAAGAAATATCATTTGGTACCATTAATGATGAAATTTTGATTATTATTATTATTTTACTATATATTATCTATATTGGTAATAATTGTATAACATCATGTCTGAATAAACAATTGTTAAAAAAATAAAGATATTAACTTATTATGTCTTGGACTTTCTGAAAGAAAGGGATTAGATAATAATAGTTTCAGTACCCACCTTTCTGAACCAGAACCAGATCCTGTATTACTTCCAGAAGAAGAGCTATCACTTTTACTTTCATTTTCAGAATCAGATCCAGATTCTTTACCAGACTCAGATTCTAATGTTTTCTGTAATTTAATCAGACAAAGCTAGCATTGTTCTATTTTAAAAAATACATAAGTCGCAGTTGTTGTTTGGAATAGTTTTTATTCATCACTATTAATAAAAATATATTTCTTAATTATATTATTTATGTCTTTTATAGTAGTTCTTTAAATCTATTTTGACATATTTTTAAGATATTAGCACAATGTGCTTTTCATAATTTAACATACTTTTAATATTTAGAACATAGCTTGCACATAAATTAACAGTGCCATCTATCAAGAAGATATCTCCTCCATTTTATAATTCTTGACCACCATTTTGTAGTCAAGAATTGCTTCATTTCCAAGCTATTCAGTATGCCTATTAGAGATACTTCAATAAAGTACTAAAACTTTAGTACATTTTATTTTATATCCTTGGATTCAATTATATCAAGGAAATATATGTTCAAACATATATATTTATTTTAAGGAAAATAGTTACATACAAATATTCAAAAATTCCATTTTTTAAAAACAACATTCTTTGTAAAAATCAGAAATTGATCAAAATGCTTTAAACAGATGAATTAATCTTTTAATATTTTCTGTGTTGCATGTAACTATCTTAACTGCAGCAAAAGAGTACTGCAGAATTTCTTATATGTAAAACATTTTCTTGCAAATAACCACTATAAGGTATAATGGGTATTTCAGAATAACATAAATCAACATTTTAAGTACTATTCATATTTATTAAACAATTCAGCAAGTACATTATGCATAACATTTGACTGAACTTAAAGATTTACATCTGTTTCTCAAATAGGATAAGAGTTAAAGAGAAAATTTATTCACAATAATTCTGGAATTATAAGTAATTTCAATATCAGAATCTATAGTTAGTTAAATACTTGTAATAGAAGACTCACAAAGATAAATATTCCCAAACTTATATTGCTGATAACATAAAATATAACTTAAGTATGAAGCACTGTTTGAAAATAAATTATATCACACTTTACACAAACAATTTATATATAAAACTATAATAGTACCATGTGCTTCATATAACAAACAAAATCTTTGTAGCAGAATTATTTCTTTAATTGTTTTGCTCCTTCAACAAATTTTGACTCTTTTTTTAAGATTTTTCATAACAATGGAAAGTATTTTAAACTTTTACAAGTATCGCTGGTGTATAACAATATGAAAATTAACACACAGTTATCCTAAATCTTGCACAATACTTTATTAATGATGATATAAATATCAATGAGTAACTCTTACATGTAATAAAGATATATTTCGGTACATAACATGTACACTAATAACATCTTTACAATTTGAGGAATAATAAATTTTCACATATGAAGTTCCATATCTTGTTTTTTAACATGTAAATAACATAAAGGAATATCAAATTATTTATGATATTTACATGATCAATTCTCATTCTTAAAAGTCTCAATATCAAGTTTTGTTTCGTATATTGTGGTAAAAACATACTATTTGTCGTAATGTATTAAATATTATATAACAACAAGAAATATATCTAATAGGGAACAAATGTAAAAATCCCATTTAAAGAAATCATTGTACTTATTAATTTTATACCTTATTTGTATAAAATTCTAGTAAAAATGACATTCAAAGTTACAAATGTATAATCTTTGCATTATTTGTAAACGTAAAATAAACGTATGATGTAATCCAGTTTATAGAAATTGAAGTTTTATGGAGAACATATGATAAAGATTCATAATATATAAAAAATTCTTGAAATAGACAGAAATCTCTGGTTTCTTTTCAAGGAAAAACCCAGATTATATGAAATATTTTCCACATGAAAAGCATATAATTGCTACAACTTTTGCAAGTGATTGTGCTACACAGTCTCAACTATAATGCAGAGAATGTGTATCAATCTTTGAGCTTAATTTACAAAAATGGGTCTATTTAAAATTTTTGAATAAGCATAGGCCCAAGATAAAGGAGATTGCAAGGAATCATTTTTTATAAAAAATAGTGTGGAACAATGATATTTTAAGTGATAAATGTCAAAATGAACGAATGTAAACAAACTTATAGGTTATTAAGAGGCTGAAAACTATGTAAAATTGCAGAAAATCGTGATTTACTGAAGACAAGTCTCTGAGCTCATAAGGTCAGTAAGACCCCGCCCTATACGCAGAAACCTTTTAAACAAAATTCCAATGACTTTTTTCATTTTTACGAGGATTTTTCTCCTTGTAGTTTAATGAAACGTATGTGACAACGGGATTTTTTCCTATTCCAAACAACACTGTGGCTATATCACGCAAATTATTCTTTAAAACAACATTGATGCTCGTATCAGCAACGGAAACAAACAATTATTGCTAAAAAAAAGTTGAAGAAAAGCTGTAACTTAAACAATTTTCGAACTCGACCACTCACCTGCATCGTTCTGTCTGCGCGTCGCACCGATATCTCGATATTACACGCACCACACACAAAATCACGTTAATTTAATAATTAAACTGCTGTGTATATACGTATCCGCAATATTAAACGACTATTGATGTATAAAGTCGCTACATCATACAAAATTATCGAATTCTCACGTACTATATGGTCACAGGCCTGAGCTTGGCCGCCATTTTGTGAACTCAACTCGTTCTTTCGCTCTCTCCGATCGTCCCGTCTTCAACCCATAGTGCAACGCGCGCGCGCTCTCCCCCTCTCCTTCTTTCATCTACACCCTTAGTAAAATGAACGCCCTACAAATGTAATAAAAATTACATCTTTTGCCAATTTAATATCAAATTCCGGAAAAAATGTTTTCTGATAAAATAAATATTTATATATACGATTTTACCCCCAATATTTCCAAAAAAAAATCGTTTTAACGAATTACACTAAAACGTAGTCGCAAAACGGAAATCGTTGTATGACAGCCATTTTGATTACTCACGGAAATTTTACCCAGAATGCCTGGCGAGTTTTTCGATTGCTCTGTATATACGCAATTGCGGTGATCGAGTACTCTATGCTATGAAATCCGTATATACGCTCAATTCAATCTAATACTTTTTTCTCATTTTACAGAAATTATATATTAAAATGTAGAAGAAAATATAATTATTTCAGTCGTAATAACTAAATATGACTTGATCAACACCAAAATTTATATATAGGTACCTCGTAGAAAGATTTGACTAATATGGAGATATATATATATAAGAATCACAAGTATACAATATTATTTTTGAGCTCAGAGACTTAATCTTAAAAAAGATGTAATTATAAAATAATACATAATAAGATGAATATTACATGAACGTCAATGGTATCAACATGCAAAGTGAATAAGCGGTTTTATAAAGCAATATAATACGTAAAAGCTGTCGTTTTACATCAGATTGGGTAGAGATAGAAGGCAAATGATTGATTGATTGAATTGAAATAGTAAAAATATTAGATAGAATAGGAAAAAAATTATTTCTAATAAAACAAGTAGTTTTACCCGGTCCAATGAAAACCAGCTTGTGCTTTCGCAGGCGGTGAGACTAACGTATTATGACGAGAATGAAAGACGAAAAATATTACCCAAGCAACCGTGGCACATCATACCGGAAAAGGAAGAAAGGTTAACGGGTTCGATATACGATTACTTGCGATTTCTGGTCGAAATTTCGATCTCTTGCCGTATCGTTTGATCTCACATATCGATATCTCGTTTTGACGAAAGGCGCACAAAACAAATCTGTAAATTTGTTATAAATCAACAATATATTAAAAATTAATAAAAATATATATATATATAATAAATATTTAAATTTAAAATATTAATATTCGTTTGACTTGCTTTTTAAACTTGTCTTAATTGTGAAAATAAAATTGAAACTACGATACGAACTAGAAGCTTCGTTTAGTGTACTTTTAATTTAAGAAATTTATTTCTTAAATTAGAGAGAAGAAAGAAAGAGAGAGAAAGAGAGAGTTAAATATATTTTCTTTATTTACATTACAACTTTAGATTGTTTACAGTTTTCAATATACATATAACACAATTTGAAAAGAAGGATAAAAAGTATTTATGTAACACAAACGCAATTATATTTATATACACATATATGTATTCTACACTTATATCACTTAGCAATATATAAATGTTAATACCTGTAAATGCTCATATTAGAAGTAATTTTTAATTATTCAATATAATATGTGGAGTAAAGTATATATTATCACTAGATAATTATTCTGTTTAATTAACAATGTGTAATATTCACATTTCTTATAGCAACGCGAAATTATATGACAATTCAGTCTTAGAGTAATTCAAAGCATAACGATAGTATATATTATCAATAAGAAAAAACCAACAAAGGTAAAAATTTTGTATTCATCGTCGAATGACAATGTTTTATTGTAACATATTCATGATATTGAAGAATATATATACTTCCAAGGTGTTAACTTTTCTTTTTTGCATAAATGAGACATGAAAATCAACACATGTAATTTACAAACACGCGTTATTCAGGATTGGCCGCCGAGGTTTCTTTTGTATTGTCCGCAGGAACTCCTCCATCTATCAATTCTTTGGATTTTGAATCCGGTATCCAAAGACCACTATCAACACATCGTTTCATGTGATAAAATGCTTCTTTTTGTGGCATCTCTGCTAATGTTTTTTGCAATAAAGCATGATTCTGGCTTTCAAAGCATTTTTGTAAAGGCTAAAAATAAATTTATATTAGAGTAATTGTATGTTATATCACACAACAAGTAGAAATACTTATAGTAAATTTATTTTTACCTCTGGTAGACTTTCAAATACTTCAACGGGATCAAGGCCACCAGGACCTCGACGTGCTTTTTTCTCCTCTTCTTCAGCTTCTTTAAGAGCATCTGCTACTTTTTCAGCAGCTCTCTTACGTATTCTTTCTTTAAATGCTCTTAATTCATCTTCGAAAGAATTTCTATGTTCTAACTCAGCATTCTGAATACGACTGAAAAAGGAACCTACGCATGCTCTTGGATCAACATCTAACTGTTTTGATAATTCCAAAATACATTGCATACATATACATTGATGAGCAACATGTTCCATTAAATCATGTTTCTGAAATGAATGATACAAAATTAATAAAATAGATTTGACCAATTACAAAATTGTATGTATCTATAAATATTATAAGTATTCAAGTACCTATATACTTACTTCTTCTATTTCTAAGTTAATACACCAAATAACCAAGTAATTTGCTGTATTTTCACACACTAAATGAGGATTATCTTGTAAAAATTTCTTACTATCTTCATACCTTCCCAGCATACCAAATTCTTTCAACTTCTTTTCATTTTCTTTTACAAATTCTTTCATTTTCTTTTCTTTTTCTTCATCTGACAAACCATTGTCATCTCCCTTACACGGTGGTCTCTTATTAATCACCGTTTTCGTAAATCCATCTTGACCAATGGTATCAACATTCCAAGGTGTTAACTTTTCTTTTTTTTTTATTTCTTCTTCTGTTTCTTTAATCTTCATCTCTTCTTTTTCAAGATCTTGCAAAATTTTTTTTAACTCAGTTAAATCTGCCCCTTTTTGTTCACTTTCTAACTTTTTAATTTTTTCTTCCGTTTCTTTCCATTTTTGTCGGGTTCTGTAAATAATATAAATTTTTAAGTTAACAGTGGTAAAATAATATTATTGTTATCAGGTAATTTACATAACTTCATGTTTAAAAATTAACATACTCTGCCTTTTTTCTTTCATGTTCCTCTTGTTCACGTCTCCTTTCTTCCATTCTTTCAAGTCTTGCTTGATGACGCCATCTAAATAATGATGGTGTATCAATATTTGGATGAGTATCATCTTCGTCGTCTGAAATCTGATAAATATAAATTTTAGCATCGTGCATACGTATTATTTACACACACAATATATTTCATAAATTATTATAGATACATCAATTCTCAAATGTTTAATGTAAACAGAAAAAAAGAACTAAATATTATGCATGAAAATATTTGATTTAGTTATTACAACAAAGTATGCTGCAAACTTTTTTTGAATTTGTGACCTAGAAAGAAGAAATATCTAAATGAAAAAATTTTGATCATGATCGTAGCAAGTGCTTCTAAATTTTGTAACTATTTTTTAAAATATATGAATAAAGTGTAGAAATTTCTAATATTACTCTCTAGAATATTCCATAAGCATACTGGACCAAAACCAAGGTTCTTACCTCAATATCTTTCCATTTGCTGTAATCCACCATTGCTGAGCCGGTTAAATGTATCCTCTATTCAACACTATATTCTTATGGAACTTAATATTTTGTAAATATGACTTGTATATAAAATGTGTTTCCTTTATTTTCTTATTTTTATAAACGCGTAAATACGACGCCCTTACTTGTCGAAGTTTAATTGTCAACTACACTGGTGTGAACATAGAACCTACATTCTCACGAGATAGTCGTTCGATATATATCGTGTCAGTGATTCTCAACTATTCGAATTACAAATTATATAGAACATGTAAAATTGAATCGAGATAACGAACATAATTAACTTTTAATAATAATCTTAACAATATATCAAGTCTTGATAATGATAAATTAATAATGATAAAAGACATTTTTACATGCCTTTATTATATATGGAAAATATAACTTGTTGAAATATAGTATACTGTAGTTTAATTGAAAAATCTGTCATCAAATATTTTCTTAAGTGTTTTCTGCAATTTTTTCAAATTTTATTTAAAGACATAATTTCTCACTTTACTTATAATATCATATAGATGATACATACATACACGCATAAGCACGTGTAGTCCATTTATGTTGAATTTAGCGTTGTATACAAATTCAATGAAAACATAACATTTTATTCTTATTCGCTATATTTTATGTTTTAAAAATAATGATTGGTATGCGAATGAACGCGTTTAACGATACAGGACTTGGCGAACCAGAACAAGATGCAAATACTGCACTTATAGAGTTAGATAAAGGTATGTTTAGGTTAATAAAGGTTTTTAACTTAACCTTGCATTAATCTTTTTCATCAATTTTTCTTTCTTATATACGATAAAAAATATTTTTTAGGTTTGCGATCAACGAAGATTGGTGAACAATGTGAAGCCATAGTACGATTTCCTCGATTATTCGAGAAATATCCTTTTCCTATATTAATAAATTCTTCTCTGTTGAAATTAGCAGAAGTTTTTCGTACTGGTAGCAATTTTTTACGTGTTTGGGTTCTTAGAGTGTGCCAACAAAGTGAAAAGCATTTAGATAAAATTTTAAACGTTGATGAATTTGTGAGACGTATTTATAGCGTTATACATTCTAATGATCCTGTTGCTAGAGCTTTGACTTTGCGAACGTTAGGTAGTGTAGCTGGTATTATACCAGAAAGACAACAGGTGAAGCCTTTTATATCTTAATTTGTATTTTACGATACATATAAATTTTAAAATTGAAATATTAATCTTAATTTGCAAGGTTCATCATAGTATAAGGAGATCGTTAGACTCTCATGATTCAGTTGAAGTTGGAGCTGCGATATATGCTGCCCAAATGTTTGCTGCACAATCAAAATTGTTTGCTGTTTCCATGTGTAGCAAAATATCTGATATGATTAGAGGTCAAGCAACACCAGCATCAATGAAATTACAGCTCATACCAATTTTACAATATATGCATCATGATACTTTTACAGCTTCGATGGTATGTAAATGTTAACTTCAAGTTTTTTAATAATACTTAACATTGTAAATTTGTTAAAGGTAAATGAATTGTGTATGGAACTTCTTGCTAGTTATCCAGCAGTTGAATTTGTTAGAGTTACATTAAGTGCTTTAAGTACATTAGCTTCCGCAACATTAATTGATGTTCCACAACAAGTTGCACTTTTGTTACGTTATTTGCAAGATGATCCAAGATTAACCATCAAACGACATGCTTTACACTTATTGCATTCATTAGCAAGGAGAGGAGCACATTTATGGCCGCAAGGAGCACTTAATAATTTAATAGGTAAATATCATAAATACATAATTCTCTATGATAAATAAAAGAGGTGTTTCATAAGTTTCATGTTTTAGAAAGTACAACGACACTTTTACAAGATGGTGCTGGAAATAAAGATCTTCTTATACGAACGTTAGACGTAATCGAGGTTCTTATTTACAATTGTATCAAAATATAACATAACAGTTTCATATAACATAAAAAATTGTGAAAAAATTTTTTAGATATTAGGAACTACAAAAACTTTTTTTTATTAATTTAATACAGGTACTTAGTCAGAGTGCAGTAACATGTGACGCAAACAGGGAAGAAGGAAATCCTCTATTGTCATTGTGTGTAAATGCTTGTTACTCTCCTGATCCTTTCATTGCAGTGAAAGCAATTACTATTTTAGCAAGAGTTGCATGTTATTGGTACGTAACTAATGATATTTAATTCGTAGTTTTATAATGAAAAATTGATTTACGTATAACTGCAGTTCTAATCTTTTATTTACAGCTATGAAGAAAGTTTACCAGCCTATGGTATACAGGATGTTGTATCTTGTCTTGAATCTTTAATTGTAGTATTAGCGTTGGATGACAAGTATTTATACCAGTTAAAAGTTTGTTTACGATCAACAGTAAAATTATGTCGAGCGCAACCTAGCCATTGTTCGATATTTGTCGATGCTATCGGTAGTACACTTTTCAATACTTATGCAGAAAATGCTCAAAGTGAGAAACAAGCACTTGCTTTATGCGAAGCATTGGGTGCTGTTGGAAGTTTAGGAGAAAATACATTACTTCCACTTTTACCAGATATATTAACAAAGCTTAAACAAACTGTACATGTACATACGAAGGTAAAGTTAAATAAAAGATATACATGTTTTAGATAAGATGTTAATAAATTTAAACAAATTCTTTTAAAGGTAATGCTGTGTACGTTATTGTTTCAAATGGTAACCGGAGGATATGAATGGAATTCAGAATGTTTGGAAGCAGTGGAAGATGTTATTAAAAATGTAGATGGCTGGGCGAAATATCGGATTGCGCGTAGTGCTGCAAGATATGGTCACCATTTGATAGCAACTCAAATATTTAGGAGTTTAAAGGAAACAGTTGCATCTGAACAATTACATTTTTGGTTATCTGGTTTAGAATTGGTTACAAAAGCTGAAAGTTTTCTTATGTTAGTCTCTACTTGTTTTCAATAACTCATTTTATAAAAATATATCGCTGTTCCTCGAATCATTACAGGGAAAAAACAGAAGAAATAGAGAGCAAAGCAAGAGTTCATACCGTGGAGAAGTTAAATGGAGCTATTGCTCGTTATGCGAGTGCGTGCGCTTCATTAAAAGCTGCTAGTACACCATTACGAAGTTTGCAATTTGCTAGCGAGTACTCGAAATTACGGTGTGAATTTCTTCAAGCTATTGTACAGCTTTTACATTCATGCAGGTACTTTAAATAAACATCACAAAATTACTTCTTATTTTTAGAGACCATATAAATATAAATATGCGTTAGATCTCTTTGTACAGCTCCGCCACCTGCTATTACATGTACAGTAGTTTTAACTACAAAAGATGATCTGCAACGATATGGACGTGTCACTAATCAGGTACTTTATCTTACTTTACATTTTCAGTCTCATTTTAAATATATTATTTACAATGATGTCTATTTTTAAAAGTTGAGAAAATCAGCTCAAGAACTCAAAAACTGCGCAGAGAATTATCAGAAACTTTATCAATCAGCTTTTGATGCTGACCCTGGATCATTAACAAACATACGAGCGTATCCTTTATAATATTCAACACGCATTCAATTTCTGATTTATATCTTCAGTATAGTTTTTCTTGACTTACCGCACACAGATTACAAGAAATCTGTCGTTTGTTAGCAAATAGTGTCGAGCGTGTTTGCGGTGGTACGGGAATTCAGACGTATCATCAGAGCGAAATTAATTTTAATTTTGGCGATACTGTAGAAATGCTTCAGTTGGCTCGTTGTTGTACCGACTTACGTCGTTTAGCGCCAACGTATATAGGTGAAAATAAAGCAGCAGCGCTCAGTCATTCGAGAATAAACTGCTTAGTCTCGCAAGTGATGTTATTAGCTGGAACAAAAATGAGATTACCCATACCCCGGTATTATTTCCAAGCTTTGCAAGCAACTAGTGTCAAGTTATCTGTTTCACCACAACCTCGCGTTCTCGGTGAACCGGTATCTGTTCCTCAAGGAAGTCAATTAGCGATTAAAGTCGAAGGTGTGTTACGACATGGTCGGCGCGCTTCTTTGTATCGTTCTGTCGCTGCTGTTTGTATTTCTATTTCTACAACGCCTCCATCAAAGATTAATTCAGATCAAAAGGTACAGATTAATATTTGTTACAGTAAATAAACGATTTATACTAAATTCGACTTTTATACTAAATTCATGTTTACCTGTAGGATTCTAATGCGAATGAATTACAACAAACCGTCACGCCACATCGCGATTTCTTCGCTTGTGAGTTCCTGCTTTCATTGGGGAGTCCATGTACGGCTACAGTAGCATGTGCAAGTAATACTACCAATGTCAACAATAACATAAATAGTAGTGGTGGACAGTATCAAGTCACAGCAAGTGCGAGTATACTTGACAAGGATGGCAATGTGTGGAAGTGTGGACCACGTTCCACTCTTCAAGTCAGAGTACACGAGGAACCAGCTAAAAGAAAGTTACCATAACAATGTGTTCACATACCTTTTATCATAAGATATTGTACGTACACGAACTGTAGAATAAAAAGTTGTTTTACTTTAGTAAAAAATATCGTAGTGTTTTATATTTAATTATTCCCCCAGAGCAAAGAATTTCTTGCTCTTTCCCAAATAAATTTTTGTAAAATTTCAATTTAACTTTTGCAACTGACCGAAAAATAATTTTCAGAGAAAATAATCGTGCAAAATGATACGAACTATATTTCCGTAAGTGGTATTACTCGATGGGGAGTGTAAAGGATAGAGAAGTAGCGATAGTCGACGTACGAGCGGACGCGCCGTGAGAAAGCCCATAAAAGGGAGATTGCGAGGGTGTTCGGCGCACAGTCGTGCACCGTCTGTCCGTTAGTACGGTACGCGCCACATCTTCAACATTCGTGCATCATTTCGAGAAGAGCAACAGTTATGCCCTCAGATCATTGCGTCATTGGCTGACAAGGTCCAATATTAAATTTCGTCACGCGTTTACGCGCGGTGAGTAAAAAATCATTTTTCTTCCTTAATTTTAATATCACAATCGTTACCCGGTTTTCCTCTAATTGTCAAGAGAAAGAAAGTTTCATAGTTACATTTAGCGGGTAGTATATAGAATTTCTTATTCGAAATATACAATTGCGAATTGTCGTAGAAAATAACGTTTATTTTTACTAGGAAATCACTGTTACGTTGTTTCAGCGGTCGATATTATTAAACGCTTTTTAAATTTCATTTTCACAATAGAATTTAATCGTTCCAATAAGTCCGACGCTATGAGAAGAAGCGTGATTTAAAGTTTAAATATAGCTCGATGTAATTTATATCGGATTTAAATCAGTATGCGCCGTTAAATAGCAGCGTGAACTTTAAAACGCAACGGAAGAACGAATTGAATCTTGATTCCCTGTAATAATTTACATCTCCCTATTAATTTCCCGATAATTTTCTAAAACACGCTGTACGACGGTATTCGATTTAAAGCAGACGCCGTGAACATTTTCACTTCAGTCATTTAGTTGAAATTAATATACATACCGCGGGTAGTAAGGGGGGTAATTAATATTTCTCTAGAAAAGACGCACTAACTCTTACATTTACGGCAATTAACTAACGTAAACCGTTGCTTTTAACCGTAACGTGAAATTGCAGCTCTTTTCTTGTATCAAAAGAGCTGCGTGGTTTATTCGAACTCGCCGACTCACTTTTATACCTTCCTGGAAAATTACAAAACTCGTGACACACGCTCGTATCGTCGTTGCAGAATACCATTAATTAAAGATGAAAAGGATAAAAAAAAGAAAGATCTTCAATTTCCGAGTATCTGCATCGTTGAACAATCTCGCAAATGTCTCAGGGATAAAGACACGTTTTCGTTAAATGTACAGGCACGGATGTTTATTATCGTCGAGCGAAGTTTCAGAAATTAGCTAGAAATTTAGAACAACGATCATACGTACCCGAGTCTTCTAATTATCCTCGAAAACGTCATGGTCGATCATTGCGAAAACGAAACGATTCCCTTTCCGCATCGTAGTTTTTTGCGTTTCATTCACCGTCGCCGTCGTCCTCGTTGAAGGTGTACGGAGGCCCCTGTTTCTTTTTTCCCAATTATCTTTGCACATGTCCCGCGCGAATGCCGTTACATCGCTTTGCCACAGGGATGAAGAGTCGCCAAGCATAATGTACAATGACCATACTCGGCGAGCACTACGGTACTAAGCATTGCGGTTTAAGCTGCACGCCGATGCATGTGCCGTGATTCGAACTACGCTCGCAAGCGCCGAGTAGTTGTGCTAAATGGTTCGCAAACTAATGTTCAAAATTTGGGCAATGTCGCGATGATAGTGGAAGTGCGAGGTCGGCAAGCGGTAGGGGGATGGAATGAGAATGGGGAAATAGAAGGGGATGGTAGAGAGAGAGAGACAGCAGAGAGAAAAAGGAAGGCAGGATGGCAGTAAGTGATGTCTACGAAGTCTTCCTTAGTTAAAAGTTTTCAAGATTGAATTAAATAAAACTGCTACGATGTTTCCGTTATCCGGTTTCCCCCCCCCCCTCCCCCCTCCCCCTTCCTTGACTTTTTATCGCTCTCCATCAAGCAGCGTTGCAATGAAACGACTTTCGAAATAATTAGTACCAGGAAATTCGAGAACCAGTGGAATTTCGGAATTGACATTGACGGGGGCTGATAATCGCGTACTGTCCCGTTTTATCTCCGACTTATCCGCCTTTCCTCTCTCTCTCTCTCTCTCTCTCTCTCTTCGAAATTTTCCCGCTTAATTACAAAACCCTCGATAGAGTTGAGAAGAATTTGATATTTCTATGGAAAAATCGGATAAATCCGTACGACCTGGAACGCCGTTATCCTGTTGAACGCCTATTGGATTTTATATAGTTGTAACAGGAAATGGAAACAAGGTTCAGTTTATTTCTCTATGCATAGCAAATCTCATTTCCTTCGTACGTACGTATATTCGAAACAGATATCTTATTCCTATCCGTGCAATCAAAATAGAAGATTCCTAGATATTTCTCAGTCGAGGTACGCAATACCGTGAATGCAATCCCTTTCGTTTGCATTATTATATTGGTACGTACGTTGATAATTCGTAAACAGATTTCCACGACGGATACTATAAACGAGTCGTGTGGATTTTCAACTTTAACATTTCTTTCTCCTTTTATGTTTTAATTGTTAATTGTTAATACCTTGAGAGAATGAAAGTGAATGAAAAGCAACGTGGAGCAAAAAGTTGACGTTTTAATGCAAACCTCAGCTTACAACAGTTACCATTAACGTAGTCTGATCCACGTTTATGCCCATTTTTTCCTTTAACCTCCTAGCTGGTAATAGCTTTTGTATCTAAACCAGTTCATTTTATTAACATTATGCTATATCGCGTTCGTTGTGCTCTTCGAACAAAAGAAAATATCCAGAAGAGATATATTAGAAACTAGACGCAGTCCGCAGAGGATTGAATAAGAATGTGACTACGGGGATATTGAATTTGCGCAGGGGTGAACAGATATTAAACGGCGGGTAGGAAATTTCTGACCATTAGAGAAAGAAAAAAAGAAAAGAGAGAAAGAGAAAAAATCAAATAACAACGGAAAACAGAAAGAACGTAAAACGTATGACGTAAAAAGCTTTGAAAGTTGTTGTAAAAAAGATAAATCGCTTTTTTTCTCCCGTTCGGCGTTTCGAAATTGGCTATTCTGCATCCACGGTTATTCTCCAATTAAAAGGTGCTTTAATTTCATCGGGCTTCACTACGATGTTTGTTCCGATTCGATCACGTTCATTGGCGCAAACACAAAATTTTTCCAAAGATTTGCGAATCGCGCGTTCGATGAAAAATATTTGACAAGTGAAAATTGGCGAGCAACGAGGAAAGGAAAAAAAAAAAAGAAAGAAAAAAAAGAAGGAGAAGTTTGAGAGAAAAAAAAAAGAATTAAAAAAAGAAGAAGCAAAGAAAGAAAAAAATAAATAAAAGGGGAAGAAGAGCAAAAAAAAATAAAAAGAAAAAAAAAGAAAAGAGATGATCCACGATTAATCAACGACGCTTTCCCTGGCGCAACGTGAAAATCGAACCGCCTTATTGCAGTCCACTTCTAATTTCAACAGCGGCGCGCTTGTTTCTCGCACCCTTTCATCGTGGCACACGTTGCATCGTGACGAGGGGATGTTATATAGGGGAAGTGACGAAAGTGAACGACAGGAATAATGGACAGGTTTGGCTAGAGTGGCTTTCCGTTCGGTAGAAGCATTTGTTCCACCGACAGTAACTCGTGCCCGTAATAAACATGCCGTGCCAGCAGATTGACTGATGATACTGTTCTCCGTTAGATGTTATTGGTGTGTGCCCCTATTACCTTTCACCATCCGCTGCTATTCAATATATCGGCGGATGTCGGTAATTATTACAGTCGCGCCTCTTCTTTCGTTTCTCACTCGGAGTCGGCTTGTAAAGATTTATCTTCTAGGTGCGTATACTCGTCGCGCGTGAAGTCGCAAGCGTTCACTCGTCGAGTGAAGTTGGAAAGAAGATAAAAAAAAAAGGAGAGAGAGAGAGAGAGAGAGAGAGAGATAGAGAGATGGGGGAGGAGAAGGAGGAGAAAGAGATAGAAGCCAACGGAAAGCGGAGGTTCAGCGAGGCAGCTGGTTCCATGGCTAAAGTGACGATAGTTGGTCGGAAGTTGAGACGCGAGAGCAACTAGTCGAATTCAATTTCGCCCCACGAAAGGGGGAGAAAATAGCGAAATTTCGCATTACAGAGTCGTATCGCGTCTGATTGAGTGAGAAACGACAAGCAAGTATAATTAGGTTCTAACCAGCGGGGGAATAAAATTTTTCTCACATCGAACACGTCGTCGCGCGAAAAGAGAGAGAGAGAGAGAGAGAGAGAAAGAAGAAAAGCAAGGAGAACGAAAGTGTAGAAAATTAGGACAGTGAGAGAGAAAAGGAAAATGAGGGGAGGGAGGGAGGGGGAAAAAAGGAATCTCTATGCGTTTGCATTTTCTATTTATCCGGTGATAGAAGCCTGTGGCCAGCTATACCGATTTATATTGTACTCGTGGTTGTTCGAAATTTTTTATTTAGCTGCGGAGGGAGAACGGTTGAATGGTTCGTCGCTAAGCGAGGAAAGAGACCTCTCTCTCTCTCTCTCTCTCTCTCTCTCTCTTTCTTCACGGTATTCACAGAAGAACAGAGAGAGAGAGAGAGAGAGAGAGAGAGAGAGAAAGGGAAGAGAAAAGCACTCGAATCTCGGAGAAAGCGCAGTGCGGGAGAATTCCCTCGGGCGCGATCGTCATTATCATAATTTTTTCTCAATGTCGCCTAACGAAGGTGACACTGAATGCGTAGAAGGCGTGCGTCGCGCATCGAGGCAAACAACAGGCCAAGCGAAACAGGTGGGGATTCGCCGAGCGTACTGAAGGGGGTAAAAGGGGCACCTGGTGTATCTCTCTGTGCACGGCTCAGCCGCGGGGTGCAACTTAATGAGCTTCCTGTGTTGGTTCCGCTTGTAGCGCATAACTCGCGTCTCTTACCCTTTCGTTCTCTCCTCTTTCGCATTTTCCACCGTTCATCCTTTACCACTTCGGGCTCGGGTCTGCTGCTGCTGCTGCTATTGCTGCTGCTGCTGCTGCTGCTGCTGCTGTCTGATCCTTTCAAAATCCGAGTGCTAAGCTATCGTTTAGGACGCAGACGTTTATGATTGAGAGCAACTCGTGCGTAACGTCTGTGTTACGTTAAAACGCGTTAAACGCTTCTCCCCTCCCGCACCCCTTCCCCTTCTTTCGAAGATAGAGATTTCTGGGAATTCGCCAGTTATCTTTCCATTGGAAAATCTCTGTCAGGGCATCTCTTCGCCCTCGTTCGCTTCCGTTGCCTGGCAATTATCGGCAGATTCTGCCCAGTATGACTCGCCGGTCGTTTCAACATTGCATTACGCTCGCGTGGAGACGCTTTGTCAATAATTTGCCCGCCACTTGACATATTATTGTATTAGAATCCATAATGGCCTGTTTCCGCGTCGACTACTCGGTTGATGTTCGCTAAAATCAATATATCAAAAATTCGTTCGATCGATCGATCGATCGAGATCGCGACTTTACGCGATCTTTGGCGCTCGCAACGTTTCCAAGTTGCCGCGATGAAAACAACATCATCGTACCGAAATCATCGTTCCTTCTATGGGTTTCTCTTTGACCGCGATCTGTTGAGGATCCATCAGGTCTTATTACCACAGGGGACCGGTAGAGCGTGCAGGCAGAAGCATACTTGATATGCCCGAATGTTAGATAAATCCCAAGGTCCCACTTACGGCAAGCAAGGGGAAAACAAGGATTTCGTGGTGTTGCAAAGTGTTACGATGCACCGTGTGCCAGGTTTGTCGCTTCTAAGCCTCTTTACGTATGTACCTTTTTTCCCCTGCTAATTTACTCTAAACCCTGTTTCGCCACCCTTCACGAGGGTGGCTGACCCCGATCCTTCGACTTTTATCACTGATCGCCGCAATCTCTAGCGAATTAACGCGTGGAAAATTAACGATAGTCGTAAATAACGGGAAATATACACCTCGTGGTAATTCGTCGTTTTCTTTTCTTTTTTTTTTTTTTTTTTTTAATTTTGAATCGAAATTAGTTTGAAATTCGAGACTGTAGAGACTGGAATCCTATTGCGTGTGTGTCAATGGTTTTACTGATTAAATTCGACATGTTTCAATAATTCATTTAATAATTCAATGATTTGTTAATTTAAATCGGGGTACTAATATAACGTTGCTAAATTATTCGTTATAAACGAATTGATTTAGACACTATGGACATCATCGTTGGAACGACATTCACGTACGCACGTACGGTAGCAAATATCTGACGATGCGACACAGTCAGTGTTAACCGCAAGAATTCTATTACCGGTATATAATTTTCGCCAAGCTATTTCTACGTCTCGAACTCGAACGCTTTTGCATAATACACGACATAATGCAGCGCTGGTTAAATTATTGGTTAACAAATATACGCGAGCATATTATTTCCATGCGTTTAATACGTTACACAAATTGATTAAATCAGTTTGAATGAGTAATATCTAACGTTGAATAATTAATTTAACTACAACTGCAAATAGTATCGAATGTACTTTCAATTATTTACATTCGGATATTTACCGATATCCGATCGGCCGTGATACTTTGAACTCATTTTTCTATGCGAAATATGATCCGGATTACATCGAAATATAATTTCCAAACCTGCACATACAGAGAATTTTGTGACACACGGGTAAACATTTCCTTCGGTAAGCGATCCTTTTAATACAATGATACCGCAAGCTTCTCCTCGCAGAGAAGGTGGTGGCAACTTGGCTCCGCGGTGACTTCGAAGGATCTTCGAACTCTCGGAGAATTTGCAGCGCTATGCATGCATGCACGGTAACGCAACCCAGTGTCATAATTGAATCTATGAGAAACACACGCACACAGCGCGAGTCAGATTAGAAGCTCTGCTAGATGGGTCTCGATGCATCTTGACCGTTTCGATTCGATCGTGCTTATATACGTCGCCATTGTCTCGACATACCTCCGCGCGGCCGTTTCGGAACTGTTACTCGATAAACAACGAGGAGAGAGGGATCAGTCAAAGACCGTTATACGTGGAAATGTGTCAGTCAGCGTGGAAAGCGAGGAGAACGCACCCGTCTGACACGGAACGCGTCCCCGCGTATTGACATTTTCATCTCGAGTGATTAATGAACGCGTCAGACCTAACATTCGGCGCCGTGACAAAATGCGATGCGAGGCTACGACTTTCCCCGGTGAGTAAAGCATAATCCGGAGGGAAACGTTGCGCGACGAGAACGAACGAACAAGTTAGAACCCCCGCCAAGCTGGACTGGCTGCAGTTCCGGTTCCACGGAAATGGCAAACGGTTTGAACATTTCAATAAACGAATAAATAATGCAAGATAAAACGTGGAAAACGAGTGTCGTTCACGGTGACGTTCGACCGATCCTTTCGTTAGAAGTACTACAACCACGCGAGTGGCGCGCGTCTGGTTTCCCCTGTGGTGAGATCGAAGCATCAATTTTTTAAACTCCAGTCATCCAATATTTTCCATATTAACCGACGTATCCGAGCTATGGAGCCAATGTCACGATACTGGCGGGGAGGGGGAGGGAAATTCCTGGCCGAAATTCCACAGGCAGTCTCCGCCAGACCACCGGAAGGAGAAACGGGGCAGCAGGGGAAGAGGGTCGCATAGCAGCAAGACCAGACAGAGGCCGGTGGTGGCACACGTTACTTCAAATCCCTCCTCCATCGGTTCGTAATTCCATCAATCTTGTTTGACTTACTTTTATATCGACCTTGATCGGCGGGTTCGCGCCTCGTGCATCAACGAGACACTTCCGCGCCGTTGCCAGTGATCGCGTGCCTCATTTCCCTCGATTCAATTTACGGTGTGACGGAAGTGCATAAGTGAATTTTCGTCCCCCGTCCAGCCTCGTCCAGGAGGAGGCGGCTGCTGCTGCCCCGTAGTAATATTTTCCGCGCCACGTTCGCGCCGATATCCGCGACAGTGGCATGGTAAATGTAGCCGGATGGAATCGTTCACGAGAGAGAGAAAGAGAGAGAGAGAGAGAGAGAGAGAGAAAGGATACACACACGGGATCTCGAACTATGGCCTGTCGGTGTTCTAGAAAGCCGAAGTCAAGGTGCAGCCAACTTTACAGACAGTTTAAACCACAATCCTTAAGTTCCGTCGTTCTCGTCGGAGGAGAAGAGGAGAGAGACAGAGAAAAGGATGGGAGGAGATGGTAAACCAGTGGTAGCAGCAGCAGCAGCAGCAGCAGCACGGAAAACAGCACGCGAAGGAGCCGAAGTTCCCGTGCAAACCTAACTGCGGCTATTACTCCGTTGGCAGTCTCTGCTCATCGATAGTCAATTTGCCATTTCGTGGTACGTTACGTGTGCTTCTGCCGCGTTTCGTCGAACGATCCACGCGGCGGTACAACGACGGTGTAGCCAGGCTCCGAAGACGAACGTTCGATCGATAAGCTCTGATATACATACACGTACGTGCACGTAAGACCTATTCGAAGATCCGATTTCACACGGGGCGAAATCATTTTTCATTTCTTTCTTTCTTTCTTTCTTTCTTTCTTTCTTTCTTTCTTTTTTTCTTTCTTTCCTCTTGTGCGATATCAACGTGCAAAAGAGAAGAAGAAAATGATTAAGGAAAAGATGCCTCCGCGGAAGGAGAACGGCTGGCAATTGAATGGTTTTCCGGAAAACGGATGCCACTGTTCGCCTAGTCACAATCCCGCGGTATCTCATCAAAAATGAAATATTACCGGCTTGGCTATTAGCCGGAGCTGCGATGGCGGCGGCGGTGGTGGCAGCGTACGCGTATGGTAACGAGGATGAAGATAAAATTGCTTTTGAGTATCCGTTCGGATCAACGGGTTCCCAGGCAAATTTAATAAAGCGAGAAATTTTCTCTGTGCGAAAGTTAGGAAGGTCTGGCTCTGCGCGTTCCCTTTTTTTTTTTTTTTTTTTTTTTCAACGCTACCTGGTTGGTGCTAATTATTACTTCTCGCGTGTACACGACGCGGGTGCGAAATTTTAACATCATCGTACCCTGTTTCGTTAACAAAGGAAGTTGTATGGCTCTCTCTCTCTCTTTTTCTCGGCCTCTATCGGGGACACGATTACGTTTGCCCAGAAATCCAACGAGAGTTCGAGGTATCGAAGTTGGTTGACGAAGGGTGGCCTCTCCCGGTGTCACCCTCCTCCGTGTCAGGTAAAAAAAAATGTTATTTCTGGACCGTGGAGCGTGTTACGTAGCGTGTTACGTGACTCGTGCTGGCACAGATTAAAGGATATATCGAATTCCAAGAGGAGACGTTCCCCAAGTCTTTCTCATTTCCGTACGTGTGACGCGGGCTACTTTCCCTCGAACGAACTCTCTACGTCATCGAATCCGATCCTTTCCTTCTTCTCATTGACCCATTCGCATGCCGCGCTTAACAGCTTATGGAAACTTTTCCACGGTCGAGGGACGTTCGAACGTTTCCCTCAAGTGACAACTTTCGCGGACGAATTCGCGCTAATCGACAATAAAGTCCAGGGAGCCGGCGGAGCTTCCCGGAGAAAAAGAGAGAGAAAAAAGAAAAGAAGTATATCCCAAGTATCCGGCATTGTTCGACAGCAAACTCGATCGGTTGTTTAAACTCGATCGGTAAAAACGGTCTGTAGAAGTTTTCAATGGAAATTGGAATTCCGCATATTTTGCGGCGATATCGATCTGGCGCTATTTCTGATCCAGTTTCCAGCCAGTCGAATTCGACGGATGATTACCAGAGGGGATACGCGAAGACAAAAGCGGCTGTTTCCGGCCGCCGCGCCGCGGAAGATTAAATAGCAGGATCTCTACGTACAGCCTTTACCGCGAGCAATAACGTTCGCAAGTAATGCTAAACCAACGTACACACATAGGTATCGGCAGCTCGATCGAAACTCCGAAAAGTTGTTTGCTTCTCCTCCTTCCGCAGCAACGAACGGTCGGACTCTCATCGATAGTCAATCGCCATTTCCCTCTACTTTTTCGCCACGTTAACGAGCACCGAGCGCCAAAGAGAGAGAGAGAGAGAGAGAGAGAGAGAGAAAGAGAGAGAGAGAAAGCCGGCGGAGAGCGCGCGGAAAATGGCGGGATAAAAGGAACGAGAAAGAAGAAGCGAAAAGACGAGCCTAGAAGATGGGAGAAGGAACACGCGGGTTCGACGGAGGTAGAGGGGGGGAGGGAGGTGGAGGAAGGAACTACACAGTTGCACTTTCCCAGATCACTGGGGTAAGAGGGGCAAATGAATATGCTAGCTAGCGAACTTTTGTTGCTCGTATTACGGGCACGAGGGCTTTTTAAGGAATAAAAATTTCCCTCAATTAAGAATTATAGGTCGTCTTAGAGAAAAAGGTGAATCGTTAAGATCTTTTGTACACTTCGTTACGATAAGAAGGGCGGGGGTGGGGGAGGGATACGGAGGGAGGAGCGATCGATTTTCATTTTTATCAGAAAGATTGGGCGTTGTATGCGTATAACAACTCCGGGGGCTCTCTCTCCCCCGGCTCTCTATGCAAATTTCATAATCATCGGTACACTTGAGTGTTGTACACGTGGTGCTTGCTTGGCTTCGAACAACAGCTTTCGTTATCGATTGAATCGTTGCAGGTTAAAATCGATCGAAATGCCTACTTAAGTCGCATTAACCAAATGCTTGATTCACAGGATAGTCTATGAGTGTGGTATTTAGCGGTGAAGCTGTAGCAAGTGTACCCCGTGTAAACTGGCCTAATGGAGGCATGCTGGCTGCTGCTGCTGCTGCTGCTGCTGCTCTTGCTCAGTGTGCAAAAGTGTGCAGGAATTATCCATCGAGAGTTGCTCGAATCGCCATCAGTTGAATCGAATTACGAGTTTGTAACACTTTGTCACGGGGTTTTGCAGATACAGACTCTCCTGGCGACGCGGTCTCTCCCTCCTCTCACCGCGGCCTCTTCTGCTCGGCTTTTCGACCTTTCGCTAATTCGACTACGGTTGTTCTCCAAAGTAAAGGAGCGAGAGCGAGAGGGGGAGGGGGGGGGGGGAGACCGCAAAAATCGATCCTTCGCGAGCCCCGCAAAAGGAGACACTGTTTTGTTTTTCTTCTTCGCCTCCACCTTACTTCTCCGCCGCGGAGGAAAGATTCGTGGCACTTAGTTAGGACGGGGAGGTTGCTTGTTCTTGCCGGCAAAAACAAGAAACTCGACGACGGAGGGGGGTAGGGGGGGGGCAAATCCGGTGAGAAGATTAGCTGAATGCAAAGGAACCGGTGCGCGCTCGACGAACCTAAGCAGCTTCGACGGAATTCGAGGGAATTCGATGAGAGTGCTTGAAAAGTGTGTACGGTTTTTAAGTGTGTACGGTGGAACGATACCTGAGAGAAGAACCAGAGAAAAAGCCGAAGGATAAGGGAAAGAGGAGATATAACGGGGGCAAAGGGGGGGGAGGAGGAGGAGGAAGAGGAACGTGGGAGTAAAACGTGAAGACAGAAGCCCGAGCCGCTGGAAGAAAGTGGAAACTCGTAAGTAATAGCTCCGACAGCAAACCTGGTAAAATGAACGGATAGACGATGCCATGGAGCGACTCTTATTTCCTTTCGCGCTTCAGAAGTCAGTATAGCGAGGGAAAGAAAGAGGGAGAAAAAAAAAGAAGAAAAAGAAAAAAAGGACAGAGAAAGGGGAGAACAGCGAAAAGCCAAGCGAAAGAGAAAGAGGAAAGAGTATTAGACAGAGATGCAGGGGAGGGAAAAACAAAAGAAAAGACGAGTCGCGGTCGCTGCTGTGTGTGGAAGAACCGAAGTTACGTTTCTTTTCTCTCTCTCTCTCTCTTTCCACCTTGCTTTCTCGGTACTCTCTTACCGAGGCGTTCTTCTTGTACCGCCGTGAGTGTCGGTTAAGCTCTAACGTTTAAGACCTTCCAAACAGACTTCGAAGCTCTCTGGACGCATTTTACGTTTAGGGGAACCCTCGTATTCGTTCTCCGTGTGTGAGATATTTTTTTCGCGTATCCGGGAGACGTTGTCCGGCTTAAATACCAGTCGAAATTAATGGAAATGGTTCGGAAAACTTCTCTCTGGGATTTCCTCTGTCCTAATTATCGTACTGGGAGAAGTACTAGAATGAACTTTAAAACGAATGTTAACTGTTCGTTCAGGAGATATCTCGAATGAAAGGAAGCAGGCACGTCTTTGTCTGCGTATTTGACATGTCAGATTGTTTTGTGTTTGTATCTTTGTTCGGAGATTACATCAGAATATCGATATACCGTTGGTAATTATGCATAAAGAGATTTACCCTGATATTTAGAAGAGCGAGAAGAGAGACATATATATATATATAAAGAGAGAGAGAGAGACAGAGAGAGAGAGAGAGAGAGAGAGAGGTAAACTTTATATGGACAATCAAAGACGCTTTTGGTTAACCAAACCACGTCCAGTTTCCTTCGAGTCAGAAGTGACCAACAGAACGGCTCATTGGACCCCTCAGAGAGACACTCGTTGCCTGTTATTCTCTCCCGTAATATAGCATGCAATTCTCGTGCGCGCGTTTATAATACTCTGTGCATACACTTTGGATAGATGTGCAAATGTATGCTCCGCGCGGAAATTGGTGTTTCGATGTTTAATTTGCTATGGCATGGTACGGCTAATGATGGATATTCAAAAGATCGCGTGACACTGTTTCGCATTTAATTATATTCACGTTTCAGGTAAATAGCCGTGTGTTGAAAACATCTGGATTCTATGTTCTTGATTGCGGGCCGAGACGCTCGGAAATCCTCCGTTAAACAATCGATACAATTATCGAGCCTACAGTATTATTGTTACGATAAAATTCCCGATGTTGCGCGCGGAACGTACGCAACGGAACGAAAGCAACGATAGAAAGATTCGTGGAAACTAATTGAAAAAAAAATGAAAAAAAGAAAGAAAAAAAAGGCAGGGAGAAAGAAGCGGTTATCGCGCTCGTGAATAATATTTACACATACATGGAGGCTTGAAGTTTAGCCAGGCTGCCGTTTACGATTACATTTTCTATTTGCCAACCGGCCCAGGCGGCAGCTGCAATTTCCAGCCCGATTAATTGCTCAGTTTTACGTCGCGACTGAAAATTCTTTTCGCCCCTTTCCTTTCTTCGTCGTTTCGGGGCCGCGAAACGATTGTTAATTGCGCTTTGGTAGTAGCTCGCGTAGCCATCACTCCTCGCCAACGCGATTCGCCTTCTCAGAATCACCGCGCAGAGAATGTAATCGCTAAAAGCTTTTCTCCCTTGTCTCGGTTACGACGTTGTCCTCCACCACCCACTCCCCATGTAAATATTGTAAAAACAACGAAAAAGAGGCAACAAAAAGCGGCCGCTGGTTGATGGCCACCACTCGACTGCCTCGCATATCCGCCTAAAAAGCAGCAGTCCAGTGAAACGCGATGCACTTTCGCAGGACTGTTTAACGGGGAATATGTATGCATGTCGGCCGTCGTGGTTCACAGCGTCGGCGCTGCCGTAATTTTCGTCTGTCCGAGTTCACCTACCGTGCCGCGCGGGGGAAAGCGCGGGCGAATTTTTAAAGGTTTAACTTCGTACCGGACTCGCGCACTTTCATTTGCTTCTCTCGCCGCGGTCTCCCCGTCAAATGTACACAGACCCGCTCGCTGATATATTCGCCCCCCTGACCCCCGCCTCGTCTCTGTCCTACGCGCATCATGCGCGCACGAAAGGAATTCCTTTTAATATTTCAGACGATATTAGCATGGTCGCTGGCACGGCGCGTCGAATTTTTTTCGGCGATCGATATTCCTTATGCCCGTTATTCGCTGGCTGAATAGCCGCGATGATGCCGAGCGTTCGAGTTAATAACAAAATATCATCAGCGCGCACTGTCGCTGCTCGAGTGACGCGATCTATGATGAATAACGAGAGAGGAAACGCACCAGGCATAGTATATCCACTACACAAGAGAAACCAGAAACTGTGTTATAAACGCGATCAATTACGCGTTCGTTTCACGTCTATCGGCGAATCATGTCTACGGACGAACGTTGTTCAACTGTTGTTCATTTTAATTAAACCGAAAATTCTACTTTCGCTGATGAAACGGCTGAACCATGGTTCATCTGGTAGCTGTAAAAAAGCATCTAAGGCGTACCGGTGGGCTTTTCCTCGCTCTAAACTCCGTCCTCGTCGTGTCGTTGTCGCTCGGCGACCGTCGGTCAGCGAAGCAGGCAAAGGGTTATTTAAGTTAAATACCGCAGCCGCGGCGTAATTTTCAATTCACGACGCAAAGAGAAACGTGGCCCCCGGAGTCATAAAGGGCAGGCTTCGGCACGAGCGAAATTTTCATTTGACCGGCCTGCTCTCTACGTGCAAACGTCGGCCTCGCGCGCGATCTGGTTGGCCGCGCGAGTGTGCGTATTCCGCGCGGGCCAGCCACGGCTCGTCGCGGCTCGCAGTGGGGTCGCAGAGGATACTCGGCGAAGGGATAGAACGGCTGAAAAGGGAAGAGCAGAGGCAGCAGGCGCCCGCTATTCGAGTATTATTGCGATGCTGGCTGCAGTAGGGTGAGGATGGGATATATCAACGGTTGGCGTTTATGTGGCGACCAACTGTCGAGTTAATATTCACGCGATTCAACTTGACCCCGCGCCGCCACCCTGTCGAACCCGCGCCCCGTGAAAACCGGCTATGCGAAATTCTTCACCCTCGCCTTCGCCCCCCCTCGGTCGCCGAAACGTTTACGCGTCTTCTCTTCGTGCCTCGGCTCTTTTCCCACCGATCGGCGTATATATTGCTGCATTGTACGGTGGGGCAGGCACTGCATTTTCCCCGCCAGAGGCCGGGGGAAGTTATGGTAATCGGCGTTAGACCATGGGCTCGGCCAGAGAATTTCTCAATAGATTCTCGCAGCAAATGACTATTGCGTTTATTACACGCGGATTCGTCGGTTGACCGTGTGTCCAATCGGAGGTGATCATTGTACATATAAATTGAGATTAAATTAACTTAGATCAAATTCAAGCCTTGTCGTCACATCTATTTACTAGCGAATGATACGTAATTAAACCTGTTGAACTGGTTCATTTCTTGACCAAGAACTTTTATACGGCCACAATTATATGGAGTTGAAAGCTAATCAAGGTAAGCTGACAAGGTCGTTGCTGATATAAATTGCGAATTTACGCTTGTCAATGTGACTTGCAAATAAAAAGAAACTTTGAAAAAAAAAAGCGAAAGTTAATTCATCTCACGCTGCTCAATCGGTCGAGTTAATCGGAACATTCGCGCGAGATAAGATATATCAATTTCAAATGATTCTTTTCCACCATGAAGAGGGAAATAAATAATTTTTGTTGCAGCGTTACGTATGGCGTATGGCCTTACTCTATGGTATGGCATCGCGGGACATTGTTCTTTGCTTCTTCCTCGCTGCATTTCTGTATTCGAGTTTCGGTAAGAATCAAACGAGAGAAAGTTATCCTCTCTCTCTCGCCGGCCATTTAGAACGCCGAGTAGCCGGCGCTCTTCGCCCAATCGCAGCGGCGAAAAGAGGCGTAGAAGAGCAGAGTTTGAATTGGTCTTACGGAATACGGGGCGCAAAAGTTACAAGTTTTTTAATCCGTACAAAATGATACGAACGAATCTCTTGTATCCGTAATAGCATCGTGCCGTACCCACTTTTCCTTGCCGCCGCGTTTCTTTGCTCCACTTTTCGGTAGGAATCAAATAAAATGCCCCTAAAAGCACTATCGGAAGTCTCCAGAGCTTCCGTAAAAGCATTCCTGTTTCGCGAGCTGAACGTAGGATAGAAATTACAAGAGCAGGCGAAGGCCGCGGCTAAACATTCTCCGCTTTTTCCGAAATATTCGTCTGATATCTAATTTCTCGTTTCATCGTCACAGAGACGCGAGACGATCTCCTCGAATTTTCATTTTTCCCCCTCGCGCGTCCTCACCTCGCGGGGATGGGGAACGTTTATTATTTAATAAGATGTCGGAGATTGCGATACGTTCCGAGCTACAGTTGAACCAAACAACACGTCACGTTATGCGACACTGTGATTTTTTTCACTTTTTCCTTCTTTTTTCCCTTTTTTTTTCTCTTCTCGTTTTGGCTTTTTTCAATCTCTCTCTCGTCGACGTCCACGTGACGCGCGGACACACACATACACACGCGCGTACATTCCGCTGACAAAATGCTCGTTGAACGAAGAAGGGAAACTAAATCTGAATGGCCTAGTGGAAAAAGAATTATTGGCCCGTACACTCGCTATTAATCTATAGAGGAACGATATGCGCGACGAGCTAGATTAAGCTGGTCGCGTTAAAAGAGATGTAAAAGATTAAAGAAATCGATATCGAGCTCGGTATAAATATACGTATATGTCCAGTGAATCTGTAGAATTTGATAAGTGCCGTCGCGAGCTTACGATGCACGACGCACTTTGTTGCGCGGTGCGCGGATCTTGAAATTAATTAGACGCAACATTGCCGGATCGTTAATCCAACGACGATCGTTAATTATATATCCGGCATGATTCCTCCCCTGGCCTAGGTCAAGCGATGCCAAAGTCCGAGATCCAGCCAGAATTTCTAGCGCTTCTGGAGAACCATACGGTCAGTCAAGGTCGTGACGTCTCCTTCACCTGCGTCGTTAATCATCTTCAATCTTACAAGGTAATTGCATTCACGTGCCCTGGCGTAATTAGTAAGTCGATTAGGGGCAACGCTTCGAAATCCGTAAGTAATCGGCCTAAAATCGTATATGTCCGTAAACGTGTGATTCGAGAAACAGCGCAGAATCGCGGCGTTGCATAAATCAAGTAAACGAACGAAATGTAATATTTACAAGCGTCTGTTTCATAGATACATAATATATATATATATATATATATATATATATATATATATATATATATACGTAAAATATACGCGATGAAGTATAAGTGATGAAAAACACGACGATTGAAATACACAAGTATACGGGTGTCGATTATGACAAAGCACGTAAGTTTGCACTTTCGTCGGGTCCACACCCAGACGGTCTTGCTGTCCAGAGCCCCTTGCGGGACACAGCCCCGCCGAGTAATTCACTTTCGAGAAGAAGTCCAAGTTTGATTGCGCGCTCGAATCGACAATCGCTTCTATCGCGAGATGAAACGCTTTTGGCGCGTGTTCAGAGAATTCCGCCCTGCTGGATTCGAGGGATGGAAAAGGCCGGGAAGAAGAGTGGCGGAAAAGAAAAATAAGAAGTAGAAGTAGTAGTAGTAGTAGTAGTAGAAGAAGAAGAAGAAGGAGAAGAGAAAGAAGAAAAAGAAAAAGTGGAAGCATAGGGAATCCGAACGTTACGGCGAGCGAAGAAGTACCCGGGGAAAAGAAAGGAACCTCGAAAGAAGAGACATAAATCAGAGTCGCTAATATACCGTACAACATGAATGGGTCTGATTTCTACCAGTCCAACACACGGTATCGTATCCTTTCCCATCGTATCTCCGCCTTCTTTCTCAATTTGCGTCTTCTAGTTCTCTGAAGTCGGCGACAAGTCTCCATATGAGATTTTTGGCGAAAATATCGCGGCGCGGCCAACAATCTGCCGTGCGTCGAGCATCGAAAACGGCGGAAGAGAAATCGCGAGAAGGCTGCAACAAAAAACAGCCCTGTTGAACTTTTTCCGACCTTTTTAGATAAATTCTAGTAGTTCAAACTCGCGATATGGTGAAACCGATACCATCGAGAACGATCTGCCCTCTGATTTATTGCCGAATGAAAATTGACGGGTTTCGCAAAAACAACTTTTTTTTTTTTTTCACCAACTGTTTTTCACCAAGCAGGCCATTTTTTTGCCGTTCCTGTTTATAACGTTGTTATTTCAATATCGCAGGCTCATGAACTGACATCTATGAAGCAAAAAATAAACATGCTACAATATCTCGTCCTCTTTTGGACAGTGACAAAATTTCAAAAGGCTCGTCGTTTTTATCGCAAAACCCTTTCGATTTCATTGGTTCTGCGTTGTAATGTTCCGCGTTATCACGTCGCTATCAAGCGTAGAGTGTGTCAAAGTGTACTGATGTTTGGTCGAGATTTCGGCGAAGAAGCGGTACATCGAGAGTATAATTGTACCAAACAGTCGACATACCGGCAGACCTATTCAAAAGCGAGACACATTCGACATGTTCAATGTCAATCTAAATGCGCGAGATATAACAGATGCCGGGGCTGATTCGATCGCTGATTGTTTGCGGTCTCAAAAAAAAAAAAGAAAGAAAAAAAAGAAAAAAAGAAAAAAAGAAAAGAAAAAAATTTTTTTTTTTTCTCTCGCCAACAGGTAGAACTATTCTGCCAGCCAGAACGGCGAACGGTCCATCAACGTTATTTATGCACACCTTAAATTCCATTGCCGTTGGATCAAAACGCCGCTTTTGTTCCACCGATTTAAAAGCCCTTTCACCCGTTCAATAGAACCGTCGTTTGAAATACGACAGATCGGGCACGCAGGAAGTATGTTCGTACAAACGGGACCAAACGGGGAAGTACGATCACCGATTGGAATTTGAATCCTGGAATCCAATAACAGTGTTCATCCACTCGCGCCAGGATCCTCAAGTAAATAATTACGTTTCAGGGAGGGGCGTTAAACGTACAAATGAATTTTCAGACTTACATAACGATCGGAGATTACGATTGATGCTCGTTTAAACCGGGGAAAAATCGATCCTCTAACATCACGTTTACCATTTCATTTTTCTTTTTTTCTTTTTTACATTCCTCTTTCTCTCTCTCTCTCTCTCTCTCTCTCTACTCGTTGCTGAACAATGCCGTGAAAGATATTCTTTTAATTTTGACATTGTTCGTTTCCGAGGAACCAACAAACGGAGAATAAGAGTTGAATTACGCCTGTATAATACTTTTTTTTTTTTCTTTTCCTTCCCTCTCCGGTTTCTTTCTTATTGCGGTATAATATTTACGTTCCGAGTCTTAACGGGCGCATTTATGTTGGAATTCATGAATGCGCAAGGCAACAGGAAATCGGAGAGAACATTTTATGTTCGCGCAGGGAGAAACTTGTTCTCGTGCATCGCTTGAAATATATAATTCGCACGTGTGTAAATAATATTCTTTTATCTTAACGTAACAGCTTGCGAAAGCTGTACGTAAATTCTTCCGTGTATTTTTTTCTTCTCTTTTTCCATTTTCATTTCCGACTTTTCCACTCTTTCTTCCTTTTTTTTCCGTTTTTTTCCCCTTTTCTTTTCTCTTTTTTTTCTTTTTGGTCACGCGCACCCCATAATAATACGAACAACGCCACACAAAGTAGGATACTGCGTTAAACACGTTCCATCTACTCGTATTTCGTATTTTCCCTGTCTTCGAGCCTTTGAAGGCTTGCGTTCGTCCAACGGGGGAACGTTTCTTTTGAAATTTATTATTCATACCTCGTAAACGAGTGCAAGATACGCCGAAAGGGCCAAAGGAACGAGAACACAGTAATAAAGAGAATACGAAGAACGAAACGAAGAATAGAACTATGGCCGTTCCCAACATGGATAAGTTTAACTGGCTAATGAAGAAAGTAACCAAAGGTAATACCCAGCAACGGGTTCGATAGACAGTGAACCTGCAACATCTACGACTATGGCGATAAGTCTTGGTATATTCGAGGGTGGAACGCATTATTCTTATTGCACCCAACGCCTTCGCGAACCAAGGGGAAACGTATCCACCAGCGAAAATGTGCATACGTACGTATATGTCTACGCACGTGTACACGTTACATACATTCTGGCTAGGCAGAACAAGAAACATCATTCATAACAAAACTAATTCTAAAACGATGGTGTTATAAGGGAGGATGAGCGGTGTAAGTAATGCGGACGGTGAGTCGCCCGTTTATAATCGGCTGCTGAAACTGCGAGAATGTTCATGCCCCGTGATTGTATTATGCAGGTCGCCTGGATGAAGTCCGATTCGAAAGCTATCCTGGCCATTCATACGCACATGGTCGCTCCAAACCCACGGTTGTCTGTCACTCACAATGGACATAACACGTGGAAACTGCACGTGACCAACGTCCAACCGAACGACTCTGGCACGTACATGTGTCAAGTTAATACGGATCCTATGAGAAGTCAGGTTAGTATGTACGTCTTCGTGTCTGATTATTAAACCAGCATGTACGCTCCGTTCCATACCTTGCTGCTCCCGCGTGTATATATATATATATATATATATATCACACTTGTTTTCTTCCTTTCTTTTTCTTTATATATATATTTATATTTATATATATATATCACACTTGTTTTCTTTCTTCTTATATATATCACACGTATGAATTAGGAATGATCGTCAATTGTTTTCGGTCTTGTTTTTTTCCTTTATATATATATATATATATATATATATCACACTTGTTTTCTTTCTTTTCTTTATATATATATTTATATTTATATTTATATATACATCACACTTGTTTTCTTCCTTTCTTTTCTTTATATATATATTTATATTTATATTTATATATATATCACACTTGTTTCTTTTCTTTCTTATATATATATAAATATATATATATATATATGTATATATACATATATATATATATATATATATGTATATATACATATATCACACGTATGAATTACGCGATGATCGTCGATTGTTTTCGGTCTTGTTTTTTTTCTTTCTATATATATATATATATATATATATATATCACACTTGTTTTCTTTCTTTCTTTTTCTTTATATATATATTTATATTTATATATATATATCACACGTATGAATTACGCGAATGATCGATTGTTTTCGGTCTTGTTTTCTTTCTTTTTTTTTTTTAGATCGTTCCGACATCATTATCGTACAACGGAATACGAACGAGGGGGAGACGATTCGAATTAATAGATTCGATAACGTTTGCTGCATTACCGTCGATTGTAACCAACCGCGGTTGTCGCGAGTCGGAAATATTACTATCGAAAGGAATGACCGTCGATAAAAATCGGCACAGAATTGAATACAAAATTTCGACGGGACGAAAACGCGCGAAATAAAATGAAAGAGAGAGAGAGAGAGAGAGAGAGAGAATAAAATATGATACGATACTGAGTTTCGTTGTTTTCGGTTGTTATCGTCGCGACTGGTCGATCGATGTGCACCGTGTACATATATATATATATATATATTTTTTTTTTTTTCCCGATGATAAACCTAGATTAAAGGCAAGTCTCAACGCTGAAGCAGTCGTGTTTGTTGAGGTCGTTGAATCCGCGGGTTAAGCTTGATTTAAATGTTTCGAGGCGGAAACTGTAGAACAGTAGATTGGGACGGTACGAGCCAGGCTAGACTTCTCCGCCGGCAGACAAATGGTATATGATAGTGGTATATGATAGTTCGTTACGATCTTTGCGCAGACTGGTCATATGAAGGTACTGATACCGCCCGATATCACGGATTTGGACGATTCGGCTGACCTTCTAACGCCAAAAGAGAACAGTGATCTGCGATTACGATGTCGGGCAACGGGAACACCGGAACCGGTGATAACTTGGCGGCGAGAAGACGGACGAAATATTACTCTCCGGACGGAGCACGGCGTTCAACGAGGTAACCATTTACCAGCGTTATAATTTCTGTTGCAGTTTCCATCGTTGACACTGCGCTGATTTCAATTATCCTGACTAATTAAAATCGGCGTCGGATCCAATCGTCATTTACGATCTTTATTCTTAACGACGCTATAGATGCTATTTCTTGGAAATTTGGAATAAGGAAGGAGGCTCCGATCGTTTAACGAAAAATACAAAATGGTGAAATGGATGCTTATTTCCTTCGATCAATCCTGATCGAAGGAAGTCTTTTAGGGCGTATTTCGAATACGTCGAAAACGACAGAAGATGCGAATGAAACGAGGAAGCGATAAATCATTAGCGTTTGTAGAAACGAGATAATGCAACACACTTGTAATATGACAAGGAACTGCTACGGACGATTTTTATATATAGCAACACATTAGCAAATTGTTACATAGTTGTTTTTAAATACCAGAAGAGACTCCGAACTTTCGAACGATAATGTGCTCATAATCGTTTTAAAGGCAATTGATATCTATCCTTGTTATTAACCGTTTAAAACGCATCCGATTTGCATGAATTAAATCCTGTGCGTGCTCGGTGATCACAAAGAAAGATGCATAAATGAATAAATACATAAGTGGCACAAGTATTTCAATGCTGTCCCGTTCCACGCAACGAGATATTCATTGAACGTATCAACGTAAAAGCGCGATCCCGTCTGGTCCATTGCGTTCTGTAGAAAATCAACCAGCCGATTAGCCTTTCTAACAGTGAGTGATGGATGTTGACTTTACATATATTTCCTCTTCACCGACCCCATCGATTCGCATACCCGATTGCAATATTCGCTGTGTGTACACTGCGCCGCGAAAGTGTCTACCACTCAGAATCTATATCGTTTCTCGCCGGCGATTCGACGATCTTCCCCAAAACGTATCACGGGGGAGTATATTCTCGTTGTTTCGGCTCTCTTAACGAGCTCGACTCGGACCCCCGTGCGTCGTATCCTATGGAAACCGTAATAAAAATGTCGTATATGTCGGATATTGAAATGGAATACGTACGATCAAACGTTTCGCATATTTATGAATATATATATATATATATATATATATATATATATATATAAATTAAATCGCGATAGAACGGAGCTAAGTTTTTAATGAGGATGGCTTAGAGCGGAATGAGAAATATTAATCGGCGAACGCGAATAATTAATGTTTCGATGTTCATTTGTCACGGCTCTCGTTATAAATAGATCGTTGTGTGCCGTTGCGTTCAAGAAGTACTTAAACGTACAGAAGCACGTGACGTGAAATATTCACAGTACTCTTTATAATACGTAGGTGGATAAAATCTCTCTGTTCAAATTTCGCGAATTTACGCGAACGTTTCGCAATCTAGATTGTAAAAGACTTAAAAATCCTAGTTCGAACCGATATATGTATATATATATATATATATATATATATAATTTCTAGAAGAGTGCACTTTATCCGTACCCAGCGTTAAGCTCGAGATTATATTTAAAATACAATATCGTTCGAACACTCTTCCAGACTCACGAATCTTCTTGCCCCCTCCCCAAGTATATAGAATAGAAATATCAGTACGATTCCTAGAGGAGACTTTATAATCTTCGGCAATAGGGTGAAATTACCGGTCTAAACGGCAGTAAAGTAGAATAGGAATATCGATGTATATCCATATAACTAGAGAGCCTGACCCGACATTTCACATGACCCGTTGATAATGCTTCACGCAGTAAAGTCGTACGAGGGGGAGCAACTTCATCTGACGGGCATTCTGCGGCAGGAGATGGGCTCTTACCTTTGCATCGCCTCGAACGGCGTGCCGCCAACGGTCAGCAAACGATATTACGTGAACGTACGATGTAAGTGAAGTGGCGGGGCCCGTTAAATTGGGCGGGCACTCCGACGAAGAAACTTCCAATGATTAATTATAGTTTTCTCCCCCGACGCAGTTAAACCGCTGATTAAAGTCTCCAGCCAATTAGTAGTGGCACCTGCTAACAGTGACGTCGTTCTTCACTGCTACGTCGAGTCCTGGCCGAAAGCACTGAATACATGGTACAGGGACGATGGTGAGCATATTGTACAATGTCGAATCTTACGTGAAAATCATTTCTCGATGTCGTGCTCCAAGGTGTGACCGTGAAACGTAATTTTGTGTAATACGAGTCTACTCTATCCACCTTTCGCGAATCTTACGTAGACTGACTTTTATATTATTATGTATTTGTACAGAAAGAGAGAGAGAGAGAGAGAGAGAGGGAGCGGTTCCATTCAGACGAGTTATTTTTGAGATTATCTCGCGTAATTAAATCTGACTGTTTATCGCATATTGGATCTTTTCCGACGATCAATCATCAAGAACGACTTTATCGATTTCTGTACAATCGGCCGCTAAGGAACTAACAAGTCATTTATATTTGAATTCTGCAAAAGAATCAGAAAAGATTAACGTTTCTCCCCCATTTCTACCTTCGTCCTTCTAATTTATCTTTATCAAATAATAACGTAGAATAAATCTTGCAAAGATAAATCGATACGACGGAACTACACGTCGTTGTCGTTTTCGCGTCCGAATGATGATATATTACAGATCAGTAACATAAACCGGCCGGAGGGTATAAACCAATATCTTATAGGTTGACGGTTGTTGCAGGTATGAAATTATTGTCCGACGAGAAACACGATCTAACGGAGATTCCGCTGAACGATTATGCGTATCAGTTGAATCTGACCATCAGGAGACTAACCATGGACGATTTCGGTAGTTATACCTGTTCCGCGGAGAATTTACTTGGCAAAGCCGAAAAAACGATAAGACTGCAAGGTAACTTTTTTGCGACTTTTATATTATATATAAGTTCGAAATATTTCTCGAATTTCTTTTCAAAACTTCTACTTCTATATTTAACACTAGAACTACCAGTTAAGACGAAGTTATTTCTACGAAAATTATTCTGATTTCTAATAAATAAACATAAAATAAAATTCATTATATTATTTCTTTAGTTATCACTGTGAAAGTCATTGCATCGTTGCGGGGAAAAAAATTAACATGAAGTAGAAATTTTAAAATAAAATTGTAAAACCAGTCATTTTCACTGGTGTGGTAGTTTTAGTGTTAAAATAAAACATTGGCACTTTTAATATTGTAATGTTATTTATTTATGAAAAAGAAGAATATATATATAATTAAATCTGCACTATGTTCACGCTTGAAAAACTTCACCGCGGCTTTCTCTGACACGTGGAAAGCAATTATATTCGTTGATATATGTTTCTCATATATAAACCGATATCGGTTCGCCTCTGTGTGCTAGGAGCAAGAAATTAAGGGGAAAAGCTTGCCGAAACTTAATCTCTAAAAGACAATAACCGTATATATTCTTTGTAATATTCTTCATTTATATTGTTGGAAAATGCGATGCGAAAGTTAAGTTTTCTTTGCCTGAGTTTTAGAAGAGATCGAGATTGCAAAGAGATTCATTATTTATTTTCTTGATTTTATCATTTATTTCTCGCGATGCCTACTACACTGTCGTTTCACGCCTTTCACCTTCCTTCGCGTGTGTGAAACAGTTAAAGAGTTGGATCTGACGAAAACCACTTCGACACCCATTCGCCACAACATGGAATTTTTGGACAAACACGGATCGAGGAAGCAAATGGATAGAAAGGGGAAGCACCATGGATTCGGGCGAGAAGCTGGTTCATTGTCGAAAAATGGAAATATGGGTCACGCAACGCCGATGTTAAGGAGAAACAATTCGAACGTGTTGACGGATGTCACGGTGAAAAAATCGAAAGTTTCATCATATCCGGCACCGGCACCTGCGCCAGCGCATTTCACGCCGACCCAACTGAGCGTTCAGAATAGCGTCACATCGCTGCGACAACACTCGCGATTAAACAGCGTAGGATTGATGTTCGCTTTCCTAGTGATAGTGATGATCTGTAGCTCGTAAACAATCGGCTGTTTTTTCGAAATGTACGAAATAGTACAAAATCACCTTTTCACGGGGATTTGAAATGTTAGGGATTAAATGAGAACAAACGAAAGGAAACGAAAAGAAATGGCGGAGAGAGGGGGAGGGGAGTGGGTGGTAAGGGGAGAAAAAGGAAAGAATCCTTGAAAAAGTCCGTTTTATCCCCAACTAGCGTTCGTTACGTTTTACGTTTGAAAGTCATATTTTAGATTCACCGACGATGTTCTTTTATATCCGTTTTTTTTTCTTTCTTATCTCCAGCCCGAGAGAAATGGACAGCGACGCTTCTATCGTGTAGTAAAGTGCACGCACAATCTTCGGGACTATAGGTGTTATTATTCACGCGAGTGTGATCATATCAAATTAATGTACGTTGTTCAGTGGTGAAAAAAAAAAAAAAAAAAATAACGAACGGTTTTTTATGACAATAACTGTAGCTGTATACGATAAAAGAAATCATCGATCACCGATAAAATGGTCGCGGACCGTTGTCGTCAGATACACGTGTAGAAAGGATATCTTCACCAAAAAATCGATGGACATTCGTTTCTAAACCGATCTCTAGTCACGCTGGCGAACGCAAATGTGACGTATAGTTATTTTCGAACGCGGTCAGTAACGTTAATTGTTTATATATATTTTGTGCGTACGCATGTTGGAGGGACCGTTGTCCCTCGCTTTTCGCAAATTTTATTTCGAAAAAAATCGGTTGCTCATGCATGAATGTGATCGAACGAACGGAACGTGGTACCATTTTCGCACATCGGTTCGCGGAACGTTCAACATTAGTAACAAATGAATGTATTGTTTATCGATGTTAACGTCTGAGTTGTGTATCTGTGTATGTATGTACGACAATAAACGTTGTTTTTACCAATTGTTTCTTTAATTAATCCTTTCTATGGTGTATTATTATTCATTCTGCATTTATGAATGTGATATTCATTAACAGACATGATACTCAGGCATAATGATATGTATTATTCGTTGCCAGATATTGTCTTTGATTGAAATAAAAAACCATTCCTATCGATATATATCCTGCAATTATACAAATTTATTGCTCTTCTGCTGTGTCATGGCGGTTCGAATGATTTTATATTCGTAAAGAAAATTGATACCGAGATACCGTCTTTTGCATGTTGCGTTTCGTAAAAAAAATAGAATAATATATTAACGTTTCAAATATATCAGCGAAGTATAACTTAACATCATTGGATAACGTGAAAAATATATACTACATTATCGACAAACAAAATTTTTCAACTTCTCTTTTACACGAATAATGAAAAATGTGCAGTACGAAATTTGTCGTCCGTAGCATCGAATGAACGACGTGTCACGTCTCTAAATATCTCATTCACAGATGTAAACGAGTCGAGCTTGAGATTTATTCGAGTAACATTAAAAGGGAAATATAGAAATACGGCGACGTACATTTTTTTCCTGTTTTTACGTAGAATACAAAACGACTTTTTCAATCGGTGGCAGAGTCCGATTTTCTTATCAAAAGAGGAAAACGCAATAAGAAGGATACGCCCGCCCACGCGATTCAGTTGCGCATCGCCCGAGGTATCAGAAACACACAGTTAATTAAACGCTCGTGTACAACGTCGGTTTCTGTCTCACGCGAATCATGAAGCATCTGCTAAATGCACTCTTCATCTTTAATCTATTGGCAAACGTCATGGCGGATCCGATCAATTGTCAGACCATTATCGAGGCACGAGATAACAGTGTCACGTTCTTCTGCACGGAGGTAACGAGTTTAATGATATTGGAGAAGGCGAATGTCAACAGTACGTACATCGAGATTTCGGATTCGAGAATATCTGATGTACCAGGGTAAGAAGAAATCTGTACTACTACACAGAACTGCAAAATATATATTTAAATCGAAATTCGAAGTTCGTTCGGCAAATTCAAGGTTTTTTTTGCTGATGCAAAATTCCCAAAAGAGAGAAAGAGAGAGAGAGAGAGAGCAAGTATTTAGTGAAATATGAGAGTAATAAATAAATGACTAACGACGAAAATTAACTACAATTACAATTACTTTGCTATATAAACTCGTGTGGTTTGTTCTCGTAGATATAGTTTCGCAAGATTTGCCGCCAGCCTCATAACTTTGGATCTACACGGATCAAGTATACAGACGATATCTTCTTCGGCGTTCGTAGGCCTCGCGAAACTGCAGAATTTATTGCTGTGGGGCAATAAATTGAAAGTCGTGCAGCATGAATGGTTTATCAACACGTATAACCTGAGAACTTTAGACGTGTCGTTCAACAACATCGAGGTAATAGAAGACAGAGTGTTCGAGCTGCTCCCCTATTTGGAGAACTTCTATTTCGATCATAATGAGATAAAATTCATCAACTACAATATGTTCGCGTATCTGCAAAACCTCAGAAACGTGAAGTTCGAGAAGAATCCGTTGAACTGGGGGTAAGTATATCTGGAAACTTTGCCGTTTCCGGTTTCCGGCTGAAATTAGTTGCGGGAAAATATGAGACGCAATCCTTTCTCTTCTAACATCATTATCAAGTATTCTCTTAAAAGCTCTATTACACGAAATTAAAAGCTCTATTACACAAAAGCTGCATGTACAGTTACATTTTCGAGCATAATTAGCTGCTGATGTAATATCATACGACCCATTGTTAGTATGAGGAAATAGGCCAATTATATTAATTAATTCTAACAGGACGAAAGCGGCATTTAATTATTTAAATTCTTATCCGTGTTTGTTAACAGTAGAAATTTACCGATCTTCTACTATTTTGAACAATGCGCATGTAAATCTATTTTTTTTTTTTTTTTTAACGAAACATGTATTATATTCCAGCGTGTGAGACAATTAATTTGTTTTCAATAATTTATAGATACCGTGCATATTTAACATGGCAATTGGAGAATCAGCAGGTGAGATATGGCGAAGATTGGGAGGAATGGGGATGGATGAACGTCGTAATCAAAGAGTGCTCGCAAAGTGGCTACGGGGAAATACCGAAAGACACGGTTCTCGATTGCATCGTTGAAAATTTACTGAACTACACGTACGAAGTGTTTTCCACGAGCATGACACAACAGAACGACAACTGTACCGCGAATGCTCGACAGCTGGTACGCTGCATGAGACCTAAAAATGTCACCGGGAATACGGATAACGAGACTGCGAGAAGAATACTCGAAGATTACACGGCGATACTGCCAACGATGTCTAGATCAAATGCAAAATTTCCAACATCGTCATTTAGCATTTCTTAAAGTTTCACGATCAAACACTCACGACCGAATATCAAAATATATATATATATATATCTGTTGCTAAATGTATATTAAAATTACACATATCAATCGGAAGTTAGGTAATAAAACAAAAATCTGTTTGACTATTTTGAGTATTTGAATTACGATTTTTCGTATATATTTTAACCTCAATAAAAATTCTTTGAAATATATGTAAATTAATCTACGCTATTTGTATTTCAAGAACTACTAAAATCACGGTATAAATGTATCACAATTATACGGTCTAACATCCGTTAAATATGGTGGCGATATGTAAATATATTTGTGAATGATAATATGTTCATTCTTTACATAAGAAATATTTAATTAGCATGCAGATGTCATCCGATTGTAACAATATATAGATTAGAAGGATCACGTTTAGAACTTTCTATTTCATATTCAGAAACGGTTGGATATTTAAAGCAAATGGTATCTAAACTTTTGGACGAAAGGAACGTAAATTGGAAACCGGAAAGAATGAGATTGTGGCTTCGAGGATTTTATATGGAAGATAATCGTATCATTTCTGATTATAAATTATGTCCTAAAGGTCGAATAATGCTGCTTCTTGATGATCGCTGTTAATATAGATTTTTGAAGGTAAATGCTTCATAGTTTCGTCCCTTTTTTACGCAATATGTAACGATCCCATCAAACGTTAATGAAACGTTTAATTTTGAAAACCTGTAACGAACTACTCTAAGTTTCTCTGCGGGAACTTTGAAATTAAGTGGTTATTCTTTAGTTTTTTTGTTCCTTAATCGCAATTTTTTAGGTAAAAAAGTTTAGGTAATTCATATGACAAGTTTGAAGTGCTTCGTTCTTTTTAAAATAAATTAAAATCACCTCAATCTTAAATTGAGAAAAAGAATCAAAAATATGCCTGTTTATTTTTATGTTCATATAGTTACAGTTTAGCGTACTGATAACAAACCAACTAAACATAAAAGATTATTATCATTGCTTATGTACAACTTTGAAACTAAAAAAGAATGGTGGCATTAAATCTGGAAATCAAATCAATTAGTAAGTAATTGGTAAAATTAGTAAAATCTATGATTTTCACAAATTAGTTTCACATATTCGATTATTTTTCAAATGAATAGTACGTAGTTTCACTAATACGTGTATTAAAATTAACTTAACATGTATTTAAAATATATGTTTAACGTAGAGAACCTGCGATTGCCAGATTTTCTAAACTCGATCTTCCTTTGTTAAATGTCTACTTTTAAAAAATACGCTTATTGTTCGATTTCATTTGTAATAGATGATATTACAATTAAAATTTTTATTTCACTATTTCATTGTTCAAAACGAAGCACGACGTTCCATCATATTTCAATCATTAAAAATGTGTTTTACATCATAATCGAATAAAATTGTAAATATATTCCAATCACGCTTTTTCGTACCAATGTATTTTGAAAATTCGGTTAAAAATTTTCATTTCGGTTGTAAAAATTTTCCGCTTAATTTTGCATCAGAAACGCAAAAGTAAATTTAATTTATAATATTTTCTTGATATTTCTGTCATCATGCTTTCGGATCTCTACGTTATAAATAATGTCAATGATTTTTGCATGTTCAATTATAAAAATCATTTTAAAGAAAGTGAAAAAAAAATAACCTATAATCTAATAATTATAATCTATTCCTCTATTCCAGCTGACTGGTGACCCAACCACGGGATTAATGCCTAGCTTTTGTTCCATGGAATAGTGCTCGTTTTCCCGTTCTACTGTTTGAAAACATACAAAGAAATATCCGTAAATCATAGCTACATTTACTACCAGCTTCATTTTACTAACTTCTTTAAAAAATTTGTCGAATAATATTCATTAAATTCATTAAAGCAATATCTACGTTACATGTTTTTAAGTCTAGTTAGGAAACAAAGAAATACAGAAATAAATCCTCGTGTATTTAAAGCCTCGAGAAAGAAAAGTAGACACCAAATTATTCGAATCGTGAAATCGTGATATTCAGTGACATTCGTGAAGAAACGTATCAAATTACATTCGTTCGTCTTTCCATAAATTCGACGAACGTGAAACTCACCCGGGATTCGTTTGTCGTTTTTAAAAAATATTTTCATTTGATATACTTACCGAAATTCTGGAACGTAATAGCTATGAATTGATACATCTTTGAGCATGCACCGACAATAGCATTTTGCTTCGTTGGCATTGATTCCCCGTGATACTCAAAGAGGACACGGCCTTGTTTAACAATCGATATCTAAGAAAATGAAGGAAAAGAAAACAGTGTGATAATTACAAATTAGAAAAAGTATATAATACAGAGAATAAAAATAAATATATCAATGAATATAATCGTATATACTTACTTTACACATAAACGTAGACTCATTCGCTGCGCGCAAACAGTTGAAGGAGCAAGTAGCATTGAACTTTTCTTTAATGAAGTTCTGCAATCCAGTCATATGTATTGAAGCTATATCGGATATATTGTTGGCGTTCATGTCCACGACGTTTTTAGCGTTGAATTTTTTCGTTGGTGTGTATTTAATGTGACTTTGCTCAAGTTTATATGGATTCGACTTTGCTACAGCTTCATTGATACATCGTTGTCTTTCTAAGACTTTTGTGGCTCCGATTGGTTTTGCCCAACGTATTTCCCAACCTTCAATATCAGAGATGCTATTGCGTCCTGTTGCATTGTTCTTGTTTTAATAAAGCGTGTATAACGATTAAAAGCGAAATAGAAAATTACGTAAAATAATACACGTACTTGTCATAATGTCCATTACGATCTGTGCTGTCTGGCGACTTTCATAATGTATAAATGCGAAATGATTGATTTTCTTTAATTTTAAAATAGGGATTTTCGTATGCTTTTGAAAGATGTCTCGAATTTTCTGTTGCGGCGTGTCCAAAGATAGATTTCGTACGAATAAAGCGGTAACCTGTAAACAACAGAAATTACCGTAAATATCCATTACTTTATCTATATTAGTATGAAAAATTTCTTTTACGATATATGATTCTACGCGACTGTATGGAATACAACAAAATAATTTTCATATAGCCTAAAGCAGCTTACGTTCTCCATAACTTCTTCGTCGATAGGATCACCAGGTTCAGGATCAGCCCAGTCAACCGCGATTTCGTGATCCCACAACATGACTCTTCCAGGTATTAACTTTCGTCTTGCCATCGCGGCTGCTCTGTGATCTTTGAATTCGACGAATATGAAACCTCTGTTCAACGTTTTGTCATATGCACTTGGATAAAGGTAGATATCAGTAATGCCCTCGAGTATCTTGTTCAACTCTTGCATAAACTCTTCCTTGCTTTTGTTCTTGGGTACACCGCCGAAGAACAATCGACAATTATCTACCGATTTTACGACGCCAATACGATGTCCGGGTCTGATTTCATAACCGTCGAGTTTCGCGCATGCGTTCCTAGCTATCTTTGAATTTTCGAACAAGGCGAATGCATATCCCCGAGTCGATCCAGAAAAGTCGAGCATCAATCGCAATTCGATCAAACGACCGATCGTTTCCAGCATCGGCATTAATTCGTCCTCGTAACAATCCCGCGGAAGACGGCCGAGAAAAACTTCAGCGCCCTTCACGCGTTGTTTCTCACCGCGAATGATTTCCGGAGCAGTCAAACGGCGTTGCCCGTTTTCTTGTACCAATTCGTATTTCGTTCTTTGCAACATTTCCAACAGCTTAATCGTCAACTGACACTCTCCCATGTCATGTTCGTGTATCTTTTTTGTTGCGTTCATCGTAAAGCAGAACGTAGAAATCTCAATCTGGCAAATTTGACGCACAACGGGAAAACAATCTGGCTGAGCAGACTGTCGAGAACTAACTGATCCTTCTGTACTTTTTTCCTTATCCCCTTCTGACTCCTCCTTGCCCCTGCACCGCGGAATTCGTTGAAATATGAGAAACCTTACACTTCAAATGGACCAATCACGGTGATCGAATTACTGTCAGTATAGCTATATGTTTTCAGGTAGAGCAAGATAACAAATACGTCGGTCGGATCTATGGTTGACTCGAGTGCAAAATTTGGACAGTGCGTGTGTACCTTAAAAGACAAGATGATGTGTTTATGTTACATTAAACAAGTAAATGGGTACGTAAAAAGTGTGAAAATTAATACAAGGAAGTCACCGATTGTAACGACGGTAATTGTGTATGTCTGTGTGTACGAACTGTCGTGTACATTAGTCGCTTTTCGCACGTAGAAAAACAACATGAAAAATAACATGTAACAGCTCATTTGCTGTTCTAAATTCATATCGGACAAATTGCAAAATTAGCGTAATTATGCGACAAGAATTATGAATTGGCCCTCTCGGTTAGTTAATCTCTATTCATTCTATTTACCTTGCTATTCTATGGAATTTAAAAAATTGTTATTTTATAATTACTAATGAGTATTGGCTTTGATTTTTCACCTAATTAAAATTGAATGTCTTTCAATGAAATTTACTTACAAACCATTTATTGACATATATCATATAATAAACATTTTAACTACAAAATCTTTCTGGTAATGCGTCTTTGTTATTGATATCGTATTTTAAAGATTATTTGGAAGACAAGATACATTAGACGCATAAAAAGACATAAAGAATTACGTAATATTTACAACTCAATCTAAACTTTAGAAAATTTCTTTTGAATTTCTAGATTGAACTACAGATGTCTATATGTCGTAACATATATACTTACATATATACTTTGTGATGTATATGCTTTAATTAACAATGATATTCAGAAGTATCTAAATTTATAGCATATATGACAAGAATGTATTCGATTTTGAATGTATTTTATATTTGTGCTTTAAAGTATAAATACATGAAATTTTATAGGAAAATTGCTGAATCGATATTGTTGGGAACGACATCACAGACAAGATATGGAAGACACATTATGCATAGACGAAGTACATATATGAATGGACCTAACATCACAGACCAGGTATATGAATAAACAAAACGATATATATTTTTTATGCCACGATAAAGGGATTTTAGGATCTCTTTACCATTTTTGTATCATATTCTGTCGTACCGATTTAGGCAGGTATTGCATCGCAGCACTACTAGTGATGAAAATTAAAATTAAAAAATATGAACAGTGTTGTCGCATTTGCCTCGAAAGTTATTTATTGAATTGAACGTGGTGATATCATCAATGAAAAAATACAACGATTTAAAACAGCAGGTATTAGAAAATATTGATTAAAATATATTTTTTAACAATATAATTAGATATAAATTAGATACATTTTTTTATTTATTTTTAACGTGTATAGAGTCTCAATGAATCCTGCAAATTGTATCAAAGAAACATTGTGTTTGGTACAAAATTATATCGTGTGGTGTGAATAATTTTTTGCAAATCGTTCGTTTCCGAAATTTCGAAATCAAATTCATTTTCTTGAATAGCTAAGCTTTGTTAAGACAAATTCAGTGATTTGCATACGACATCATTTGTTGTTATAACTAAAATTAATAAATTATTTAAAGTTCAATAAAATGACAAAAGAAAATTGTACAGCTAGTTTTAAGTTTTACTTATTGTAAAGAAGAGGTTTCAGTTTTCAAGATCATGATTGATCTGATCATGAAGAAAAATTGTTCAGTGATGGAAAAACTTCTCCTCAACGAGATGTTTGAATTTTTACAATTTTCAAGGAGAAAAGTATTCTTACTTCTACATTTGTCGCATGATGTAAAAATAAATATCTTTGAACGAAACAAAGTCAAGATTGTTAAACTGGAGACTTCGCTCTTTGAAGTACAATTATAAAGTTAATTATTTTACAATTTTTCCATGAAATTGTAACAGTTTAAAATATTAACACTTTTTCATCTAACGTATGAATATTTTCATTCTTTTTTAAGAATTTCTCACGAATTTCATATATTCGATTTAGACTAGAGTTTTTTATTTTTTTTATCCAAAGTTAACATTTTGTGCGAAATTCGCGCGTACTGAGTTTAAATTAATTAAAGATACAGCGCCAACGGCGAAATACGGAATTCTTACGATTCTCAAACGTAATCGATATTTCTCACGATCGATTTTAAAGCGGGAATAATGGCGGAAGGAAGCGCAGCCTGTAAAGAAGAAAGTGTTATCCAGAAAAATCACCCAGAAAGAAATGTCATCCAAAAGTTGTCAAGAAAAAATTTAAATCAATAGTTGTTAGATTTGTGTTTGTGTTTCGAATTTTTAAGATGAAATGTGCATTTTTGGCTTCAACTCAAAGTAAGATTTAACCAAATATTTTTTTTTCTAACCAAATAATTGTTACGTATAATTTTCAACAATTAAAGAAATAATAGCATATTTAAAGAGAACATATTACGCTAAAAAGTTATTTATAATCTCATACCAATATTTAATTTCAATTCTAACCAGTAGAAAAATACTGGTAATTTGTAATTGACTAACTCATTATTATACACACGCGCGTATTTTACTATATCCTTTACATACACACTTCTATTATGACTTTTTCTCCCTTTTTGTTGATTCTTTAACTTCATACTGCGTAATGTTTAATAATTCTAATACTAAATTCGATAATAATTTATTAAGAATATACGTATTTAATAGTTAAAATAATAATTTTACTGCGTAATATAATAAAATTTTCCATTTCTCAAATAAAGTAAGATGCAGAAGTCTTTGAGGCTCGAAATTCAAAACAACACGAACACAATGTTTATGTTCGTCTTAATTATCGCGCCTGTTCGTTCAAGATCATCCTACTCCATCTCTTACTACTTTCTCAATTGCTGGACGAGACATGTCACAGAGAGTTATTCTCTCTGCTTTTTACTTTTCTTTTTTTGTATTTTTTCTTGTTCGGTATTCGTTTTCGTTATTAGAATTAGTACTCAAGAGGATAAGGCCTCTCCTGGAGATCAAGATTGTAGTAGTTTATATCAAGTAGTTTATATATTGTATCCCAATTTATTCAACTTAACAACAAAGTATAATGTTTAACGTTTGTTACAGACGCTTCGCAGCATCAATTATTTGTATTTTGAGGGGAAAATCCAACGGTGGATCTAAAGCCAAAAATGTAAGAATCTTTCATTATTTCCAATCTTAAGATCTTACTTTGCTTTTAAATATGAATTCTATTGTTTAATGTTTGGTTACAGATCTACAGCCTCCACTTACCTTAATCCTCCAAGAATTTCATGTTTCAAAAGTTAAGAATGTAAGCACTTTAGCATGTTGTATTTTAAATTGTATTCTCTATACTTCTCTTTCTATTGAAATTGAATATAAAATTATAATTATAAAATAAAAACACTTCAAATTATTAATTCAATTATTTTTATCATTTATTAAAATTTAAATTTTCACAAATAATACTGGGTCTTTAGAAACAAAATGTTTTATGTTTTTTAAGAATTTTTTCCACTTCCACCATGGAATTCTCAATGATATCTACTTGGTGAGGGTCTTCACGATAACTTTCCTTACTCTGGTGCAGCATCGTGATAACGTTCTTCACATCTATCTGGTGAGTCGCATGCATTTATGTTCCTCCGATCACTCAATCATGTCGACTCAATCGGGACGAAAGATCCGAATCGGCACGGGTGACTGGTTGTATACGTAGAATTTTTGATGAGCATAGTGACCGCGGGTATTTTTTATACCCGTGAGTAGTAACATTTTTTTAGATTTTTTTTGTGTATTACGTCGGGATAGAGCTTCTTGCACATCGTGATTTTAACGATTAAAATATATACATTTATAGTAATTACTTATAAAATCAAAATATCTTCAATAGAAATGTTTGCAAAAGCAAAATATCCATAGATAAATTATAAATATTTATAAATAATTATTATCAAAACGATTTCGTTTGAACATTTCATAGTAGAGAAGACGGATACCATCCGACTTCGTTGCTATGAAAAATGCAGTTATTGATACTGGTGATATATTTTCTTATAATAATTAATAATTGTTATAATAATTAATAATTTCCAACTTCACCTTCGCTTTTATAATAGTATTAAATGATTTAATTAATTGAATTTTATAATTATGAATTTCAATATAGTTTGAAATATATAATAGATTAGAATTCTTTCCGTAGAAAAATATATGAAATTTTGTGCAAGAAGATACTTCGCGACAGGGAGATTAGTGTGAATAAGACACACTGTGGGTAATTAGTAATAGAAAGAATGAGAAAAAGAAAACATGAGTTTCTGTTTTATCAAGATTATCTTTTTCCAATATCTCAAGATATTAATTTACGAGATTATTTGATTTCTTTTATCAAATGTGAATGCATATAACAGATTCTTTTTATTTCAACTTCATAATAAAATATTTTTCATTAATCATCAAGTAGCACGAAGCTCAAGACAAATGAATTTATCATGTTTTTCTCATATATCGCATTGGTTTCTCTTTCCAACTCCTCTTGCTGTTTGCTTTGTAGAATGATCACAGATAAATAAACAAAAGAACGTTTTGCAAATATATACTGAAAGAGTAATTTATATAAGACGAGTTAATTATTACGTTTAAGAGGAGGAGGATGAGGATAGGATATGTTTGAATAGGTTGTGTTTTCTTAAAAATAGGAAGTACCAAATTTAGAGAGAAGTTTTTAAGATCTTCAGTAAAATATAACGAGGTAAAACTAACTTCGTTTTAACTAAATGATTTTATTGGTCAAAATAATTTCCATTATATTCAACAAACTTCTATAATAGATTGAATAAAATAATTGGGCAACTGTCCAAATCGTAGAGAACAAAAGAAGCGTTATATGATCAGATATATTCTACAACTCATCTGTAATAATAAAATCTTACGTAGCTAAAATATAATAGGGGCATAAAAACAAATTATTAAAATCGGTATTATTAAATTTATTTAGACAGTTGCATGCATTTTTTCTCTCCGTTATTAAATTTATTTAGACAATTCGAAGTTACGCAAAAGTGTTGAAGAAATATCTGTATAACGTGTTTGAAATTATACAACAAATTTATTATCAAATGAATAAATGCAACGAACGTTATACAAAAAGTAATAGTTGTCATATACAGGACGTCAATGTAAGCGTGACTGAAATTTCTACAATTAAACGTTTATATAATGTGCACCATTTTTTGGAACCGATTGTATTTTTGTACACTTATATTTTGTTAATCTATTAATCGTAACAGGTGTTATAAATCAATGCAACGACATGTGTCTCTGCTAAAGCTACCAAGCCATTTTGGAAAACGATACATCACTTCTTGCACTCTTCACTCTTCAGGCATTCGTGTCCACTCAAAACATTGTACACTGAAGTCAAATTTATTCGAATTGAAAGCACATATAGGAAATAAGGGGCAAAACTTGTAGTTTTATCTATTCTTAAAACATGCCGAACACGGGTATATATGCTTTCAATCCGCGTGTTTTCATCGATTAGCTACAGTGATTCTTAATAACGTTATCTCTTTGCTATTACACATTAGGTATTACTACTTATTACATGTCCTTCTTTCGCGATCGAAGGATGGCTTATCAGTGCCAATTTCTGTACACGGTCGATAGTTAAAATAAAGTTGCGTACATGGCACTAAACAACATCGTAGAGTACGAGAATCTAATAATCTTAAGCATACAAAAATAAATTATAATAATAATCATGTATCTCTGAACTTATACATGTACAATGAATACTATATTATGTGTACGTATATATATATAATATATATATATATATATATATATATATATATAATATATTTTAAAGTACAATATCCCTCACTCTTGATTTAGAGTACAATTAAAATGCTCTTCTTCTCTTAATAATACACACTAGAATATCTAGGAGAATTACCTAATGCGTGCCGAATAATCTGAAAACTATTCTTTTATACACAAACAATGCCCACAATTGAATTTCGAGTCCGTGCTCGTTGTATCTGCGCAGAAACGACGGTACAATCTTTTTCTCCGAAGCATCTCACGAAATTTCGCACGAACAACAAGCAGGAGTATATAAAAATTTTCGGTAACGTGCTATCGTGAATATTATTTTCCTATAGAGAACACATCGATCGTTTAGCGCGTGCTTAAAACATAAGCATAATTAATACATTATATTTTAGAAAATATATTACACCAGCAATGTACAGTTCTCCTAGACATTCTTGCTCTTCACTAAACCCACCATTGCATTTGCTGGTGTACACGCTTTGGCTGCAGCAAATTACCTGCACATTAACGAAATTAAAATTTATATTCTCATAATCTAAATATATTTTTTCAGTATACAAGAATCAAACTGAGATTACTTAGAGAGTAGCATACAGCGAGGCAAAAGTTATTTATTTTCTCGTGTATTTTTTTTTTTTCTTTCGATATAATATAACTTTTCGAAAAAAATATAACAAACGTTTTTATGCATTCTTCTTCGATTTTGTTACTTTATACATTTAAGAGAAACGGTAGTTACATCTCACCGCGTAGATATGTTGTTTACATACGTACCTATATAGTTTAAGGAGTTTAGTAAATTACAGACTTGTAAAGGCACAGGACGAAACGACTAGGAATAATGTTGCAATGGCTAACACGGGTTGAGATGCCGATCCTTTAACTGAGAACACATTAAATATTCATAGGAATCATTTTTTTTTTTCTTTTTACAAACGGATATTATTACTCGACGTGTATGGAATTTGTATGCGATATTTACCGTTATCAGCTTGCTCGTCCGTGTATTCTGCAAAGCAATCGGAAAAAGGAAACTTTAGTAGAAACAATAATTTCATTATACATTGAACGATTGGAAAAGGTCATCTTTCTGTCTTCGTACCTCCTATAAATTCGTGTGGATCCGATGGTGGGGACCATCCGAAATCATTTCTAGCCATAAGGACTGCTTCATACGATCCAGGTTCTGCTGGGACCATATATTCGACAGTGAATTGATATCCCCTGCCATTCGTTACCATAGGATTCACAACTGTCCAATCTTCGTCTCCTTTGCGACGATATTGTAGCTGCGTCGTACATTTTCATACATTTTCATACCGATATGAATAAATAAAATGGTAGCAGGGGAAAAGTGATGTTTAATTACCTTGTATTCGGTGATCGGGGAATAGCTTTCCAATTGCCATTTCAGGATCGATCCCGAGTCGGTCTTCGTCGTCTCACCACCGGAAATGATCGCCTGAGTAGGAATACCTGTGAAACAAAATTTTCATTGCAGCACCATTGCCATTCTCAAGTTCTCGGATCTTTTCGAGATCTTTTCATCTTCGATTACTGAAATTTCGGAACTCTCTCTCTCTCTTTCTTGAGGAACTCTCGGACAAATTCATCGAACACTTGCGAAATTTCCGAACATTCCGTGGCTTTCCCGGATTCTTGACCGGATGTTACTTTACTTTACAGATTTTACTTTTCAGACTCCTTAGCGAGATGAGAAGAAAGTCGTACCGGTGAGAGAAATAATTTTCTCCGTTCGTCCCAGTTTATTCTCCGCGACGCACACGTAATTTCCCAAGTGTTCCTTTTTCGTGTGCAGGATCTCGAGTATGTGCCGTGTTCTGTTCACTTTGATCTCTATGCTGTCGTCTTTTTTCGGTAATATTTCTTCCTGATCCTTGAACCACGTCACTTTAGCACGCGGATGAGCGTGCACGTTACATATTAACCGTGATTCAACTTCGAGCCCTGTATGCACCCATCTCCCTTTCCCGTCTATTTCGGGAGCATCTACGAAAACAAAGACACGTTTTCATTTTTTTCCCTTTTTATGCTCGATATTCGTTCGGTTGATAAGTAAGATTTAAATATAGAAATAGTAGGCGTATCGTGACGACGAGAATTAAGCGTGTCGTGAATTCTTACAATTGACAATGACGGTAATGGCTTCCACTGGCGGATTTTCCATTCCGTTCTCGGCCAAACACTGATAACGGCCACCGTCGTGTTTGTTAATGTTCGTGATAGTTATGTAGTTGCCAGTGATGATCACGTTACTATGGACTCTCTCGTTCTGCAATAAAACGAACAAAGAAAGGTGTGAAAGATGCGTGCCAACATAGTTCGCGTAAATGAAAATGGTAATTTCCCGCAAACGGTTGCTTTCCCTTAATTAAACATTCCAATGCTACTTTTCCATCTACGTCTTATTAAATGCCAAGCAACGAGAATAACACTTTAAATAAGTCAAGTTTCGCGAAACGAAAGGCTTGAAATCAAACGAATGGACTTGTGCTTTTCCATACAAACGTTTCACGCTTTTCCGTACATGCAGAATATCTTATCTTACCTCGTGATACCATTTTATCTCGGGTGTCGATTGTGTCCTCGTCTCACAGCCGAGGGTCACGTTTTCACCAGCGTTGACTTCCACCTTTTTCGCGGGAATGACACGTATCAGGGATGGTGGTTTGTATTGCTCGGTTGGCGGCAATGCTGGCGAAACCGTAGCTGGCTCCGAAACGATCATCACTCTGTGTTTGATCGTAATAGGCGGGTTGTACAAGATACTACACTCGTAATCGTCAGAAGTGTCATTGGCCGTTGCATTGTATATCACTAATGTGTTATTCGGTAATCGAACAATCCTCTGATTGTCCGGTTTCATTGCATTCGAGTCATAGTAGATGTATTCGTCGTCCTTCTTCCACGTGACCGTGAATCTGTCTGAAATATTTGAATTTGGTCAGGTCTTGTAGATACAAGATATACATATATATATATATATATATATATACACACACACATATATGTATATGTATATATTTAGATATGTGTATATATATATATATACATGTATATATGCTTTAGATATATGTACGATGTACATATATATATACTTTAGATTTGCATCTTGCGTATGGAGGAACACATTATATGTAAATTAATTACAAACCTGCATTTTTCAATAGACAGTGCAGATATACAGTGGTCCCGTTTCTTACGCGTATACTGTCAGACTTGGATATGATTTGTGGTTCGACGTCGTCAGGTGGGTCCTCATCTTCGACGTTATCATCGTTGTAATCGGATTCGTCTTCGATGTAATCGGTTCCTTCAGAATTCTTAGATGGTTTGCACCAAGCTGTGAAACCAAAGGAAACACCGTTATTCAACGCGCGTTCTCTGTCTCTCTCTAAATTTTATTTAATCATTTTAACATCGGTTAAAGTCATGCTTTGCCTGTTTTCTTTGCCTGTTTTCTGCCATTCGTGCGCTTTCATTGCCATGAGAATCAACAAGTACGAATGCAAAAATCGTGATCTCAGTGGCTCGCGGTTGGTCACGGACGTACTAGGACCTCATTTGACATTTACGATTCACCGAGCGAAATTCCCATTCACTTAACCTTTTCGGCGATGTCGTTGTATGCATATTGAACAGTTGTCGTACACGTAGCGCGTGCAATTTTTTTCTTGTTAGCGTACAGTTAGTGCACAACTGTGTACAAACATGGAATTTAGAGTCGTTATACCGATGACGTTAATAAAGATAACGATATCGATGCATAGGTTGCTTCTTACTCGTAAAGGTTAATCACTCGAAGAAAAACAGGTATTGTACATACGTGTTCAACTCGTAATTTCGTTCAAAATTAACGCGATTAATCGTCGGGAATGTTGGTATCAACCTCGCGAATAATAACACGAAAAAGAAGGAATCTATTGTTATAGAACGATGGCTGACAGCTGTTGCCTAGTTCTTTCTCAAAGGAAACAGCTAAGATTTATATCCAGGAGAGGCCTCGAGCAACGATCGAAAAGAAGGACACGCCGGTTGAAATTAGATTTCTAGTGCACGACATGAGCTTAATTTCAGAGCAGCGTATGTAAGCACACCGTTTTCTAATAATACCATGGCCCCATGCTCGCCCGTCTTTTCCCAACAATGCTCTTTCCCACTTCTTCGCGTGTGACTTACATGGCGACGGCCATCGTTAGGCTACGGTTTAACCAGCGGATAAAGAACTCCGGGGATAGAAACGGCAGAACGAACGAAATGAAGAGGTCCACACCCTCTATGGCTGCGTGTCTACGCTCACTTTACCCTGTTTTCAACCATGGCTCGTTTTTATGTTCATCAATTTCGTACGCTCGTACCCGGTTCCAACCAGAAAACGCCACACCCTTGTCGATGAGACGTTGAAATTGCCAATGTGACGGAGACACGCGGCTGTGAAATTTCACACGCGAAAATGAAATAGCATCGGTAATCGAGCTGCGTTGAATTTTTAACAGTCAAACTTTTCGGCAACTGAGCTGTGTTCTTTGATTTCGTTATTGGACATTGGATTGGGATATACAAGTAAAAGCGTTGACAGCTGACCTACTTCCGGTCTCCAATTAAGGGGCTCGCGTGAACTCGCGTTGTCGATACGTTCGAGATCTCGCGAAACGGTATCCTTTATTACAGCCCTCGTGAATTTATGCCTGATTCGAGGACAGCTGGTCTAGATTTGAAAAGCTTTCGAATTCAGGGCACCTTGAACGACGCCTCTCCCATCTTTGATGAGTGTCTCGATAGAATTTTCGAGATCTTTGTGTGGATCTTTCTGGTGGATTGCTCGATTACTTTCGCACAACTAAACAGCCATTGTGACACTGTAACACTGATGAAAGATGTTCGTGACCGAGACGCGAATTTGAAATGAAATTGAACGTTACGTGTAATTTCGTTTGTGCAAGCACGCTCGAGGGAGTGTAAAGTACGTATTTTGCGCGAGTGTTTTTATTGAATGGAATGGAACTATAATCGCGAAATGGAATAATAATCGCGATTAAATCAAGAGCGACCTCTATAAATCTAGGTTAATGGCTGACCAGTCAGTTCTCTTTCTACTTAGCCCGCAACCCCCCGCTACTTACGCGACTCAGCGTCGGCATCCCTTGGTAACAGCCTGGGGAAGACGCCACGGTGTCCCATTGCGCAATTCATTTTCACCATGTGTACTTATTGTTAGCCTAACCCCTCTCGTTTCCTCAACCTTCGATGATCAATCGAAATGAATACGTCCCTCCCGCCAAATATCTTTGATAGTTGAAAAAATAACATCTGGTCATTTTTTTTATTACTCGATATCATTTTGCCATATTAATTTACAATATTGCCCGATTTTTGTAATTCTACTATATGCTCCATAAACTTCGAAATTTTTTTTTTTATCAATAAACACGTAACACAGCGATTTTGATATTTGGAATCAAGCAGAAATTTCCACGTGATATTTACATATTTTTTTTTCTGTTTTTTTCTTTTGTAATTGAATCTTTTATCGATTATCCACGGAGACGAGTAAATCTTTTGGCAGGAAACAAATGGAAATTTGTACCGTATGAACGTGTTGCGATCAAATGTCGCTGCAAGAAGCCCGATAAAGCGACGACTTTAAATCTTTTCGTCGGCGAAATTTACGACTGGCCTTCGCGATTACATTCAATTCTAAATCTTCTCCCTCGAATTTCCAGCGGAATGACAGGGACAAAGGAAAGGACATCTCTCGGCGACGATCTGGACATCCGGTGTTCAAGGTGAAAGAGACTGCAATACGCAATGCATCATAAACCAAGCATTCGAGCGAACGCGATGCAATGTAGATGAAACGTAGTAGCTCGATGTATAAGTTCATCGCGGAGATCTTGCAAAATCAAAGCTTCCCCCTCGTTTCTTCTTCTTCTTCTTCGTTACCTATTCCTTCTTTGTTCTCTGTCTTTCCATTGAAATTCGAACGGCGACTCGGAACGAACACGAAAGAATAACGGACGTGCTTGAAAACCGCAAAATCGTTAGGCGCACGCGTAATAAACGATGATATCATGCCGGCGACTTGTCCAAAAAAAGGACCTGGCTCATGCCTTGCGATTCATCCTAATGTTACACGTCATCCAATGTATATTCCCGCGTTTACCCTTACGTGACCACGAGTTTCTTACGTGTCTGCCCCGTGTCGGCCGTCACCCCTACAAATCAAAAGGATAGAAACTGTAAATCGACCGGGTGAGATCGGCTAGAACCGCATCGGGTGGTCGATGGGGCCTGTGAAATGTCAGGGTGTCGCTGCAGGCTGCGATTACGTTCATAACACGGCAGACACCACGCGGCAAGGAAATTTATGCAACCTGCAAAACGTAACATCCCATTTTCTTTTTTTTTTAATCCTTGCTTTGCGATCGAAGAAATTTTATTCAATCCTCCGTTCTTGATGCGATTAACGCAAGAGTGTAACGTAGCGTTTCAAACGTTCGGAATAATTGGTCAGCGAATTGAACGTCAGAACAATTGAATCTGAAAGCGTCAAGTTTCGCATTTCATCGCGATTTTAGAATTTCAATGAACTTTTGAATGTTAAAAAGGATCGTTTAGTTATTATTACTTCGCAAAGTTAGACATCTCTTGCTGTATAGAATCGTCGAGAACAATAACTGCTTGAGAGATACTACTCTTGATTAGCGTAAGAATAGAGCACATGAATTTCATTATTCTCTGAAAGTAATTAAGACCAAAAATCCTAACACTTTTGTATTTATATATCGACTTTAACCATTTCTCTAATCGTGTTAAAGGTTAAATGACGCATAGATATCAGACTAATGATAAAATGAATTTTCATTATTCTCTGAAAGTAATTAAGACCAAAATCCTAACACTTTTGTATCTATATATCGACTTTAACCATTTCTCTAATTATATTAAAAGTTAAATGACGCATAGATGTCAGACTAATGATGAAAACAATTGAGGTATGAATTTTCATTATTCTCTGAAAGTAATTAAGACCAAAATCCTAACACTTTTGTATCTATATATCGACTTTAACCATTTCTCTAATTATATTAAAAGTTAAATGACGCATAGATGTCAGACTAATGATGAAAACAATTGAGGTATGAATTTTCATTATTCTCTGAAAGTAATTAAGACCAAAATCCTAACACTTTTGTATCTATATATCGACTTTAACCATTTCTCTAATTATATTAAAAGTTAAATGACGCATAGATGTCAGACTAATGATGAAAACAATTGAGGTATGAATTTTCATTATTCTCTGAAAGTAATTAAGACCAAAATCCTAACACTTTTGTATCTATATATCGACTTTAACCATTTCTCTAATTATATTAAAAGTTAAATGACGCATAGATGTCAGACTAATGATGAAAACAATTGAGGTATGAATTTTCATTATTCTCTGAAAGTAATTAAGACCAAAATCCTAATACTTTTGTATGTATATATCGACTTTAACCATTTCTCTAATCGTGTTAAAGGTTAAATGACGCATAGATGTCAGACTAATGATAAAAACAATTGAGGTATATGTATATTCTATTGAATATGGCTCGCATATGAATCAGCCTCCAATAGTAACAACTAGAATTTTGTTTCATCACACATGAACGTACATGTTCGATTATAATAACTTTTATACATATAGCAAGACTGACCAACCGGTTTTCCCGCGACTATTCATTCGGATCTGAATTTATGCGAACGAGAAAGTTTTTTCATAGAAACGGAATACTGGCACAGGATAAAGGACCGACCACGTATCGACATTTCGCATATTTCTCGATGATCGTACACCACCGATTTAAATCGACGTCATGTTCTTCGTATATATATATATATGTATGTATGGATATATATATGTATGGATATACGTTTTCGTAAAAGCAAAAGTATTCTCGATTAAACAGTTGCCATCTGTACAAACGTAACGTAGTCGTTTTCGCAACTGTACTCCACCCTTTTTTCCCTTAAAGTAGCACGTCACTCGTAGCGTGCAACAGTAACAAGAGACCAGTAGCCAGTTCCAGTGAAAAACGTTTTGATAAACGAGACACCGTAATGCAATTACAATTGTTCTCCGTTTTGTACATCAACAGTTACAAGGAATGCCAGTTGCGTTGACAAGTTTCTCATCGGTATACTCCTCGCCCGGCAAAGAAAGGTCATCTATGATCTATTTCGTTTAAAGAAGCTATCTGTTAATCGTACATTTCCTTTTACTGCAAGACCGAACATGGAGTACGGGTAAAATGTTAACTCTTGACGGTCTTACATCGACGAATCTTACATTCGAATATAAATATTAAAATATTCCGATATAAATGGTAGACGTTTGGAACACAGTAGTAAAAACTGTCGCGACAGTCGAATCGTTTTCAGCTTTCAGAGTAATCAGAAAATAGACATAGTACGATTGAATCCCGAAGAAATTCGATCCAATGTAAGCGTATCATTCGTGTAACATTTGGAAATGGTGGAACTCTTAATTCGCCGTAGAATCTCGTTGAGAAATACACGAAGACACATGGCATAACCAGCTCAAATTCTCCCCTTATCGATCGCGTCTTTCTCCCCCATGGCACTTTTGTCTGTTTGCCTCGGTGAACCTTCCCTCCCGTGCAAGTATCCCACCGCCTCGTAGAATAGAAAAGTCACCATAGCTTTCCCTATCGACGTTTTTAGCAAAGCAAACACGATCTTTTTACTCGATTGCTATAACGCATAACATCGTGATTTCTGAATCATTCGATCGCGCTCCTTGAAAACTTTCCACTCGTTCCGCTTGATTCGCAGCAACATCTGTCATACGTGCTAAATCTACAAACAGTCTAATTACAGTCTAAATAAAATCCATGAAAAACGAGAAAATCAAACAGATCTATAATAATTTTCTTATTCATCGTCCGTGTCACATCGTTATTAGTCCGAGAGGAAGTTTGGGTTTGCAGAAATTCTCAAAGGGACCGTTACTTCGAGGATGCCTTGGAAAACGATCGAAAATACCGGCCAGATATGCATTAACATTCAGAATTTATTGTCCAGAGGCTGACAGTTGACAGTGTTCGACGGATCACGAATGTTGAATGGACTGACGTCACCTTTCACATTCCCTCACGCCTTAATGGTTATTATTGCTAAGAGGCACGCACTCTTATTCGAAGAGGGAACCTCTCGTTTCACGTATGCCGCATTGAACACGTGTGCGTCTGTAAACATCGGTCCTCGTGTTCGTGGGTGCGTGTAAAATACCACGAAAGGAGGTGGAAGTTGTCCTCTGCGTGTATGTGTGTGTATGCACGAAGAATACACACGTGTCGTGGAATGTGCAGCACGACGTGTACCGTGCGCTGGTGTTGGAATATGGATAATAAAACAGGGAGTGCCATTGGCCGAATTGTGACTCGCGTTAGCACCCAACATACGGCTGCGCCGTATATAATACAAACCGTCGAAAAAGTCTTCTGCGAAGGAATCGACGATATCGTTCGTTTATCGCGAAAGTGAAACGAACACGTAAATTTCCAGACCGATGTTTTCGAGGTGAAGAGTTACATCGAACACCTTCTTCTCCTTCTCTTTCTTCTTCTTCTTCTTCTTCTTCTTCTTCTTCTTCTTCTTCATCGTCGTGCATCACCATATGCAGCGAATGCGAAGATCTTCTCCTACGAGTTAACTACGGTAGGATCTGCACGAAACGCAACACCACGGCGCGATGCGTCGTAACAATTCGAAAGCGGACAGGTTTGCGGTCGCGATCGATTAACGTTGGCACGCAGCGAGGACAACGCTCTTCGAGAATGGATTCTTAATTAATTACCATGTTTATCTCTTACTTTTTTCTTTTTCTAATCTTTCAAACGAGCATCCGCCTTGAGAACAGAGCATTCCACTCTTCGTACGTTTAATTAATTCGTTGTCAGCCATCTATTAACAAATCTCAGACGCAACGTCTGACATCCGACGAAAAACACGACTTTCGATAATTACCTCTGATTACGTCTATTTTCCCAATTGCGTGCCACCGACAATGCGCGCAATTTCGTAACAGGAGGCAAGGACACCTAGACTTGGCAATTAATACAATCGCCAAGTCTAACAATAGCTTGGAAAGTTCTAAAGGGGAGAGCTTCTAATTCACTAATGATCCAGTTCTCACGGCATAGCGTTTCAACCGCTTGTATATTATACAACGACGCTTCGTCTTCTCTTTTCTCCGGACCTAACGAGTAGTGTTTGCGTCACGGTTCTTTTTTTTTTCCGAACGAAATCGACAGGTGATGCGGTCTCCTCTTCTAGGAGGAACCAACCACGTATGTACAGATTGCGCAACCTGCGAGCGTCGAGCAGCCGCGAAGAAACGGACCGGGGAACACACGATTCGAAATAATCGGTAGATTGCAGCGAAAATAACCGCGGTGCGGCGGCTGCGAGGGATATATAACGCCGCTATAGCGCTCGGCGAAATAGCAAAAGAGAGGGCGAGAAGACGATCGTGCATGTTGGCCAACTGCCAAACGGGAAGATAACACAGGATCGCAGATGCCTCGCTCTTTCTTTCGAACATCCGAGATCTAAGAACACGAGAGCTAAACGGCTGTGACCGGATAGAGGAAAGCGCGAACGACGGACCGGAGCGGAATGGAACCACGAAGAGGATACCGCGGCTACGCCCGGATTTTTTTTTTTTTTTTTTCTTTTTCTTCACCAAGTTCCAAAGCTGCCTGATTTAGACGCAGCTCACCGTTGACGGAGAGGAACGAGGAGTGTCCCTCTTTCTCTCTTTCCCTCTCCAGGGAGGAACCTCCCTGTCAGACTGTTAGCCTTTTCTGCTCTCATTTCGCTGCCTCGCAGCTCCATGCTATACGGGAGGGGAGGGAAGAGTTCTGGGGATCGCATAGTCTAGGAAATAATTTACACGCAGCGTCTAAAGATAAATTCCTTAATCTTATGGCATCCTTAATGGAGAGGCCGCGAATACCTTTCTTTCTGCGTGACATTAATCGGACCGTTTTTATTTTGAAAGCGGTGCGTAAGTCCATTTTGGTAAAAAAATGAGATATCGCATAATTTGTGATTAATTTAGTGTAAACTTTTTATTTGTAACTAGTTAATATTTAATGTCTTAAAAAATGCCAATGTTCAATTTGAAATGTAAAATTGGCCAATAAAAGAAATTGCGTAGCGATTGATTGTGAAAGTCCCAATGTCCATAGACAGGTAATAGTATAAAACAATGTAGACAAAACTCCTGCGCGTGAATGAATATTTTAAAACACTGCCACGTAAAGAGCATGAATAAATAACATCGATATCTTATGTTAAATTTTCACAATATATAAATATAATCAACATAGTTCAAAATGAAAAATACCACTGCTATTTTATTTCTTGTTATTATTTACAAACAAAATTGAATCAATACAAAATATATTTCAAGTGTATATTTAATTTTTCATAATTGAAATTAAATGATTTTTACAACTGGCCAATTATGAAAATGGCGCAACTCCATTTACAGCCCGTGAATACATATTATTTTAGTTAAATTCGCCTGAAAGAAATTTATACAATCAAATTACATATTGATAAATTAGTAGAGGCATTGCCAGACTTGACATCATTAATTTATATTTTTGAATTGACTAATAAATGCCAACCTTTAATTTTCTCGAAACAACAAAAAATAGACTTGCACCACTTTCAAAATAAACGGTCCAATTGTACGTGAAAAGTGAGAGACAGATGACAGTCCGCGAGAAAGAATTTGAGTTTTAACGAATATTTCTTTCTTTCTTGGACTATTGCAGTAGGTACTCCTATACCTGGAAGTAGATGAGCAATCATTCAAATAACTTGAGGAAACCATTGACAAAAGCGATTAAGGAGATCTCAAAAAGCACGCGTACCACAATAGGTGACAGTCCAGCCGTGTTAAGGCAGGCTCGAGTTGAGATAAACGGTGACTAACGATGGTAAAATCCTTGAGTAATATCCTTGAATCTTTTTTTTCCCCCCCTTATTATAACATACTAATAAATTTAGTTTACGTGTCATAATTTTTCCTGTATTTCACAATTATAATACATCTGCGAGGAATTCAAAGGAATTTATTCACTCGGATTTACTTCCACGGCCATCCGCATATTTTACATTTACATTTTACATTACTTGCTATATAAGTTAAGAGCAGCTTACGTAATTGCCAATGTATTATACAGTAGCAGCTCTGAGTCACCAGAATATCCGAACGTATATTAAAAATAAATGTAGTCGTGGAAATATTCGAAAAGTCATCCAATATGTATATACGTTTCTTTCATTTTGGAAATGCAAGAGTTCGCATGTCTGTAGAAATTGAAACAATAAAACAAGCATGATAGAACGTTGAAAGAACGAACACTCGAGCGTGTTGAACGCGACGAAATTTCTTAATAAATAATTAAAATGGTCGCGCTTCTTAAGACCTTCGGCGTGTTCGCAAGCAGGATGTGGTAATTATTTGCTGACCGCGTACTCATCTTGCGTTAGTAGGCGAATGTCAACAGTTTATCATTCTTTATGTAAACGGTGACTACCTTGCTCATGATGAATGTGGGAGAATTTCAATCGAAACGTCCAGTTGAAGAATGTTTATAATGTCGAGTGCTATTCGAGCATGTACAATTGCCATCCTTATACACTTTGAACATATTTGGAGGTCGAATGGTACTAAATGTAAGATGCAATCGCACTCAGGCGATTTGGTTATTTCCTCGATATTTTGAAATTTCATGAAATCGTATAAAAAAATTATCAAGTATTTCATTAATCATCGGTATTTATTTATTGTAAACTTTCTTCCAAGGCCTTGCTGTGTTTCTCTGTTAAGAGTTAATTTTCTCCAGTTGAATTACAAACTTTATTAATTACGTATTTATATCATCCCCGGAACAAAACAAACTTCTAGATTGCACAATTTAAATCTGGTACTTCGAAAGTAGAGTAAAAACAAAAGAATAAAGAATTAGTTAGTTCTATACGATATTAAACGTTACAAGCACATAGAACAATTTATTTCGATTTTTAGAACTACCACGAGGCCAACATTAAAAATCACGCGATGCACGTAACGAAATCAATCAGACGCGTGTGATACTCCTCGTACAATCTGAAGTGAATCCTCACCTTTGACACTTGCCTCGTCCGTCGTTTCAACTCTTCGATTATTCTTCGCATCGTGCAAATAGAATGAAACAAGCATCGGAGCACGCGGCTAGACGCGAGAGACATCCCTCCAATCTTTTCCCTCTCGGAGAGAGTTGCGAGATTTGGTAACGCGATACGTACAAACACACGAGAGGGAAACCAATCAAGGCTTTTCAACGGCGATATTCGCCCTCGCGGAACACAACGAACTTGAGCCATCGGGATCGACTGCGTAATCTGGTCACGTAGACATTTAACCCTACGCACGTTCCCCCGTTGCAGGATCTAATACTTTCCCTTGTTTGGACACGAGTTGTTTCTGGGAACCGCGTCTTCGCCTCGAGAGAAACCTACGCGTGCATTTTAAAGAAAAAAAAAGATAGAGAAGGAGGGGGAAAAAAAGAAAGAATATATATATATATATATATATATATATATATATATCTTGCGGCGAAGCAAGTCGGAGCAACGAGCGAACCTATAAAAATCGCCGTGTACGTTTGATTTATCCGACAATTACACGAGGATGAAGCCGCGGGGGCCATTGTGCGTTTCCCATTCTCGATCGTCGTGTCGTCGATCATCCGGCAACGTATTGTGCGAGATATCTCTCCTTGTGCACCGGAGGATCCCTTCTCTCTGTGGAGACACGGTTCAAACAGTCGTTAAACTGACACGAGTGAGTCACAGTTCCATCCTAGAGAGGACGATCGCGTTATGCAAAGTAGAGGCAGAGCCGGTCTGTCTCCACCGATGGACAAGAGGAAGTTTACAGCCACGTCGTAGTCGTGAATATGATTAATTGGTAATCGGACATATAGGGCTGTTCTATCTCGCGCATATTTCTGTAAATGCCACGATGTCACGGGAAGACGAAGCATCAGGCGGTGTCTTGTAAGAGAGGATGTACGTCGTTGACATGGCCGACGTGTACCGAATAATGGTATTATCTTCTTCATTACCGTTGATGCAACGCGCCAACGAAAGACGAACGTCAGGTTTATCGTGAGGTGTGCAGCCTTAGTTGCTTTCTATCCATGTGTGTAGGTGGAATTAGGATTACACCTACTTTGAAATCCAACATTCAATAGCTCGCATTACGCCAAATTCTCCCTCCACGACGTTGCGAATCTTTTTTACTAGAATTACTGCTAGATTTACCGGACTAGTCGAAATAATTAGCTTCTCGTTGCTGATTTGCAACAATGTATTTTTTAAAATGTTGGGCAGTTTCATACCTTATATATATATATATATATATAAAAAGTAATTTTATTATATATATATATATAAGGTAATTTTATTATATCTTATATATATACAAGGTAATTTTATTATATCTTATATATATATAAGATATATTTTATTATATCTTATATATATATAAGGTAATTTTATTATATTATATATATAAGGTAATTTTATTATATTATATATATATAAGATAATTTTATTATATCTTTTATATATATATATATATATAAGGTAATTTTATTATATCTTTTATATATATAAGGCATTTTTATTATATCTTTTATATATAAGGTAATTTTATTATATCTTATATATATATATATAAGATATATTTTATATATATATATAAGGTAATTTATTATATTATATATATATATATATAAGGTAATTTTATTATATCTTTTATATATATATATATAAGGTAATTTTATTATATTATATATATATAAGATAATTTTATTATATCTTTTATATATATATATATATATATATAAGGTAATTTTATTATATCTTTTATATATATATATATAATTTTATTATATCTTTTATATATACATAAGATATAATAAAATTATCTTGAAATCATTCCCCAGGAAGCACGAAAATCGTGTCGGGCTTAATGCAATTACGCGTGTAAATATGTAGTTATTACGATGTGATAATGGTACAGTGATTCGGCAATCGTGTTATGGACAAACAAGGACGGATAGATCCCTTTACTCTAGAAATTAGTGCCAGTAACCGATAATAGTCGTCGGTGTGCTTTCCCCTACGCAATATTGACAAGTCGTCGGTAGGCTCATTTGCACTACCTCACGGAATCTCGACCACGTGCCACAACGTTGTATTATGATGTCATCGTGAAATTGTCGCTTCTCCGCATCTTAGCTATTCCTGTTTAAGTATAACGAACGCGTAATTACACTCGTAATTGGAACAACTGGAGCAGCACAATCTATCTAGTTCTCTCTCAAGCTTCTCTCTCAAACTTTTTTACCCATCGTTCATTCATTATTCATGTTGCTTTTTCATCAGCATCAATCGCAACTCGTTTCATTATATATATATAACGTTATCAGGAATGTTTTTCATCTGAAGCACTTTGTTCTAATTCACGGAATAAAGAGATATCTTGAAGCGAACGATCTAAGCTAGGAAAATAGGTTACTCGACGATGTAGAGACGTTGGTAACTATCGACAAATTGCCTATGATTTTTCAGTACCTATTAACACTTTACCGACCGTGTATTAGCGGTGAATAGCCGATTAATAGGCTACTTGTCGGTAAAGCGTTAAAATATGTTAGCCGATTAATAGGCTACTTGTCGGTAAAGTGTTAAAATATGTTAGCCAATTAATAGGCTACCGGTCGGTAAAGTGTTAATATATGTTAGCCAATTAATAGGCTACCGGTCGGTAAAGTGTTAATATATCGGTGATATCGGGACAACGAACGAAACGATGGAATGAATTTATCAATCATTTTCGAACTTGCATATGTATACATAAAGTGTAATATAAAGATATCCTAATATATGAATTGAAAGATATATATATATATATATACACACATCTATACTTCGTTAACAGTTCTACTGACTCGCGCTTCTGATAAGTTCAGAAACGGAATATTGGAGCATGCATCGTTTTCCAGGAAAGCAGGAAGTGCCGGTGACCCAGTGGTACCACCAGTATAGCAGAGCAGCGTGCACGCTTGTAATACGCTGCGAGACGCTTGACTTTTCACTTATCGTGACAGAAACGAGATGTAAATCGTGGAAAAGAAAGGAAAAAGGGGAAAAAAACGAAGACGAAAAAACGAAGACCACGGCTCAATGAGCCAACGGTTAGTCACGGTTGACCCACTTGCGAGTGTCTTCGGTAAATCATGAGCAAGACAACACACACGCCGCAGTGAACACGGTGGATTTCCGTGAATCGTCAATGAAGCCGACGATTCGTGACTGGTTTAGATAAGCAGTCGCGGTTCCTCGACACTGCGAATCGACGTGTGTCGCTCCATCGCCACTTAGGCGTGTCGATGATCGTGGACCATATTAATTGGCCGGTTACCTGTTCTCGACGTGTGTCTCGTCACGTTGTTCCACAGTTTCATCGAGATCTCTGGACGAAATTATTGATTATTTAGGAGAATGGATCGAAGAAACTGGCACATTCATCTTTAGACGCGTGATCGTTTCAACTTACGGTTTTCCTTTTTCGTCGTTCTCATTCTCTTGGCTTTCAGGACTTTGAAGATCTGAAGTCCGAGCTCGATAGAATATTAATTAAAATTGAAAATCACGTGCACAGGGGAAAACACACTTTGTTCCATTCTTTGAGAGGCTACGTACAAAATCATTGACCATTCGTATACATTTCCGTGACGCGCTCAACATTTCAACGAGGATGATTAATTGATAAAGAATCGAAAAAAAAAGAAGAACGAAAAAATTAAAAGACGAAACGTCTTATTTAACAAACACAGATAGAAATCATACGCGATCGAGAGAACCATTAGATGGAATTGAATTCTAAAAATCCAAGATTCCAACGTTGAAGTGGCATGGTGTTCCCGGCATAAAGGAATGGTTTGAAGGTTAAGGCGAGCGTCTACCGTTTCCGTAAATCCCGCGATGGCTTCTTATCGAAAGCCGTGTGACAGATTCTTTTCTTCTTTTTTTTTTTTTTTCTTTTTAATTCAGGTAGCACCGGTCTGTTACACGAACACTTCTTTACGAAGACTCAATCGACCAGTTTGTCGAGTTTCGTATATGGAGAGGCAAGCCTTATTGGAGAGAAGTCCGGGCTCTCGCAGACCAAGGATAAAGAGATGTGTTCTGATACCGATCGAGCGATCGTAAGGAGTTCCATTGACCTTTTCCCTGAAAAGTCGGTGCGAACCAACACAACCAACGAGAGTCTTGAACTTGAAGTCTGAACGGAGAAACGGCTCGATTGTCGTCTATTGTCGAACGACGACAACTGTGAATAACTCGCGAATCTTATTGGTCGGTTTTCGAGTCCTCGCGAACGCGAAACTGTTCGACTCGTTCCGAGTAATTGGCTAGTCAGTCGAGTTACGTAGATGGTAGAAACGCGTGCACACAGGCGCAAACGAACAGGCAACGAAGGAATGCCAGCGTCTCTATCGATTTATGATCGTGCGCCATGACATTGACACCATCGTCGTTGCTAAGAATTCTCTCGTGGCTTTCCGGACTAGTTGAATCGAGGCCGTTTTATCGATCTGTGCGTTGTTAGTTTCCGCGTGTCGTCTTTTCATCCTATACACGTCGACGTATATTCGTTCTCCAGCTTTTATTATCTTGGAGTCTAGACACAATGTTCGTCCCGTGATGGAAAGTTTCGACAATTAACGGTGAAATTTTGTAAATTAGTGCCAGCCTATGTCACTTTTTTTTTTTTTTGGCTTATATTGTAATATTTGTAGGTCTCGAAGAGCTTTGAAATAACGACGAAGCGATAGTTTCACGTCTATAGATAATGAACACAAATTTTCACGTTCAGCCTTCGCGATAAAGAAGGTATTGGCGCGATAATGTTCGACTAGATTTAGCGATTGATAGCACGTTTTAAACACATGTGCTTTGTAAACAACGCAATTACACTGATAACGCGCCCACGGCTTATCTTTTCAATGGCACAGGACCGATAAAATAACAAATATGATAGCGAAGAAATGAAAATAACGGCATGAAATATATCTTGGTGAATTTTCGCGAATCAACCTCGCTAAAGCCTCAACGTGTTCTTCTACGTATAATGATAATTTTTATCCTCAGATAGTATCCACTCGTTATTAACACTAGAACTACCACACCAGTCAAAATGACTGGTTTATACAATTTTATTTTGAAATTTCTATTTCATGTTACAATGTTTTCCCCGCAACGATGCAATGACTTTTACAGTGGTAACTAAAAGAAATAATATAATGAATTTTATTTTATTTTTATTTATTAGACATCAAAATAATTTTGGTAGAAATAACTTCGACTTAACTGTCGGTAGTTCTAATGTTAACAAAATTCTTCGAGTTTTGTCAGTTCTTGAATGAAAGATTGCGCGTGCATTGCGACACTTCACGTATACCTATCCCTATCGCGACCGGTCAAACGACCGGTCTTTAGCACAACTTATATTTTTTAATATAAAATGAAGATGAAAGCCAATTTGAAAGTATAAAAATATAGTTTCTTTTATATTCAGAAGTATACAATGTACATTTTATTCGTTTTCACCGCATTTTTTTTATTTATTTTACAGTCAGTAGTAGATAAGACGGTGTAAGAAAATCCTTAGGAGGTTCTGGACCGCTTCGGATACCAATCAGGCAAATAAGCACCGCGAGCGAGAACTGTATAAACACTTGGAAGTGCCGTAAATCAGTCCCTGGAAGGCACTTTTCGGCTAAAATGCCACAACTGCATTGCCTTTCGTTTGTAACGACTTTATTATGCAGTGTTTGGAATTGAGTCCTCGAGAGAATACCATTACAAAAAGATATAAATCGTTTTACCGGTTAAATGACCGGTCGTGGTAGGTAAGACAGACTACAAATTTTTCTCAACAAATAAACAAATAAAGAAAGAAGTGAACATTGAAAAATGTATTACACGTATATTTGAGGAAAAGTCGTGAAGATTTAAAGTCGATTTAATTACGTTGTATATAGGAAAAAATTCTAATCGAAATTTTAAAAACGGTCGTTTGACCGGTTGTGGTAGGTAAGACAGACTACAAATTTTCTCAACAAATAAACAATGAAAAAAAGAAATGAATATTGAAAACTGTATTACACGTATATTTGAGGAAAAGTCGCAAAGTTTAAAGTCGATTTAATTACGTTGTATATAGGAAAAAAATCTAATCGAAATTTTAAAAACGGTCGTTTGACCGGTCGTGGTAGGTAAGACAGACTACAAATTTTTCTCAACAAATGAAACAATAAAGAAAGAAGTGAATATTGAAAAATGTATTACACGTATATTTGAGGAAAAGTCGTGAAGATTTAAAGTCGATTTAATTACGTTGTATATAGGAAAAAATTCTAATCGAAATTTCAAAAACGGTCGTTTGATGGGTCGTGATAGAAATAGTGTTAACCACTTTCCATTCTTCGTTCACCGCTCCGCGAAAGGAAAGAAGAATTCGCCAGGTTCGACGCGGAGGCTGGTTTTGTTTCCTCCTTGTTCCTTTAAATCTTAATCTCAGCGTGGCTTGTATCACTTGGCTTGTTTTTTCGTTCAGTATACTCGGTACTGCGCCCTTTTGTTCCCCCGGGATATACTCCCCCGGTTCACCGCTATAAATCACTCGCAGTGCATACTCCGGTGCATACATTATCCGGCAACAGCCGAATGCGCTTCCGCTTATGCAACTAGTTGCGCGTACGCGTTCGGATCCCCATTGTGTCGTCGTTCGCATTTACATCTTGAGAATTCGTCCTGCGCATTCGTTTGGCTCATTCACCAGCATTGAGCAACAAAAAAAACCGCAAGCATTCACGGATCGAGCTTTCCTAATACGCTTGTGAGATTTACGTAACGATGTCCTTGAATTATGGAACGAACGACGTTCGAATGACGAGCGTTCGTTTAACATTGCTCGGGGCTCGTTGTTACTGGACAGTTGTTACTATTATAATGAACTTTTTAACGAGAATTCTACGAAGATGCTCGTTCTAATAATATATATTCGGATTCTACATTCAGCAAGAATTCACAATCATCTTGATCGCTGCAGTTTTTTTAAACATCGCTCGTTTCGCACGCGAAATTTTGTTTCTTGCCTTTTTTTTTCGAATATATCCAACTTTCGAATATATCCAAAATCAAGGAAGAATATATATATATATATTTTTTTTTATTTTTCTAGTGTTAGAAAATGATTCTAAATGTCACTGTTAAGAAATCGAAATTAATTTCGTTTTTATTTAGGGTACAACGATGGCGCGTACCGGTGCGCGCACGGCGATCAAGTGGTTAATAAAGATAACATAAATTAATCGAATTTCGACAGTGTTGTTTCTATGTGGATTTAATTAATTAATATGTCAAGCGCCACGATTAATACAATACAGCGTGCAAATTGCGCAGACATGATATTGTACAGTAGGAAATTTTTTGTTATTTACGCGCACTGTAGGCTTTTTGCAAACGTGTTTCGAAACGCACGATAGAAGTTGTTCAGGATAATAAACCTGTCTGAACGGTGGCGAATAATCTATGAAAATTCATTATTATTTATGGAATCACATTCAGGAACAAATGACGCATGCCTTCACAACAACGTAGAAAACGTGACGAAGTAGAAAAAAAAAGTACGTGAGTAACTAAGCAATTCACCTCCCCCCCCCCCGGATTTCCATAGAAAATTGATAGAAATCGTAGAAGAACGATACCGAGTTTTAAAAACAATTTTGCTTCAGCTTTGTACGTTCCAAAGAATTCGACAAATATTTATTTCCGATCAGGCTCGATAAGCTTATCGAGGCAAGTAATGGAATAGCTCGCGTCGAATGAAGACACGAGCCATAAATGAAGGAACGACTCGCTTCCATTGTATCGTATATACACGAGAGAAATCTCGCACGAGAGATTGCTCGCGCTTCCATTTAAATTTATTCGTTCAACGAGCTCCTTTAATTCATCCGGCTTGAAGAGCTCCAATGGGGTCTTCTGTGCACCAGCGGCTCCGACTCGATAGTTTCGGCTTTGCGAGTTTCTCTCTGCGAGCTAAAAGTCTCGTGCCGGCGAGAAGCGTTTTGTAAATAATTTTTAACGGCTTAGCTGGAGGATTCTCTTTCTCTCTCTCTGTTCGCGAGCAGACCCACCGAAAATTTCACAAACGTGAAACCCGCCGATACTCGCGTTCGCCTGTCTTGTACCTTTACGAAAACTTGGTTGGATAAGGTTTGCCATTAAAAGCGGGCAAATATTTGTCGGTCGCTCTTAAGTGTTGCTCGTCATCGTATCTCGTAACATCGCAGGTACCCTTTTCTCAGGTAAAGAGAGAGAGAGAGAGAATGGGTAAATAAGAAATGATTTCGGAATTTCAAGGAGCCAGTCACCAAGTTAAACAGACATTCTCGATGGCTCTTTCCATTTCTGCTTATTCATCATTGAAATCGGTGCTTGGCTGCGCGGCTCGCCGGTGAAATCGAGAAACTTTGGAATGTAACCGAGACGCCTCCCGAAGAGAAATTTCCTCAAGGCTTACAATTCTCGCGAAAGACGAGAAGATATCGCCGTCGAAGTTCGCGATTTGATCGCGATTGTTCGTACGAGTGCAACGCGTTGTTATCTCGCAGCGTCGAAACGGCCTTGCTTGTTGGAAAAATGCAACGAACGATGCGACGCGCGACGAAATTTTGCAACGCCGATTTTACTGTGCGAATCGGCAGCTTTATATTTTGCAATGGCAGGGTCGCACGTACGTGTTGCATACGTTAGAAAGATGATCGCCGAATATCACACAGCGTCAGCGTTGCAAAATTCGCGACCGACGTCGAATCATCACTATTGCTTCTCAACGGGTCCAAAATCGTCGAATCATCACTATTCGCCGTAATCGCTGTTCAAACTTTACTTAGAATCCATTAGAACATTTTCATTCAAAAACAAGAAAGAACTAAGAACACAATAGCCTTCAGTCAGTTATTAATCCTTTGTACTAGACTTTGTCTCTTCTGAGAAGACATCTTACCTAAATCTAGCCAACAGCTCCCTCTTTTTGTAATTTGCTGATAATTAAATGAATTTATCTTGGGCAGATAGATTAAAACATGTTAAATTTGGAAGAGTACAATACAATATGAGCACAAGAAAAGGTACAGCCAGTTATTTTTGGAAGATATTTTTGGAATAAAGAAGAAGAAATGATGAAAGACAGAACAATTAAAAGCAAAGACAACTAAAATTTCAATAGATAAAACAGATGAATCATCTGATCTTTTTGTCAATCATCTGATCTGGTGTTTCTGATGTAATTATTCAAGATTTAAAATAAAGTAGAATGAATAATTACAAGTTTGATTGATGAAAGGAAGAACAATTAAAAGACAACTAAAATTCCACTAGATAAAACAGATGAATCATCCGATCTTTTTGGGTGTTTCTGATGTAATTATTCAAGATTTAAAACAAAGTAGAATGAATAATTACAAGTTTGATTGATGAAAGAAAGAACAATTAAAAGCAAAGACAACTAAAATTCCACTAGATAAAACAGATAAATCATCCGATCTTTTTGGGTGTTTCTGGTGTAATTATTCAAGATTTAAAACAAAATAGAATGAATAATTACAAGTTTGATTGGGATTTAATGCTTCATTAAGGCGATTCTGGAATGAAATTACAATATACACAGTTTGGGAGAATTATTTGATGCCACATTAGTTACAAAATGTGATTCAGATCTTTTAAAAGAACCAGTTAATTTTACTAATTATGCCAGTTTGATGAAGCTGTGCTTAAATCTTACGAAGAATTAGAACCACATATATTAACAATTTATCTTTCTCGTTTATGCGATCAATATGGCCTGGCATAAATTGACTATAAAAAATGAATCAAAGGATTTAGGGAATGAAAGACTACTATTACAACGAATCTGTACATTTGTTGTATGATATGATACGATGTACAATAGCACTCTAACATCTGAACAGATGTCTAGAGTGAAAGCTACAATAAAAACGTAAGATGAGCGAAAGAATTTCAGGAGAAGAAATTTCTCAAGACACTCACGTGATTCGGGATAATTCGTGTAAACGAAAGTTTAAAAAAATGGTAAATATTATTTTTCCAGAGACTTGAAACTATGTATCATTAATTCTTGCATATATTGCACTTGCTCTGGCAGTGCACGTTGATGATTGCTTTAAATCCAACGCTATATCATTTGATTTTGGCAGTGATGCTTCGTAAATAAAGAAAATTCGTCGAGGGCTTAATCTTTTGATCGCCGCATTTTTTTAAGGACCGCGCATCAGCTTGCCGCGTATTTTCAATTTTAAGAAAAACCAATAAATACTTTTACTAATAAATAAATAATTTAAATATTTTTTACTTACATAATTGGTGAGCCACAATCAATTAGGATATAATTTGCACAAAAAAAAAACACTTGGTTTTCACCAGGGTTGCCACGCAATAGATAATCAAATACTAAATATTAAAAAAATTAAAAAAGTTACATGCGTGTTTGTTAAATTTGAAATGTTATAAATTTATAGTCTAAAAAATACATATACATATATATATATATATATATATATATATATATTATACACAATGAAACTAATATTTACTTATGGCGTGCTTGGAAGTACATAGTTGGGCAGAGTGGAATTTTACAGTTTTTACAGTTTTTACACGCGAATTTTGTTTCTTGCCTTTTTTTCGAATAAATCCAAAATCAAGGAAGAATATATATATTTTTCGACTTTTTTGGCGATAGGAAATGATTCTGTATATGCCACTGTTAAGAAATCGAAATTAATTTCGCTTTTATTTAGGGTATAGGGATTGGCGCGTACTGATGCGCTCACCGGACGATCAAGAGGTTAAAGGGTTAAGATGTTCATCTTCTCTCTCGATTAGTTCAAGCTGAAGCGCGCCTATTCCTTCGCTCTTCCCACAACAGAAGGGTTGTTGTTTTCTGTCTAGCAGCATTAGCACTCGTCATTAGGTCTCGCTCGCCGATGTCAACATTTTCTTCGTTCTGGCAAATGTGACGAGGCACCGCGTCAGCTTTGTGGTCACCGTTTATAATGGTGACGTAATTATTTCGATCCCACGCACCGCGTCTCGTAAAGCTGCGCGAAACGTGCGTGCCATGCCGGTATATACAGAGGACGACGAGCCTGATATATATATATATGTATGTGTGTATATATCGGTTGGCAAGCATTGGTACGGTATCCATAAACCACAGGGGGAAAGTTATGCGCTCTCGGAATAGAGGGTCGCGTCATCCTGACATCCGATACGGCAAAAACGACATCCGCAATACAACGTTTCTGTTACTCCGATTTAGACTCGGATTAATTGGCGCGGTATTAGCCGTTGATAAACCGCCAGCTCGGCAATAAAAGCCTAGTCACAGAAAAAACCAGACCCCCGTCTTTCGTATCGAGATAGCGAGATAGTCGTTTTACATTGGCGAGAGTTAGAGTGAATGATAATGTGTCCATTTCGATGATACTACGCCTGCTGCGTATGGAAAGTAGGTGTCGCGATTCATCGAACGCGATTCCTCGACAATCGTCAAACGTCGTCGTTACGAGGTGCTTTATCCATTATGCAAAAGTTTTCAGACAAAGCTGGAACGTTCGTTTGTTCGTTTTGTCGAATCGCGCTAGATCGCGGTTAATCATTCGTCCCTCTTCACAGTCGTTGTGACACCATGCGCGAGATACAACAGAATTTCCCCGAATTTCGTGCGAAACTGTTTGACGGGCAAATAGTTCGTACAATTGGAATCCGTACGATTGGATTTAGGCTCGTGTAATTAGAGTATTCATAGTATTACAATTAGTAATTACATCTTACAACCGGCAAAAGTTCGTTTAATTGGTTCGTTTTAACTAGAACTTCGTTCAAACGAGATACAATATCGACGCAAACGAAGTTTCGCTCGATCTAAAAGAAAAGAAAGAAGAAAGAAAGAAAAACTGGAACTGCGATTGAAATCTGAATTGAAATTCCCATTGTGCGAAACACGCCATCTTTCTTTGTCAATGTGGCACGATATTCCGTGCAAGAGAGATAAAGTTATTCGTTAAAAAAAAAAAAAAAGAAAAAATGTCACTTCGACGATGAATAGCCAGCGCCATTGCATGGTAGAGAAGCTCGCGAGTCGTTTATGAAACGCGATAACCACGTTATCGGTATACAAACTGTGACACGGAACAACGTGGCTTTTCAAACGGCGTTATAAATATTCATCGGCTGGTCGTTCTTTGATTCGTTCTCTCGTTGTTCTCTGATTCCATACGATAATTACACTTGGCCGACGTCCGTCGTTTTCGAATCGGCACAGAGGCGCTAAGAATTCACGACAAAACTACTACTTAGGCATATGCCCGCTGAGTCACCAATTAAACCTGTCAACGCTCGTGGAAGCTGTACTCGAAAGCTCGTGTGCTTTCGAGTGGCTTACCGACAAGTTTCTGCTTTCACGTCGAGTTCTTTCTCTCCTTCTTTCGGTCTGCTTGTGCACACGCCTGTGTGACATCTTCGTCGGCCACGTGCTCGAACTTTCCCCATTCTGCCGGCACGCGGTGGAAAATGGCCGAGCGAAAGAGAGCATCGTGATGGCGCACAAATCGACGCCGTTTGTCCTTCCTTCTCGTCTAATAACGCGCGCTTGCAAAACACACGTTTACCGAAGAGTAAAAGGACTCGTGTAATAACGCCGGCTATATCTGGTATAGCGGGCAGTCTTGCACGTTATTTTCGATGATGGTGAGTGCGCCCGGCCCGTTGTTCCGCAGGCCGTCGACCCGAAAACCGAGCAACTAACGAACGGGTCTCGTTTATTCTCTTAATAACGTCGAACTTCGCGCCGATTGTTGGACAACTTTGTCCTTTCTCTCTCTCTCTCTCTCTCTCTCTGGCTGTTTTCCATGAACGAGACCCCATTGTCGTCGGCAAATTCGAACGAACTTCTTCGAATAAATACGAACGGGAGTAGCCAAGCATCGAGACCGAATCGATCTAATTATCGGGCAATGTGTAAATTAATCTGGAAATTTGGGTTTGGCGACGATTCTCCTTTCCCTTGTGTAAACCGTGTAATGTAAATGATAGTATATTATCAAAATATCACACGGTGCGTCTGTTTCTCCCTCGAAGTGGGTTTATCTTCTTTAAAAACTGTAGCTGCAGAAATTCCATGCAGAAAGAGAAGGATAAATAATACCGCGAGCTCGATGGTTTTTAATTAGATTCCGAAAATTCAATGCGTTGGCATCTGTTCTATTTCGTTTTTCACCTTTCTGGTGAAATCTTGAACTTCGATCTTGATTAACTTTCAAATAATAACGCTCTTGATCACTGAAATTTCCAATTAGAATCGGCTTCGTTAAAAAAAAGAAAAAAGAAAAAATTGAAAATCTCTCGGTAACACTCGCGAAATGAGACGTGACAGGACTTTGGAACTAACAATAAAATTCAAAGTTGTGTGCTTTATAACGTCCGCGTCGTGGCGAGGGGCTATGAAACAAACTCATCGCTTTTCGTCTCACTGTTTCAACTCCATCGCAAAGCTACACGTGCGCGAATATTCTGCAAAATTGCTACAATATCGCGCAATGATTAAATTCAACGTGATTAGCCTGTCAATCTTCTGGTTCGCCAGAGATTTATTTAACTCTCTGTATATTAAATATCTCGCAGAGAAAGAATAGAGGCGAGTGTAAGAATAGATAGAAAGAAACACGAGAACAAAGGGAAAACCGAAGTGAAAGGGAACGGAAAAGAATGAGGAAGAATAGAAACACGCGTGTGGAAACTCGAAACAATGCAACGTAACGTAAGTGGAATGCAAAATAGAATTAATAAACTTGCCAACCGAGGATCCATTATTTGTCCAAGGTCTTAAATTCAATTACTGTACTTATTTACGTACTGTAGAATATTTCCCATCCTGCATGCTCGGAATTGTCCCATAAACACGCTCGACGAAACACGTTTGACGATTAATATCAAAATACTAAATATACACGCGATGGCTGCAAAATTCATTTACACTGCCAACGTGGTGGTTGACGCGACAAATCAGCGAACAGAAAATCAGAATGAAAATTAAACGGCAATTAGTGAGTCATCACGACGGTGCGCGCACGTTCGCGTACGAAGACAACCGGTTAAAAGCCGATGTATAACAGACTGATGCCGATTAATTTGAGGACGAAACCTAACTCGTCCTCGGGCAACAAAGGGCACAATAGAAAGCACACGGTGGCCTTAATTGATCGACGTAGGAGCACACATGGGGAAAACCGTTAAACGGGGTCGCGCACACCGGCACGAAACGATCCCGCAACGCAACAATCGGATATGGGACGATTCGAACAAGAGGCCCCTTTCATCGTCGATTTCCTTGTTTTCACGTTGTGTCGGCGGCGGTTGTGTTCCACCCACGAGGCTGGCGTACACCGAAAAACTCGCGGTGCGTGACGCCCCCGGTACGCTTTTTTTTATTTCTATCTCTCTCCACGCTGTGCCACACACGTATACACACGCGCATACACACAACACAACGTGTACCGTCGACGCATTTTTAACACCCGCCACGCGAGTACGCTCGTGGAAATAGTGCCTATTATTAGAAGCGGTAGAGAATTCACAACAAAGGAAGTTGGAGAGCCACCCCGTCCGATGTTCGATGTTATTTCGTTTGGAGAAAATTTCCTGTGAAACAAAACGGGGAAACTCGGGGAGGCTACTCGTCGCCATCGTATGTAAACGAGTAGTTCCCTTCGTCGTAGACTCGCCGACTCGCTTTAGCTGCGACGAAAATGAGACACAGAGAAACAAGGGGTAGGGACGAATCGACGATACGGAGAAACGAACGATAGCAATCGAATCGTTAAAACTTCTTGCATGGTTAATCAATGCGGCAGGGTGGCGATGACTTTGCAATTAATTCTCGTGAATCACCCGCACTCGAGGGAGTCTGATCGGAATATGAGATGGACGGGTAATTGATCATCGAGGTCGTTAATTAGTTAGTCGCGCGGTTCGACGTTACTTTCGAGATTCCTCGACGAGGAAACTTCTCTTCTTCGTGTACGTGTGTGTCGTTTTAAAAAAATATAACATAAATCTAAAAGTTAACATTTTCGTGATAATTTAATAAATAATTTTTATACCTTTGAAATCGCGATTCAATATTTTATTTAAACTATTTAAATATAATAAATTAAAAAATAATAAATCTACAGGGATTAGATTGTAAAATTAGTCTTAAGTAATTTATTATCGTACAGTTATAAATTTTGAGATCTATGAAAATTTTTCCACGACAAATAAACCTGAATCGGTAAATTGAGTAAATAAATGACAATAGGCAATAAATTATTAAAAATACAAATATATACTTGAATCAGTAAATTAGTCTCGTCAATTTATCTCACTGCTATTCTCTCGGTTTTTCGCAGTGCTCGGGTATTTTTTCATACCCCGTTGTGTGCGCTTTCACGCACAAGAAGAGCCCACGATCGGAATTCGCGATTGACAATCCTCTACCGTGTACGGAGTGGGGATCGTTCGGCGAGATCGTTAATTAGCTTGCTGAAATCCGCGACGATATCCGCTTAATTGAGGATCGTTCTCTCCCCTCGCGGCGACCCTCGAAGAAGAACAAGAAGAAGAATAAGAAGAAGGAGAAGTTCTCTTCGCGAAAGTAGCCTCGCTATTGCGTGCGCGTCTATGTAAATTATGCGCGCACTTAGACCTCTGGCGATAATGCAAATGCAAGCATGGTTGCCTTGCCAATGCCGGAATTCAGTAGCGGTAATAGTTCCACGTATTATCGGCGAATGCATCCTCGAGGCTAAATCCGTGCCCATCCCTGAATCCGAGCAGCCCTGTTGTATATTTCTTGGCCACGGCATTACCGTATTCGCCGATAGGCGAATGCGATAACGTTAACCTATTTCCGCTCGAATTCTTATTTCGTTGCTAGAAAATTGCCACCACGTTTTACGGACCACCGTAATTACGGACACCTGTGCGGTACATCACGTTTGAATCACACTCTGATCACCTCTTGATCTTTAACTTCTTGCGTTGGAATTACGTTGCGTGGCACGCAACGTAGAAAAATTGCAATATATCCTCAGTTTTAAGTATATTTAAACATAACCCAAATGTAACAAAAACAAATGTATTCTTAGTGATTTCTTAGTATTATTGTACACGGTTTGGTCACTCGTTATGGTCCGCGAACAAGTTGCCACCGCAAGGGGTTAACCTCTTGCGCTGGAATGACGCGCCATTTTTGTCCCAAAATTGCAATATTTTGTCAGTTTTAAATATATATTTAAATATAATCCGGGCAAAACAAATAATAAACTTATTACTTCTTAGTAATAATTTATATCCAGTGATATCATCACGAATTCAGAAAGAAAGCGACGAATTATTGTATACGATTTGGTCACTCGTTATGGTCCGCGAACAAGAGGTTAACTTCTTGCGCTGGAATGACGCGCCATTTTTTGTCCCAAAATTGCAATATCTTCTCAGTTTTAAATATATTTAGATATAACCGAAGCAAAACAAATAATAATTTATATCCAGTGATATCATCATGAATTCAGAAAGAAAACGACGAATTATTATATACGATTTAGTCACTCGTTATGGTCCGCGAACAAGTTGCCACCGCAAAAGGTTAACCTCTTGCGTTGAAATGACGCGCCACGCACGTCGAGAATTTTTTAATCCCAAAATTGCAATATTTTGTCAGTTTTAAATATATATTTAAATATAATCCGGGCAAAACAAATAATAAACTTATTACTTCTTAGTAATAATTTATATCCAGTGATATCATCACCAATTCAGAAAGAAAGCGACGAATTATTGTATACGATTTGGTCACTCGTTATGGTCCGCGAACCAGTTGCCAGCGCAAAGGTTTAAGTACGATATATACGTACGATATATACGTACACACTTCTCATCGCGCTATCGTTACAACATACCTTTCACCAACGAATTGACCCTCCGATAAACGAAGGCGATACCGTGTGTTGTATTTAACCTCCGTACTCTTGTCAACGTCCATCAACACCCGGCACGCAACGATACTTGTGAAACCAGCCGCGGAATCTCCATTATCCGGAGCTCCTAGTGTGTTCGGACACGCAGAGACTCGTGAAAGCTCGCATAACGGGAAATCCACGACAAACCCGCACCGCCGACAAAAGTTTCGTGCGACAATACGTACGGGACAAGCCTTGAAATTTTAAGCACGCGTTAACACACCTAACATATCGGCATTTGACGTGGAGAAAAGAACGAATCCAAGTGAGAAAGGATGTTGTACGTTGGCATAGAAATGTAGATGGTGCAGGCAGGTGTACGGAAAAACGAATTAGAACCCGCACCTACCTTCGTAAAAACCACCCTTGTCCAGCTGTGGCCTGATTCGTCACCGCTGCGCGTTTCAGAATGTAAAACAGGCGGACGCTGTTAATGTGTAAATTATTGTATCGACGACGTGCGTGACACGCGGGCTTCAATTTTCATTGAAAAATTCGCTTTGTACGGGCAGAAAAGTAACGCGTTGTCGCGATACGCCTATCTGTCGTTAACCTCTGATAAATTTCATCGACAAATCTCGCCGGTATCGGCGGAATCGATCAGCCTTTGCGAGAGATAGTGGCCTTTCACGCTGGCTATCTTTTTTTCTTCTTTCTTCCTGGTGTGGTTTTCAATTTGTTTTTTTTTCTTAAATTAAGGGTAGCCATCGAAGGAACTACACGTAGATGACTCGATGTAACGGGTCCCACGGAGCGACAGTTAATTTCCGTATTTCGTGGCGAAGGATTAAATTGAATTACGGGATACGGGTTTGGCGTGATTACTGTCCGGGAGATTGAAATTCAACGCGAACTGCCCGTGATTATTCACGGTTCGAGTTAGCAACAATTTATACACCAAAGGAATATGAATTTAGGGAACTGCGGTACGTTGACTTTGGAGAGGAATTTCTTATCGAGAAGAAGAAATTATTTTTTGAGAAAATAACAATACAAAATACTACTCTTGCACTCTTGTCAACCAAGTTACAACTTCACTTTTTACCACGCATTAAAGAAAATTTGAAAATTCTTTTGTTGTAATAAATGTGAAAAATATTTTACGAAACGGCGTATGTGTGTGTTATATATGTTTTATCGCAGAAGTCATCTTTAGAAGTCATCATCCTTAGATCAAAGAAAGGCAAGTTAAACGCGCGCGATCCACGCTTTATCGCCCCGACGAGATTAATCAATGGGAAAGGATCGTTTTCTGCACGCATGTAAACGCTCGTGATAATAGTCGCCACGGACTGCCAGTTGCATGTTTACGATTCAACTTCGACACGATCGAGCGTACGGCAACGAAAGCTACGGCTTTAATTCACCGCTGACATAATTTTCCCTGACCCAGAAACAGCTAAAATATTCAATGTGCCGGCGCGACCCTCTTCGTGCCTCTATGTCACCATTTTCCTTTCCGAGGCATGCCTGAAATATTTAATTGCTGCTGACGGATCAAATCTCTTCTAAGCGTATGGTTAATCCCTTGCAGCGATAAAAGTCCTACGTATAGATACAGATATCATCCGATGATGAAAGAAAGGGATCAGCGAGCCGAAAGAACTTCTTTGGTGTCGGATAGAAGAAAACCGATAAAGCACGACGTCAGAGAACACATCAAATCAGGATCCCTGACGATCTTGCGAATGTCTCTCGCTAGTCACACGGATGATTCTCGTAACCGGAGAAGTTAGTCTCGCGAATTATCCCTGTTGTTGAACGCCTGGTCTTCAAGCCTGGCATCTTCAGAGCTTGTGCCAAAGTTGCACGCGAATCTCGACGCGTTTCCTAGTGTCACGTGGGTGAACGAGCAAGCACGTGCGTACACGCGCTCTACGTGCACGCGTACGAGGTGGGGACGACTCTGCTCTGTATTCGTCCGGTGATCCATCGTCTACGCCTAAAAATTCATCTATGCCAGAAGAGAAAGGCGAAGGAAGACGACGAAGACGCAAGAAGAAGAAGACGAAGAAGGAGAAGAAGAAGAAGCAACACGACGACGGAATGCCGCGGCCAGTTCAACGCCCTGGGTGTCTTCGTCTTCCCGTGATCCCAATGCACCGCATCCTCGTGCTGTTGCAGCACACCGTCATCGTCTGCGCCATCGTCTTCAAAATAATGGACGCACTGTCGCCAAACTCCAGCTGCACGTGGAAACGTACAAGTAAGAGGACAACGATGTCAAGTACGAGCGCTCGTTGATGATTTATGGAACTGTATCGCGTCGCTAACAACCTCATCGAGCTCATTGTCGTTCCTCGGATGAATTTTCACTCTCGGAACACACTTGACTCGATATCAATTTTCGATTAATCGGCCGAGCTGGTATTTCGATCCTCCGAATGTTTTTTTTCTTTTCTTTTTTTTTTTCTTTTTTTTAATTTTCACGTATGCAGCAGAAATATTGACTTAAATGTCACGGAATTCTTTTTAGATGTACGATAGAAATTCTACCCACCGTCCAACTAAGAAATAGAAAAAGAAAATTCAAATCGAATCTTCTTGCCTAGAATCTAAATTCCAACTTGAATAAAGAAAATAAAGAAAACCATAGGTAGAAGCAAGAACCAACGAATAATTCTATTACGCGAACTTATTATCTCCCTGGGGCTCGAATAAGCCAAGTTCAACGATATAACAGAAACTCGTGTAAAGATGTCTCTCTTTCTCTCTCTCTAAAAAAACGACGACGGGAAAATTCAATTTCCGTTTTCCTCGAGCAACGACGCATTTCTACTCTTCTTCTTCTTTTTTTTCTTTTTTCTTTTTTCTTTTCTCTCGTCCAAGTTGAAACGACGAGTGTGACTCGAAACGGCAATGTCGATTCGGTATGGCGCCTTCGTTACAATTCGTGACGAAGTTTAATGAATCGAGAGCGTTGTTCGCGACACAATTCGATAGGTTCCCCCACCGTTAGAGGCGCGCGTACATCATAATAATTATTCACGGTCGTCGGCGCCGTCCGATACCGATTTCGCACTCACGTACGTAAAACCCGTGAAATATAACGGGTCCGTGACGCTCCGGATAGATCGGGAATACTGATGTCAAAATTTGAATAATTAACAAGCAACAGATTCGTCGGAGCCGCGTGCACGTTGCCCCTTACATAACAACAGGCGACGAGCACGCAAGAAATAACGATCGACTGCCAATTTTAATACCGACGCGGAAGCGCGTGAATTTTGCAATTCAACGCCGCGTTTGCGTTCCGACTCGGAAACGTTTCGACTCACGGCGATTGTTTCAGAGAAAATGTGTTTCGTCGCAGTGACGAATTTGCGGGCGAGAAATCACAACGATTCCTGTTCGATCTTCGGTAGCGATGGATTCTTACTTTGGAGCAAGGGGTCGCCAAACTTTTTTCACAGTGTGGGGCCACGTAGCTGACAAAATGACGAGCGCGGGCCGCATAATCGCTAAATTAAGTTCAGCATTCCGTGTTAAACGCGGGCATGAGTGGCATGCAGTGCACAAGAAAACAACGACAACCAACATATTTATTTACTGAAAAAAGTTATCAAAGAAAGCGACGTTAGGAAAAAGATAGTTACATCAGGCACCATCAGCGTGCGCATATCCGAATTTCACGCAAATTCAAGTACCGTAGTTTGGTGACCCCTGCTCTAGAAGTAGCAGGTCGATTTTAAAGGTTCATAGACTCTGACGTGAACAATCGATCAACTGTATGATCCATTTAGTTACAACGTTACGTCGCACTACCGGCAAATTTAACTGACAAAAACGAGATCTTCGATCCGAAAACGTTCGGTTGCCCTTTAATAACGAGATCTCCAGATTTCACGTGGAGAATGTTTAAATCTCTTAAAAGCGAGGAGACATCACCCAGACAAAGAGGAGTGCCCTTTCGCACGGGAGAATGAGAGCTGTCTTTCGGTTTTTATCGCGTTTACGATCTCCGCTATAGTCAGGTACGAGAACGACGCCGAGAAAAAGAATTTAATACCGAGGCTTAAAAACCACGAAAGAGGGAGAGACGATGGGGCAGGATGATGAATTATTGAATTTCGCCGCTGCGAAAGTGTAAACTCGAGAGGCTGTCCGATGACACAATATGGCCAGGTGCTTTAAAAATCCCGAAGAGCCAAAGGAACGAGCGTGCATTCTTCTTCCTCGAGCAGGTGTGCCGGCAGGTTAAACGTACCTGAACCCTCTGTGCTCGCCGAGAGAACACAGGACCGTTAGGTCCACTCCCTGGACTAATTAATTGCTGTTCACCGATCACAACACTTTCGATGCTGCTGGGTGTTCCACGATACTTAAACGATACTTAACGCTACAAATCTGTCTGTCAGAACAGACGTGAATCTTTTGATTAACACTAGAACTACCACACCAAAGTGTCTGGTTTATACAATTATACAACTATAATACATATACAATTATAATACACTATAGTACAATTATAATACATATGATTTATATATACAATTATACAACAGTCAAAATGACTGGTTTATACGATTTTATTTTAAAATTTCTATTTCACGTTACAATTTTTCTCCCCGCAACGATGCAATGACTTTTACAGTGATAACTAAAGAAATAATATAATGAGTTTTATTTTATTTTTATTTATTAGACATCAAAATAATTTTGGTAGAAATAACTTCGTCTTAACTGTCGGTAGTTCTAGTGTTAAAAGCCAGTGTTCACTTACACGTTGCGCGATTACTTGTCAGCGATGAGAATACGATTGTTATTCAACGTCGAATCAGTTTGTTTTATTCTATGTTAATCAACCTGATCAATCAAATTTCCATTTGTTTGAGAATGGAAATGTGATATTAATTTAGTATATTAAAAGCAAACGCGCTGTGTTGAAATTGTTCGATATTTCTACTTGTCTAATTTTTTTTTTTTTTTTTTTGTTTTCTCGGTCAATTCACATCGTTGAATTCTGTTTTTAGATTATAAAAGGAATAATTAAAATAACAGATATATAATAGTTATAACGTAATAGTAGTTAGGTAGTTATAACAGTTCTAATCTAGTCGTAAAAGATTTTATCATTTTTATCATTTGCACAGCGAGTTTCTGCAAAGTATCTATTAATCTAAGTTTAGGAAAGTAAAACATGCTACAGAGTCATAGATACGTAATGTTTCAAGAGATCAAGAATGTTTCACGATAAGCTCGGGACCATTTTAAAGATAAATATCAAATAACGTTTTAATAAGCGGCAACATGCAAACCTAAAATTCAGATTGCCTATTTCCGAGAAATTAAACTGTAATCCCTTGTGAAATTATCGCTCAATGGCCGATAAGTGTTTACGAAATTTTCGTGAATATCTATCTAAGAATACTGAAAAGAATACGGAATCTCATGCTGACGTTTTATTAATGAATTTCAGAAAGTCATGGACGAAGAACTCGGGCAATTTTCAAGGAATTTTCGCTTTGTCACGAACGCGTGAACGTATGACGAATTTGCATAACGTTAAGATATCTAGAGCACAATTTCAGCGCGTAGTTCGCTATTTAGGTGAACGACTCGCCAACAAATGTTCACGTATATTTATATACATACGTGACACGACTAATCGCGAGGACAGTAAAAATCACACGTTTCGATTATTAATTACTCAACCATCCAGACTTAATCAACATCCACAGTTTATAGTGCTTAAAATGATCAAAAGTCAAAACGTTACTGATATTGACTGAGACACATATGATAAATTGCAAATTCATCATTAAATATATATCTTTCGATATAGATATTTGTTCAACGTATTGTAACGTGTTACTCTCTTTGAATTCTTCTAAGAGATAAACTGATGACTTTAATGTTGATTATAAAATTGTCTGTATAATATATTTTACGGAGTAAACGCTCGAAGGATCAATTATTCACATTTCCATCGTGAACGAAAGCTCGCTCATTCACAGTTAATTTCTACAATTAAAGGATTTCGAATTTATTTTCACTCTTCGGGAAAAGAACAAACGATGTGGAACAAACTAAAATATATACGCGTGAACGATAATGAACTGGCAAGAATGCGGGTGATTAAAATCCAAGTGCGAGACAACGTCGTTCGAGCTCGCTCCAAATGACAATGTACTTTTACTGTTGTCGCGACCTCGTTTTTTGCATCGACACACGACGCAATGATTCACTGTTTAGCGAGAAAAAATCCAACGAAACATTGTACCCTTGATCGAATTCCAATCGCGTACTATCGCGTATGGAATTTATGGTAAGATAGGATTTCACTCGGATATCTGCGTTAAGCCAAGTAACTTGCATCGTCAAGGATTTAGTTGCGAAACGATTTTCGAACAGTCGATATTTGTCAGAAAGAGATTCTTTGACTTATTAGTTGCCTTCTCGTGTACGTTCAGTGGCCGTAGTTTAATATTAATATTAACGCTAAACGTACCGGTATTTTACATATACCTGTCTTACCATAAGGGGTCGTTTGACCCCTTATGAGTAAACGTTGATTTTTAGAAAGAAATTCTTAATTCACTAAAGGAAATAATTCGCAACATAACTTCTGATTTCTAATGAAATAATCAAACATATATGTTTTTATTTAAATAAAAAAAATAATCAATTAATCGTACTTTTTACATATGACTGGTTTCTCCTTCATACATTTGTCCGCAGACAAAAATTTTTTTTTGCAAATTATACAAGTTTCAGTGGTTTTATCACCCGTGCACAATCTTGTTTGACATTTTCTTCGTGATTGGGAAATATTGCTTGATGTTCCTTGTTATAGGTTTTTCTTTCCTTCTTCGAGAAATTCGTGATACTCTGTGGCTCGTTCATCTGCTAATTGTAACAGGAAACGCTGTTCTTGATATCTTTATTCCAGTTGTTTCCCGATAGAGTATCCATGCATTGATTCCAGCTAAATCCAGGATATTGAAGAATACGTGCACAGGCCGTCATTGCATTTGGATTTGACGCTGTATTTTCGCGCCATTTGGTCAACCACGTCGAAGCCAAATTTAGTCTTATTATAATAACTAATTGTTTCGAGTGTTCGTTTTCTATTGTTTTTGGTTTTGACGCATTTATGTCTCGAACTTAGTGTATCGTAACTTTTTCTGTTGGTCTTGATTTATAAATTCAGTCAGAAAAATACGTAAATTTCGTAAGGGGTCAAATGAACCCTCGCGATACGTAAGGTATGCAAAGAATTTTTCTCGGTAAAAAATAAGCTAAGAGAAAAACGGAAAGCGAGAAATTGAATAATCAGATGATATAAGAATTTACAGAAAGTCAGATCAGTGAAAGAAATAACAATGAATGTACGATTTTAAAGTAAATTTTGAAAAGGGGTCGTTTGACTGCTTGGTACGTTTAATGTTAATATTCATTATTTATTTTATTACGTTTTAGGCAAACGATATTTCACAATCAAAACTATCTTTTTTCAATGAACGATATTTCCTCTGGCTCTGAAATTTAATTACTCTCTGCAAGTGGGTGTTAATTACCTGATCGTGTACAATGACCATAGTTTTCTATCTGTTTGATATTAATATTAATATTCATTATTTATTTTATTACTTTTTAAGCAAACGATATTTCACAATCAGAACTATCTTTTTTCAATGAACGATATTTCCTCTGGCTCTGAAATTTAATTACTCTCTGCAAGTGGGTGTTAATTACCTGATCGTGTACAATGACCATAGTTTTCTATCTGTTTGATATTAATATCAATTATTTATCTTATCACTTTTTAGGCAAACGATATTTCAAAATCTAACAATCAAAACCGTCTGTTTCGATACACGATATTTTTCTGTTCTGAAATTTAGTTTAACTCTCGACGAAAGTTTTCAGCTCGAGGTTTCAAGATGTCGACTCAAACAACCCTATTTAATCCTGCAAAGGAAGTTTCCACTGCCACGGGACACAGGAAACGGCTCATAGCCGAATAAACCGGTAAAATCGTTCCTCTGTGTGCCGACATTCATCCCTCGAAAGATAATTAATCTCCTCGCCTTCTTCCTATCCGGCCTCGTCGTCGACGCTGATAATAAATCCCACGGCAGCATGTGAGTAAACGAACGACTCGGTTGTCAAGGGGCGTAGGCCATGTAACGTTTTGCTTGGGTCTGTTTTAACGATTATCGTACCAAAAACATCCATAGACAGGCAGAGTGCGCTGTGAAAAGTCCACAAACAACGCTGGGTCTCAGCCAGATTTTTCGTCGTCGTCGTCGTCGTCGCGAGAGTCTCACGGGCGACTTGCATTCTATTCCGAGACGTTGAGCACGTTAAAAAGTGCTGGTTTACAAAAGTTTCCGGCGCCCATCAACCGGCATCACAGGCCATAAAGATAAAGCGAAGGTGGCGAGGTTATGACTCGAAGGTCGACGAAAATGCGTCCGATAAATTGGATACACCAAGGACCTCCAGGAGGAGGAATCTCGTTGGACGAGGAAGAACGATATTCTGACTAATACGCCTGTCGATAGGGTGCTCCGTCTTCTTGCATTCTTCACTCTTTCTCGAGCTTTCTCGTGCTTGCGTTCTCTTCTTTGTCCCGAGAGACGAGCAAAATGGAAGGGAGAAATATTCGTAAGGATCGACAGTCGGGAGCAAGAGCCGTACGATAAGGTAGGAACCTACTACACTACGGCGAGAGTATTTGGATCGTTTCACTCCGAATACCAGGAGAGATACCGAAGTAACGATACGCTGAATATAAAGAGCGTTTGGTAAATTGGAAAGCAGCACTTAGGAACGCGAGGCGTTTTCACTTGCGGCCACGTATTCGATAAGATCTGCCGTCGCATTCCGTCCATCTATTGTTACGTCGCGTCGTTTGTTAAACGCTGTAATGGAGACAGAGAGGAAGGAACAGCGAGTAACAAGTATGTATCAACAGAGAGGACGGCGCGAAAAAGAACTTCTCGAGTCCGTTTACGATCTCAGCGTTGCTATCTGGATAGGCACATATTTCGTCCGGAGCGACTATGATTGCACACGTATATGCGTGTCTCGATGAGTGAAAGTACGCTGCTCGTGCGATATCTCCATCCTCGATATATTTTACTGGGTGATAAAAAGTAAATTGTTCGAAACGAGCGAAATACCTAAACACGTAAACGCGTAACAATGTTTGAAATACACGGTACTGTACTTAGCAGATGATCATACGAAATGATTTAGTTTGATTTATACTATCTATTCAAGCTCGAAGCATCGATAGCGAGACATTGAGATTGGAGTTTGAAGATAGTATCAGCTTAGGCGCCACAGTATAGTTGTATTATACTTACGTCTTCTCCTCGCGAGAACATCTTTCAGAGAAGAAGATTTTCACGTGAAATTCAAACAAGAAGTCACGCGTTAAGTTCATGTTGTATTTTTCCACAGTTTTCTCAAATCAGAATTTTGTTAACGATAGAAAAGCACAATTCCAAAGAACACGTTGCTTTATCTTTAGAAGTGCATTCTCAGTATTTTATCTTTCACATTTTCTTTTGAAAATTCACTTTACACATGACTCTACATGTTTCAGTCTTCTTCATTTAGTTTTTCAGTTGTCTGTTTATCCTTTGTCTTTACACTACCGAAGCTTGTATATTAATTTCAATGCTTATCAAAGTTATTTCGTATCAAAATCAAAGTACACCACAACTCATTACTATCTAATTGTACATGAAGATAGAAAATCTTTCTCTATTTTTTACCATCGTATGGTAATTTTCTTTATCACTTGTACTACATATATTCACATTTGTTTCCTAGTTATTAATGAAAAACTTGAGTGTTGGTTTCTTCTTTTCCTCCTCTTTCCTCGCAGTCTTTCTTTTTTTTTTATCATTTCAATGAAACCTTTAGGGTTCTTATCACCCCCAGATTTCCTGCATCTAACAAGTTCGATTATTTGTTCTTCTTCTTCTTTTTTTTTACACCTTGCTTTCGAAGTTTGTTCTTTATTGTCACGTGATAAATATTCTTTTGAAATCTGATCCCCCCATAGAGCAACCACTTATCATGCTATCTTCCCACGATCGGACGACGATCTTTTAAATTCACCCCTTTTAAACTCTTACCTGCGAGAACGCAGGTTTCACTATCGATTCGTGCTATCCTTCTTTAGCGACTAATCCTTCGTTGCCGACGACCCGCAGCAAGAGAGAAAGAGAGAGAGAGAAAGAGGAAGATCACTCTGCTTGCTATTTCCAACGACAGCCGATTTACGACGCGGCAAAAGTTTGGATAAGTCTCGAAGGCGCGCGTCTCTCGTATGTGCACGACTGCCGCCGCCTCGTGCCGGTAATCTCGAGACGCCAATGGGATTGAAACGGCTGCATATTCATAATGCTTCATCCTCGAGAGCACGTGGCGGTAAAAGCACTTCAGAAAGAGGTCTGTAATGCGAACGAGTACCGAACGTGTAACGCGCAATGCGCACGTTGGCGAACATCGGATGGGAAGGGAAACAAAGAAGAAAGAAAGAAATGCCTAGGAAGATATCCGATGCACACCTTGGAGCTCTCATTTATCTGTGCCTTCTCTTCTTTGACAATTAACCTCTTGCGCTGGAACGACGTGCCACGCACGTCGAGAATTTTTTAATCCCAAAATTGCAATATCTTCTCAGTTTTAAATATATTTAGATATATATATACCCGAAGCAAAATAAGTAATAATTTATATCCAGTGATATCATCACTAATTTAAAAAGAAAGCGACAAATTATTGTATACGATTTGGTCACTCGTTATGGTCCGCGAACAAGTTGCCACCGCAAGGGGTTAACCTCTTGCGCTGAAATGACGCGCCACGCATGTCGAGAATTTTTTAATCCCAAAATTGCAATATCTTCTCAGTTTTAAATATATTTAGATATATATATATATACCCGAAGCAAAATAAGTAATAATTTATATCCAGTGATATCATCACTAATTTAAAAAGAAAGCGACAAATTATTGTATACGATTTGGTCACTCGTTATGGTCCGCGAACAAGTTGCCACCGCAAGAGGTTAACCTCTTGCGCTGAAATGACGCGCCATTTTTTGTCCCAAAATTGTAATATTTTGTCAGTTTTAAATATATATTTAAATATAATCCGGGCAAAGCAAATAATAAATTTATTACTTCTTAGTAGTAATTTATATCCAGTGATATCATCACGAATTCAGAAAGAAAGCGACGAATTATTGTATATGATTTGGTCACTCGTTATGGTGAACAAGAGGTTAACCTCTTGCGCTGGAATGACGCGCCATTTTTTGTCCCAAAATTGCAATATTTTGTCAGTTTTAAATATACGTTTAAATATAATCCGGGCAAAACAAATAATAAACTTATTACTTCTTAGTAATAATTTACATCCAGTGATATCATCACGAATTCAGAAAGAAAGCGACGAATTATTGTATACGATTTGGTCACTCGTTATGGTCCGCGAACAAGTTGCCACCGCAAAGAGTTAACCTCTTGCGTTGAAATGACGCGCCACGCACGTCGAGAATTGTTTGTCTTGAAATTGCGATATTTTCTCAATTTTAAATATATTTAGATATAACCCAAGCAAAACAAATAATAAATTTATTACTTCTTAGTAATAATTTATATCCAGTGATATCGTCACTAATTTAGAAAGAAACCGACGATTTATTGTATATACGATTTAGTCACTCGTTATGGACAAGTTGCCAGCACAAGGAGTTAAAGCAGAGTCTTTAACGCTGCTTTCGTCTGAGCGACGATCCATTGATGATGCATTGGGTTGTGAAACCATTATGTACCTGGCGGTCGTTTGTGTTGGTTATCGCTTCTTCGACGGGTACGTTTGTACTGCGTTGTACGCAGCTTGTTGGTGAAAAATGTAGAAATGAGATATCTGATTCGAAGTCACGCTCCGAACGAACCTCTTCGTCTAAATTTGAAACTGCTGACAGGTTTCCTCGTTGACATTACGTACGTCTATTCAAAAAGTGCAGGATGTGTCAAGTGTTCCATGAATAGTTTAAAAATTGAACGTAGATTCATCTTTCGACGACGAAACAAGACATGCTTTCTGAACGTTCCTCTTAAGTATATAAAACGAACGACAAAGGTGTAAACGTTCTCAAAAAATACCCCGTTGAGAACATTTTATCTCGGCTGCTCCATCGACGCTGTATCTGGAATTAATAAACTCACTTCGATTCAACCGAACAAAACGGTATTAATTTAACATATCACAATCCACTAGAGCGAGTATTGAAATTAAGCCAGTATAGGTAGGTGAAACGAAACGAATTACATAAAGCTCGGGCAAAAAAGGTTATGAAACAGGCAACGAAAAGGAGATTTATTTTCCTTCTCTATTTGTCGAGCATTACTCCGCGTTACTAAACGCGATCCTAATGATACGTTCGCCGGAAAGGAGATCTAGTCTGATACTAACACTTTCGTTTCAAACTGGCTTACAAGCGTCACGTAGTTGAGCAGAAACGAACCAGACCGAGCAGTTAGCTCAGAAGAAAATAATGTACCGCGATAACCACTGAAATAATTCCTCGCAGTCTTGTTTTAAACGCCCCGATGGTTAATTTATTTGCACCTTGTAATCGATGGTGCAACTCGAGGTATTATTGACACCGATAGAGCCAACGCAGTGGGAAAAACTCGATTTCCATGGAATTCAGACGGTTTGCTTGGTGTTTTAACCTTGTTAAAACTCGTGAGAGTAAAACAGAGTTAATGATAGAGAAAGTTTTTTTCTGACCTGTGAACTCAACATGGACGATGCAGAAGAAGGAGCAGTTCAGTCACAATCACGAAAATCCTATTAATTTAACCCAAGACGAAGTTATTTAGCAATTACTTTTTTTTATCCATTAATTTAGTAATTACTTTTCTATTCATTTCAAGAACGAAGCGATAAAAGTTGCGTAAAAAGAAAGTAACGATCGTTAAAAAATACGCAAATAAAATAAATTATTGTATCGTAGTTGGATCTCGATGGCAGGAGAAACTAAACTATCGGCAAATTGTTCGAAATTTCTTTTCATCGTCGCAATATGAATTTAGCGAAAAATTCAATAACACGTTTAATCTGCCTGTGCCGCGTTCACCAGCTACACTCGCATTGCTACATCGCGTAACGGGGTTATTTGACTCGCAATTAGAAAATCCAGCACGCCTTTTAATCGCTTCCCTTGTTTCTCCCCTGCTGAACGATCAAGGGAAGGGTAAAATAATGTATCGATTGTTCGTGCAATCGGTCGAGTAGGCATCCACACGCGCGGCAACCAAGAACTCGAAGCTCGCCTGCGTGTAATCATAGTAATTTCCTGGTGTCGACTGCTTAGCCCTGTCGTTCTCTGACTTTTTAACGGCATGCCGATCGTGGAATCTTTGGATCGCTGCACACGCAATCGGCACACATGCGAACGAACGCGGACGTTGCAGCCAGTGCGCGTCGAAGAAGAAAGAAAAAGGTGGAAAATAAATTATCGAAACGAAAGGACACACGGAAGAAAGGCTCGTGGATAGAGAGAAGTTGCTAAATGGTGTGTTCAATGTCGGAAGATTTCTCAAACTTGTTGATTAAGCGACTGATTTAATTCTTCCATCGTCGCGATCGATGGGGGATAGCGAAGCTTAAAGATAAAGCTACTCTGTAATTACGAGAAGCATATGCAGGTGCTTTTGAAAAAATTAATATTGGCTCTCGTCTATGTACAATAATTTCATCGCGTCAGTGTAATTGAAATTGTTGTTAAGGTTCTGTATCGTACAGAAGACTTGGGGAGAGATTTCGAATGTCTGCGATATATAATTAATCGGCAATAATTTTCTTAATATAGCAAATATACCGATCGATCGATACAAATATGTTGAAATGAAATGTTGCAAGCGGTACGAAAGACATGACATATTTACACTCGAATGTGAAATTGAATTTCACTTCGACAGCAGTTTTCATATTGATTGATATTTACTCTTTTCAAGTCTGACAGGACGTCGTTCTTTAATAGCTACGTCTTATTTATATTATAGACGTGTTATTAATTAAACATTAGGAGTGCAAGTACTTTCCATTTGCACGAAGAAAATTATTGCCGATTACTTCAACGCAGTTAAACGATTCCAATATGGAAAAACTTCTACTTTATGCTGGCGTGATGGAACTCGTGAGTCATTCGTTTAATTATTCCACGCGTGTTAAGTGGATAATAATAATTCTGAAGTAACGACGAACGTCTGCAACATTTCATCGAAACACGTATAGAAAATCTCTCACTGCAGATTTAATTCAATTTATCTCGCAAATTATTACTCGAAATTTTGACAATCGCTCTACATTTCATGAATTATATAAATTATATTTCGCTGTTTATGAGAAACGATCGCTAATGCGCGTGATTAAGGCAGTGATTAAGTGCTCACGCAAGGCACTGGTTATCTCGATCCCACTGTTCGATAGACCATTGATCTCGAAAGCCGAACCAACAGTTTGTTTTAACTAGAGGCGAAAGTTCAACGAAACCTTCGCGTGACCGCACGAACATTACCTACCTACCGCTGGTTAGGGTGTCGCCCCTAATTACCAAACTGTGTCGGGTCCGATATTTGAAATTTTATTGGATTGCGTACACGTATACTCGTGTATTCTCGTGTGTGAATCACGCGAGCCAGAAATACCGTCGAAATATCGTTCGGCTTGCTATTGGACGATTCTTTGAAATGTGGGTCAACGCGGGGGGGGCCTCTGCCCCGACACACCATCACATCATCGCAAACGGATTTAATATTCGACGTTCGTGAAATTGTTTCGAAAGGCAACAGAGAGACGAGAGCATTATCGATAGTTGCGTCGCCGGTGGACAACAGGAGAGCGGAAAAACAATGAGGAGGAGAACAATTTCTTTCGTTGATTGGCTCGCGACATGTGACCGGAGGTTGGCTCGCGACTCTATGACACGAATACCAACAGCCACTGTCACGAGTCACCGTTTCAGCACGATTGCATAACACATGTCCACACACGTCTACACGCCGAGTCGAAGAAAGTTTGCCAAAGTGGAATTCTCCCGAGAGAGAGAGAGAGAGAGAGAGAGAGAGAGAGAGAACTTTCAGTTCCCACGAGAGACTCGAGATACGGTATGCGTTACGTGGTTATTGGCAGGCATCTCAATGGCAAAACGGCGAAACATATCGCGTTACGAACGCCGTTACAACTATCAATTATCCTAATAAAGCTATTAACTTAGCTGCAATCGAACGCGATCGTTCGCCGAGAGCAAAGCAACAGATACTGATGATTTTCCCTGGGAACCTCTCTCTTGTACAAGTTGTTTCAGAAAGTTGCCACTAGACCTCAGGGGTGTGTAATCGCCATTGAAACAAGCCGAAAGTCTTGATAAATGATGAGTTTGAACCGCGGATTTATACTTTTTCAAATTGCAGATACTCGACGTTCAGTATCATTCGTTAACGACTGTAATTTTAGAGTATTAAAGTATAATTTTCAAAAATTATAATCAATATATACATATACATATATATATATATACACACATACAATATATTTGTATACATATTATACAATATGTATACATATGTATACATATTTGTATACAATATATTATATATTTGTATATATACAATATATATACACAATATATACAATATATATACACAATATATACATATATATACAATATATATACACAATATATACAATATATATACAATATATATACACAATATATACAATATATATACAATATATATACACAATATATATACAATATATATATGTATATATATACATATACAAAATAGATAATTTTGAATTATCAATTATTGCGCGTGACTGATCGTTTCCTTATCATACCTGAGCGCAGAACAGTTCACCGATTAAGTCTTCCAACTACAAAACTAACGATATTTAGACCCTTTGTCAACACTTCGTTGTTTCGATAAATACTACACGCTCCCAAAGGTTGTCCCTGACTTATTGAAACACCGTGTACAGTTTTCCGTCGAAGGGAAGGCGAGGTTTAATCTCGATTCCGATCTGGTCGCGGGAGGATGGGCCCCCGAAAGGTTTACCAGGCTTCCTCCTCAGGTGTCCAGGACAAACAGTAGCGATTAATCAGCGTGCTCGGTTCAATTTCAGCCGAGCAGACCTCCGCAGCTGTTACACAACAAGCCGCGACGAGGAGAGGATAACTCGCAAATGCGACTCGTATACCGGCGAAAGGAAAATCAACAGAGGGAGTTCTTCTACATAACCGCGATTCGCATTCGTGGAATCCAACGCTTCGTCGAGCGTCGAGCTCCAACCGCAATTAATCTCCTCTCGCGGGAGGCGTATTATAAAATTTCACGGTGCACGGTAATCTCCTTTACGATGCAACGTGTTGCACACAAAAGGTGCGTTATCGTTCCAGCTGGTGGCCCTCGCCGGATAAACATCTCGAAATTTCCTGGATTCACGATAATCCAAGTAAACAACGAACGAAGCGACGAGGTGAAATCTCGTGATATCACTGTTCTCCACAAACCGACCAACTTTTACCAGCCAGACGTCTGTCTGTGGCCTCGTCGCCGCGTGTTCTTAAGGTGCACGTTGCACTTTTTTTTTTTTTTAACGCGGTCGTAAATTTCGCGGTGAGATATACGCTGCCTCGAGATTGGGCCACGAGATGCTCAGAGCAGGAGAAAGAAGAGTTGAAGTGTCCTTCGTTCTTGCGTTCAGCTTGCACAGAATATAAGTGGAAAACTGTAATGGATTCAATGTGTATTTTTGTTTCTTTTTTTTTTAATTCACGCGATGTATCTTCGATCGTCGGAGAAACAAATAATTGACTTCCTCGAGCACGAAGAATCGAGTTGCGAGAAGATTACTTAAGCAATAAATCCCGAACAACCCATTTATGTAGCAGCCGCAGTCAGAGATGCCAAACTGGCAAAAAACACTAAGAGTCCACTATCGATCATCGATATCCATCGGGATATGAGAAAAGATCCTGTATATATTGCATACACACTTGAGAGAATTGCACATATAGCTAGCGACTAAGGGTCACTACAAGATGACCACAGTCATCGTGTTACGGCTACAGTTGAACAGCTGAGAGATCGCGTCGCTAATTTCGTTAACATCTACCGATTTGAATTTCAAATTCGGAAACTCGATTCAAGCTTGGATTCAAACGCGTGAACGTGATATCACGCGAAGAAGGAATGCATGTCGGTCGGCACGTCGAGAAGATCGTTCGACCTCGGTCCACGTTAGCAGCTCAATTTGACGCCATTTGCCTGTTAACTTCTATGAATTATTCGCCAGCCACTTGTCCTTGATAATAAATCCTATGATAGGACGTAACGCACGTCTGGTACGTGTCGGTACACGCGTTGACGTTGGTTAACGTCGTTCGCCAACTGTTCTCTCGAATCTTACGAAATACTCTCTCGAAACAGTGCACGCCTTTGTGAAAGTCATCGTCGACGATGTTCACGGCGCGGAATATCGTACCGTACAGAAACGAAAAGAAGGTTAATAAATGCGTTGAATGCATAATGGTCTCTCGACTTTCGACTTCCTATCTTTCTCTCTTCGTTCTTCTACTAGTCTAGTGCATACACGACTACTACCCTCATCGACTTCTAACTCGGACTCTTAATACCCGGATTAAGGTTGTAGAGCGTTTGTGCTAGTAGCTCTCGACCACCCACAGCATCTCTAAATCCATTTGTCCAATCATTCATCTTCTTCATCAACTTTAAAGTGAATGAGTAGAGCGTTGATTCTATGAAAAAAAAGATGGGCGGAGGGGGGGGGGCAGGGGAGGAAACTCGATAGACGAAAAAGGAGAGAGGAGGTCGCGCGAATCGTGAACGAAGATGGCAAACGATGGACTTTCTCTGGAATTTTACGCGTGTATATACGCACGTACTCTCATATAACGATAGCGGGGCGGACTCGTCTCTCCGTAACGAAGCTGCAAGAAGCAATTCATAGTTAATTAGCGAGAGTGGCAATAAGGGCACGCACAGTGGCGAGTTGTTGGCCTCAAGAAGTCGCGGCTTCGAGAAGAACAGAGCGGTAGAAGCGAGCACGAAGCGTGATGTGCGTCAAATCACATGTTAAGGGACAGTCTGATTAAGTGCCAGCCGTGGAATCTCCTCTTACTCAACCCGGTTCATGAATGAGACACGTTTTCTCGACGGAGGTGTCTCGGGCACCGTCTCAGTAAAAAAAAAAAAAAGAAAAGAACAAAAAACAGGGACATCTGGCATCGAATTTTCGAGCTTACGTGAAAGTAAGTTTCCGTGTTAATCTCTGATGTCGGATGAAAGAGCCGTTATAATTTCCTATAATCCGCGGTGGAATTTTGTTTTAAAAAATTGGGACACGAGGAGAGGGACATCCACGTCGTAATCGAGAGCCGCGAAAGAGAAGCGCGGCTATCGCAGAAAAATTCTCCGAACAATTCCATTGAACAGCATCGAGAGCACGTGACCTCTTGCCCTTACTCTGTCTCTCATCGATTGACGCTCCGATAGACGCGATGAATCATTCCTGTGTGTCGTAATACTTACTACGAAACGCAATGCGAACATCGCCGATAACTAAGAACAATGGGGAACGAAAAGTAACACATCGCGCGGCACGATGATATCCACGCGTGTTCACTCGTAAATGGAGTTTTATATTGATATCGAAACCACTCGGTCGAAACTCATTCATAAAGCCGCATTCAATGTTAAATGATTCACCGTATAACCGTGAAAAGCAGGCTACTAGAAGACGCAGAAGCATTCACGCAATCCACGCTGCGTTTATTATCTGACGGTCTTCGTTTTATCAATCGTTCGGTCCGAGTCGCCGATGAAATATCTCCCACGACTGGAGTTTCGACACCGTAATATTTCTCTTCCCTTTCTCGATACCCTGCGTGTCACCTCGAGGAATGCACGATCATCATCATCATCATCATCATCATCATCATCATCATCATCATCATCATCATCATCGTAGAGCGTCTTTGTGACTCGACCAACTTGGATCTCTCTAATCAAAACTAGCTGGCGTCGTTGGATCGATGAATTCCACGAACATCTATGCTTCCCTCTGATCCCTTCACGAAGTTTTTCCAGCTAACCCTCGTTAACAAAAACCCTCTGGCGAACCTCCCATGGCGCGGCATCGTGGCGAGTTCGACGACACGATGATAACCGTCACAACTCGACGGGTTGAAGCTCGTAGCGTCGATCTCGCGAGCGTGGAAAGTGAAAATATTAGCCTAACTGAGTGAGTGAGATCTAACTGGAGGAGTGAAACGTTCCCCCGATATTTCAACGAGGCGACCAGGGCTTCCGCCTATTATTGGAATAATAAACTGTGCTCTATGGGCGCAATTACGTGAAATTATACCCGGCGACGCGTTCGCATGGCCAAGTTGGAAACACGACGGACACAAGACAGTCCGAGGGACGAGGGAGAGGAAGGAAACCGTGGTGCACGATTTTCGCCGAGTGTACGCGAGCCGAAGCCAGCGTTCAACGGTATTTATAGACGTCCAGACAGAGAAAATGCCTCGGAGAAAAGAGAGGGTCCGTGCTTCCCCGTACTCGGCTGAATTAATAACTGTCGAGGAATTAATGAAAATGAAACAACAAACGCGCCTGATAATCGTCGCCGGGATAATCACGCGGCGGCTTCTTCGATCTGACGAGTCTGTCGAGGACACGTCGATCAGACGGGCAAAGTTACGAGAAGTTGGGAGAAGTTTGGTCGAATCGGTGTTTCGTTTTTAGAGATTGCTTCATTCATTGTTTTCTTTGATCCGTTTCCCAGGTTTCCTTCGAACCGGCTACCAGTCGACGAGTCGAAAATAATCGTGCTGCTTTGTGAGACGTCTATTAATAAAAGAGAACGCGTAAATGGAGCAAAAACCGAGAGAGGGAAAGCTCGTTGAAACTGAAACTCCAACTGCCGGCGGAGTTAGAGCCAGCCATTTGACTGGCGTTCCGCGCCATTTGAACGTGTCACATCGACTGTGAAAGCCTACCGTGAACATTTTTCATCGCCGCTTCGAATCGGTAATCGAGAGATCGGTCGAATGCCGTCGAAACTCGCCTTTAAATGGAACGGGAGTAAAAAGAAAAGAAAAAAAAAAAAAGAAAAAAAACAGAAAAAAGAAAGAAAAAAGAAAAGAGAAAAATGGTCCCACGATCGCAACGATCGGTGGTTCGAGCGTGCCACCTGGACCCCCGATAAAACCCTTTCGCAGCGGTCGCCGAGCGTGTCGTTCGCTCGTTCTTGACGCGTGAAGCCGCAGAGAAAAATCTGGCCGATGCAGTCAGCTTGATGGCGAGACGTGGTTGAAGCTTTTTTTTCTTCGGCACCGTAGGCACCATGTGCGGGTGCTGCTGCAGAGAGCTCATGGACCTTGATGGGCTTGGCAACCATGGCAACCATGGTACGACGCAGCGTTGCCACGAGGTGAACGAACACGTGAATGCAAAAGAGCTGTGTACTGGAGCTTATTGGTCCTTGAACTAGCAACAAACAAATGTAACCTGTAAACGTGGCGCAATGACCAAGATAAAGACTTCTCTCTGTCTCTCCTGTTCTGTTTCTCCTTCTTCTTCTTCTTCTTCTGCTTCTTCTTTTTCTTCTGTACAACATGTCTCAACTCGGATTGATAAAGGGAACTCTCGTCTTTTTCGATCGTCAAAACGGCCTTGAACCTCGACAACCTTGACCTATGCGGTATGCCAGGATAGAAACATGCTGTCCGCGTGGCCGAAGAAAAATCCAGCGATGGCGAACTGTCTTTGCATTTCTTAGAAGGCACACGTTTCACTGTCGGGAATCTTGCAACCTTTGGGATAAAAGATGTGAAGCCCTTCCCTTCTACGACGGAGCTCATGTCAGTTCATACAACTGGAGCTCATTGATTTTTCGATGATTTCTTATTCGAATAGTAGAGAACCTCGCGTACTGATATACGTGAACTTTATCGCAACGTGTACATTTTAGTTAGAGCTTATTTATCGAATTATTTCATATATAAACGTGACCGTGTATTATTTTAATGAAATCATCGAACAGAATTGTACTATACTATTCAATTTTCTATGAAACTCCAAATTACAATATATCAGTAGTACAACGAAGTTCTATTCAGAGGTTGACATATTCAGAGCTTAACACTAAACGTATCGGTCATTTGACCCCTTATGAATAAACGTTGATTTTTAGAAAGAAATTCTTCATTTATTAAAGGATATATAATAATTCGCAACAGAATTTCTGATTTCTAATAAAATAATCAAACTTATATTTACATATGACTGGTTTCTCCTTCATACATTTTCCGCAGACAAATTTTTTGCAAGTTTGAGTGGTTTTATTACCCGTGCACAATCTTGTTGACATTTTCTTCGTAATTGGGAAATATTGCTTGATGTTCCTTGTTATAGGTTTTTCTTTCCTTCTTCGAGAAATTCGTGATACTCTGTGGCTCGTTCATCTGCTAATTGTAACAGAAAACGCTGTCTTGATATCTTTGTTCCATTTGTTTCCCGATAGAGAGAGTATGCATTGATTCCTCGTGTACGTTCAGTGGCCATAGTTTAACGTTAATATTAACACTAAACGTACCGGTATTTTACATATACCTAGCTTACCATAAGGGGTCGTTTGACTCCTTATGAGTAAATGTTGATTTTTAGAAAGAAATTCTTCATTCACTAAAGGAAATAATTCGCAACATAACTTCTGATTTCTAATGAAATAATCAAACATATATGTTTTTATTTAAATAAAAAAAATAATCAATTAATTGCACTTTTTACATATGACTGGTTTCTCCTTTATACATTTGTCCGCAGACAAAAATTTTTTTTTGCAAATTATACAAGTTTGAGTGGTTTTATTACACCGTGCACAATCTTATTTGACATTTTCTTCGTGATTGGGAAATATTGCTTGATGTTCCTTGTTATAGATTTTTCTTTCCTTCTTCGAGAAATTCGTGATACTCTGTGGCTCGTTCATCTGCTAATTGTAACAGAAAATGCTGTCTTGATATCTTTGTTCCATTTGTTTCCCGATAGAGAGAGTATCCATGCATTGATTCCTCGTGGACGTTCAGTGGCCATAGTTTAACGTTAATATTAACACTAAACGTACCGGTATTTTACATATACCTAGCTTACCATAAGGGGTCATTTGACTCCTTATGAGTAAACGTTGATTTTTAGAAAGAAATTCTTCATTCACTAAAGGAAATAATTCGCAACATAACTTCTGATTTCTAATGAAATAATCAAACATATATGTTTTTATTTAAATAAAAAAAATAATCAATTAATCGCACTTTTTACATATTACTGGTTTCTCCTTCATACATTTGTCAGCAGATACAAATTTTTTACAAATTATGCAAGTTTGAGCGGTTTTATTGCACAATCTTATTTGACATTTTCTTCGTGATTGGGCTGAAATATTGCTTGGGCTGCTTGATGTTCCTTGTTGTAGGTTTTCTTTTCTTTTTTCAAGAAATTCATGATACTCTGTGACTAGTTCATTTGTTAATTGTAACAGGAAACACTGTTCTTGATATCTTTGTTCCATTTGTTTCCCGATAAGAGTATTCATGCATTGATTCCAGCTAAATCCAGGATATTAAATAATACGTTTATTGCATTTGGATTTGACGCTGTATTTTCGCGCCATTTGGTGCAACCACATCGACGCCAATAGTTATTATAACGACTAATTGTTTCGGTTGTTCGTTTTCTATTGTTTTTGATTTTGACGCATTTATGTCTCGTAACTTAGTATCGTAACTTTTTTCGTTGGTTTTGATTTATAAATTTAGTCAGAAAAATACGTAAATTTCATAAGGGATTGTCAAATGACCCCTCGCGATACGTAAGGTATGCAAAGAATTTTCCTCGGTGAAAAATAAGCTAAGAGAAAAACAGAAAGCGAGAAATTGAATAATCAGATAATGTAAGAATTTACAGAAAGTCAGATCAGCGAAAGAAATATCAACGAATGTACGATTTTAAAGTGAATTTTGAAAAGGGGTCATTTGACCCCGCTTGGCACGTTTAGTGTTAAATAATCCATATCGGAATGAAATTTTCGTGAATGCTTAAAAAATGCTCCCGTTAATTGAATTCGAAAATCATAGATGACGAAAATAATCTAATTGTTAGAATACAAAGTATACTAGTGTGTATTTGTTCCTGTTGTCGGTAATAGTTTCAGATAAATCGTGTTCCATTGTAATAGCAGTTTGCCAGTTCTCTCGATCGTCTATGATTCCTCGTCCAAATAATAGAAGTTTACATACAGATAGAACGGATTTCACGCTGCGGTAGTAGAAACTCAGTTACTCGGTCATTAACTAAAATTTCGCTTCAATGAATGGAGTTTCTCACACCCTGTCTCACACCGTGAAACTGTTACCAACGAGAACAGGTTCAACTTTTCTGAGATACATACATACATACATACATACGTACGTACATACACGCGAGCAAGATCGGCTCGGACATAACGTTTCGTTAGTTTACTAGCTTCCGGAGCACTAAGACGTTCAAGCCGGTTTCTACGTGAAACAGTGAGCTATTTTTCAGATAATTCGTTATTTGCAAATAATCGTTTCGGCTCGGCCTACGATTTACAGAGCGACGAGAACATTGTCCAATTTAAGGCCGTGCCAGACGATACCTCGATATCCGGTTTTTACCGTCACACCCAGGGGATCTTGAAAAGTAACGCGCTCGACTCGTCGACAATTTGACAGACGGATTGACACACCGCGGTCGTGTAACCTTCGTCGTTCGACGTTGCACATGATTTCTCGCCGATCTATTAAAGAGGCTCATTTTAGAGTCGATGAAAGATGATATTCAAATTGTGATCTGCCAGAAAATTGCGGTGAAATAAATACGATACGGCTGAATGAAATAATGAGATTGTTGCGATAATTACTGTGTTCGATAATCACGCTGAAATTCTATTAATAAGCAATGAGCTTTCAAAGATACGTCTAGGATATGTAATATACCTAAATCATATAAGTTACAACGAGCTAAGTGATACAGTGTCATAGTATCATCTGGTTCCTTTTGCTCGTTGTACCACGGTATAATAAATTTCGACGAAAAATCAAGCATCGTGCTGACTCTAACTTTCAAACAGAAGTCTAAAGTTCAAGAAAAGGGACTTGCTAGAAATTTTATTGCAATTCCAGTTCTTGAAACAGATATCCTCAGATATTTTCGTCTATACAACTTGGTCTTGGTATTATCATTATCGTGTAATTAATTTTTTTTCCCCCGAGGGCTGAAGAGGAGATTATAAAATTAGTAATGTAATTTTCTTATACATTGATGATGTATCATCTTCCATAAGGAGAATAAGAAACTTGGTAAAAAAAAATAATAAATTATCAATGTGCAGAACTTGTTGTTCTTCTAGCAAAAAGATAATAAATTATCAATATATAAGAAAATTACGTTACTCGAAGAGAATACCTATTAACATCATCATTATTGACATGAGAACGAAATGAGCAGTTATTAGTCGTTCGAAAAAAAAGTGCTTATCAATGTACTCTCAATCTTGTTATTACTCAGACATATATATATATATATATATATATTAGATTAATATTTTATTTATATAAGATTAATATTTTTGCATACGTGTCTAGCGCCTAAGTGATTAACACTAGAACTACCACACCAGTCAAAATGACTGGTTTATACAATTTTATTTTAAAATTTCTATTTCACGTTACAATTTTTCTCCCCGCAACGATGCAATGACTTTTACAGTGATAACTAAAGAAATAATATAATGAATTTTATTTTATTTTTATTTATTAGACATCAAAATAATTTTGGTAGAAATAACTTCGTCTTAACTGTCGGTAGTTCTAATGTTAATCACTTAGGCGCTAGCTCAAAGCGAGCGACTTTGTTAACGTCGTTTGTCAAAAAAATGACCTAAAAACTTGTCTGTAATAATGTGTGACTCACAACCTATTCACTTATCTATCCAACCCAGAGGTTTCCAGGCTACGACCCTCAGAGAGAGAGATATACAACTATACCTAAGCAGTTGTTCCATCCCCTAGCGCAGTTAATACACTTCTGCGAACCGAACAGCTTGTAATCTGCCGTGTGATCTAAATAAACTATGCACTACGATAATTAAAACAATACTTTCCTATTCCACGTTTAGAAATATGTAAATTTCATTCGTGCAATATCCTAACGTAATTAACTTTTCTTACGTGTATATACTTTTACTCGAGATAGACTACGATAGAGAAGCGAAAATAGAAAAGTGAATTTTTCCTAAAAAAAAGCAAAAACTAGAAGGTTTGCTCATTTCGTCAATTTAAGAGTAAAAAGAAAATTAACTTCAAGTTAGTAAGCTTTGCCAGAAGACTAAAGATCTCATTCTCGCTTACTCTCGTGTAAATTCTAAGTCGTTCTCGGAAATCGAACGACTTAGAACTGTCAAATTGCAAAGAAAATCCTCTTGATTCGACGACCCGACGTCGTGCAACTGTCGCAACGAAAGCGTGCGTCGATCTCGATTACGCGACCCGACGAGATAATAGAGAAACGAAAAAAGGAAAAAAGAGAGAAAAAAAGATAGGGAAAGAGACGATTAATTATAGGATGTTATCGCGCAGGAATGGAAAATAGCGCAATCGGCACTGATAACACAGCTGAAAACGAGATGCAAACGTACATTTATATCAGCCGTTACGTATTAATTAAACCGCTTTGCACACAGGGCATTGAACGGTTGACTGCTCTTGTCTCCTCGAATAATGCCTGTGCTTATAACGATATTGATTCGTTAGTGGTCACGGATGACCGATCAGCTCTGCGAACTTTGAAGACAACCCATCGCGTCCCATCCGTATAATACTCGCTTCACCTCGCCGATTAACGCCGTCCGTTGAAAGGCCGGCTTTCTCCGCGCGTTCTTTATCAAGATTCATGTGTCAAAAATTTTCCCATTAGAGAGGTGCTTTGAAAAATTATATCGCACAGCAGGTGTGGGCAAAGGTATTCCAAAGGCTACGCAAGACTACGTGTTTCTAAGAAATGGATCCAATTACCAGCGTTACACACGAACGAACGATGGCTGCAATACCAATCTCTATTTTCTCTCTCTCTCTCTCTCTCTCTCTCTCTTTTTGCGATTTCTTTCGAAGCCTCGCGAGCACATTTTCCAACTTGACGTAATTAGCCGCCTATCGAGAAGTTATTTCTCGCGCAGTGAGATATATCTCGATCGCTGCGACTCTGATAATGACGCTATTCAAGAGAGAGATTTCTTTCAATTTCGTTGGATATCGCAGAGAAACTTTCACTCGAACTCACTGCGTACTCGTGCGAAACTCGAGCTCGATATGGAGCAAACGTTGCTGCAATATCTTCAGCTTGCAACGCACTCCGAAAAACTCGTCGTTACGTCCCTGAATTGATTTTTTTCAAATATTCGAAATCTAAGTAATAAATCTGTCTGCTAGCAGTACGTTTCTTTATCTTTGCGTAAGCGTCGAAGCTTATTTAAAAGCACGTACAAAGGCACTTTGTACATTGCTTTTCCATTAAGCGGTATACGTTAAACGGCAATTACAGAGAGACAATGGCAGTTGCAGGGACATCCACTCCATAACGCGACGATATGACTCTGGCTTGTCTAATTAAGCAAGGACACGAGCTTAAAATTAACCACTCGGAGCGGTAGCGAACCGAGACCGACTCGTAATTTTAGGGCAGATCGTGCCATGCTCCGTGACATCATCATCCCGATACTCGTTATGAGACATGCTATGCATGTATGTTTATGTACATAACACACACATATGTGCACAAAGAAATCGTGCGAACGAGAGAGACCTGCAGAGTGACATCATCGCCTCTCTACGATGGGGTTCGCGTGGTCCCGTTTGATCGATGATTGCCAGCGTCCTTCGAAAATAGATTCGTCTTTTCCGAATCGGTAACCGAAATCGTAACACGACACCGATAAATACATATTGCCTTTCGAAGATGGCGGCGCATGCGGCTTAACGATCGATGAAATCATCGCCGATGCTCCGTAAAGACCCCCATAGACGTTGAGAAACAGCTACGATGCGTGCATCACTGATGCAAGCATACTATTAAGAAGCAAGGAATCACTGATGGAGGAATAGACTTCATTAGTTGGACAAAGAAAGTCCTGTGATAATAAACCTAACGTTACTATCGCTAAGATTGGAGCTAGAAGACGATCCGACATTTTAAAATACTTGCACCAAACTGAAGAATCGGTAGGAGGCAAGCTGATTCTAAAACATCAACTGATGTTTCATGAAACTTAGGAGTTGACGCGTGCATCACTGATACAAGCATACTACTGAGAAGCAAGGAATCACTGATGGAGGAACAGACTTCATTAGTTGGACAAAGAAAGTCCTGTGATAATAAACCTAACACTACTATCGCCAATATTGGAGCTGGAAGACGATCCAACATTTTAAAATACTTGCTTCAACTGAAGAATCGGTAGGAGGCAAGCTGATTCTGAAACATCAACTGATGTTTCATGAAACTTAGGAGTTGACGCGTGCATCACTGATACAAGCATACTACTGAGAAGCAAGGAATCACTGATGGAGGAATAGACTTCATTAGTTGGACAAAGAAAGTCCCGTGATAATAAATCTAACGTTACTGTCGCTAATATTGGAGCTGGAAGACGATCCGACATTTTAAAATACTTGCTTCAACTGAAGAATCGGTAGAGTGGAGGCAAGCTGATTCTGAAACATCAACTAATGTTTCATGAAACTTAGGAGTTGACGCGTGCATCACTGATACAAGCATACTACTGAGAAGCAAGGAATCACTGATGGAGGAATAGACTTCTAACACTATTTGAACAAAGAAAGTTTCGGATTTTGCTAATCCTCGTCTGTCTGTTTATTTCCTGGTTAAGTGTCACTCGGGATCTTGCTCACCAACTGAACCGTGACTCTGATTCTTGCATCAAAACTCCATCAGTGATTTCTTGCTTTTCAGTAGTATGCTTGCATCAGTGATGCATGCATCGTAGCTGTTTCAACGTCTATGGGGAGGCCTTAAAATACGCATCTTTTTCCGAAAACAATTTGCATCTCCCCCTCTGAGGCGAGCCGATTGTTGCCGTAACGACGATGTTCTAACATTGAACAGCGTCATACCTATGTACGTATTCGAATATACTTGACCCACTTGATCGGGTGTTGCAAGTGAATGAGGATGTTCACGCTTAGCATCGGAACGAGGATGTTCATACTTAAGCTCGTCGGTAAATCAGACGATCCAGGCAAATGCTTGGCGATCGTTGCTTTGCGTGCAGGACAATGGACAGGTGTTTCTAATTTTAGAGAAAAAAAAAAAAAGAAAAAAGAAAAAAATGGAGGAAAAAGAGAAGAAATCACGCCATCGAGTATTTCCTGCGTACACACGTACGTTGAAGTCTCGACACGTTCTGAATGATAACGCTTGACGATTTAATGACATTTTTATCTCGATGAATCGTTACGTGAAAACCAAGATACAACTTACCGTTGTATGTGTACACACGAGCGGTACGAAAGAGCGGAAGTGAAGCCAACCGTTTCGTATTAGTAATTTACGACAATACTATCGACCTACATTCTACCGAGGACAGGGTGGAAAACGATGGTAAAAAAAGCAATGACGACGGTGGCCATTGATGGTGGTGGTGGTAGTGGTGGTGGTGACCGTTTTCCGATGGTGGTTTAAGCGGAAACTGTAAATTTTCGTCAACGAGTAATTCTGATTCCAGCAGTCCACGGGTGAAAATAACATTGCCTCGTCGAAAACGGCTGGCTCGTCAAGTTTATAGGGTGACGTCACTTGCCCACCATCTGTAGGGCACTATATTTCGTTGAGCCTTTACGCCTTCTTTTTGCCCGAAATCCTGCTCGCCAGCGTTCTCTCTCTCTCTCTCTCTCTCTCTCTCGCGTCTCGTGTGTTCGCCGATCATCGTCCGGTTTTATCCCGGTGTTTCTCGTGCTCCCACAGTTCGACCGTGCCCACCAACTTTTTACCACGATCGATTCAATTACGAAACTCTCTCTCTCTCTCTCTCTCTCTCTCTCCTCTTTTCTGTCTGGCGGTACGCACGGTTGTTGCACATTTTGCGGTAATTATAATCGCGTAAAGAAAAAAAGAAAAAAAAGAGAGAGAGATCGCAGCGAACGGGTCGAAACGGGTCTCGGCTCTTGTTAATTAACTCGTCACGAACAGATGGTACAGAGAGGGAAAAATACAGTACATCGCGGTTCTCATAAAGAGACGGGATTATGCAAAACAGCCTCTAATATCAATTTCGAATGTAACAGGTCGCGAAACAAGAACGAACGAACGAGAACGACCGTTTCTAACGTCCCCTCATTATTTCGGGACGTGATGAGAGACGAGAATACTTGACCCCCTACCTGACCTTCCTCAATTGCCATGAGATAATGCAACACCCATAACCCCCCGCCTCGTTTTCCTAGGAACTTTTTAACCACCTACGTGGGCGTGGAACAAGGGACTCGCGATCACGTTGCGAGCACGAAAATATACGTCTTTTGTATTCCGTTAGCGCGACGTCACAATTTCACTCGCTAGGTGTTTTTCACACATCCGTGAGAAACGATCCGCACCGTCGAACGCCATTCCGCCGATGATTAATCGCGCCGCGGAAGAAACGTGACGGTTTTCGCGAGATTATCGTTGCGTTTAACCGTACAAACAATCACGCTTCCGACAATCGCGATGGTGGTTCGCGAGACCTCGGAGTGATTAATCGCGGGAAAACGGTTTCAGAATTTATTAATCGCCCGATTCATTGTCCTCTCGCTCGGTGTAATTTCGCGTTTGAAAAGGAAGAACGAGGAAGAACGATCTCGCGATCGATCGATTGTCGTAGAATGCGTGAAACAAGAAACGATCGATCGATCGAGGAGTATTCGAAAGCGTGTGCCGGTTTATCGTTGGAAACGATCCTGCTTGTCGTAGCGTTCGATTTGTCGGACGTCACCGAGAATGGAAGAGAGCAGTCGAGGGTCGAGAGAGCCAGACTACTCTCTCTCTCTCTCTCTCTCTCTCTCTCTCTCTCTTTCGGGCCGACGAGCAAGAAAACCGTCTCATCGTCTCGCCTAATAACGGTTCTAGCGTCAAAGCAGCCAGCGTTGCTTCGTGATTTCAAAGGCTGCACAGGCAAGCAGGCAGAGAGAGAGAGAGAGAGAGAGAGAGACCCGGAGAGTGGCGTAGCAGCAATCGTGAAAGCCCGCGCCGGGGGAGAACGAGAGGAGAGAAGACGGCGAGATGAAAGGATACTGCGGTGCAGCAATTGCGCGTACGTTTCCAGCAGTTGACCTATTCAACTCTCTATTAGATGGGCAACGCCGAATTTTAAACGGCACCAACACACCCGGCTGCCCTCACGAAATCACACGTGTTTCGTATTTTCCGCGCAACCAGTTACTGCCCCCCTCCTCCCTTTAAACCGCGGACAAAGGCTACACGGTTCTGCGAACGGGTTTTAGCAGAGGAGATTAAGGTAGAAAACCAGCAATGAAACGTGGATTACAAAGGGAGGAATTGGTTCACGATTTGCATTTTGTAATTCAGGCTAAAATACAAAGATATATATATATATATATATATATATATATATATATATATATATTATAAAGAAAACGAAAACAAAACAACAAATGATAAATACAAGATAGACAACTCAAACAACAATAATTCGAATAAACTTAAACGACACGATTAATATACAGCAAAAATTACTCTTTTGACCACACTCATTCAACACTCTTTTTCGACTCTCTCCAGACTCGCTCGACTTTCTTCTTTCCTTAAAAAAAAAGAAAAGCGTTCAGTGCCAACGCTGTGCCTCTCACGTCACATTCATACTTTTCATTCACGCATCTTCAGCACACAGGCCATCTATTAAAAGTAAAAGTAACTAAATATATAACTATACACAATGATTTCGATACTACGATATATATATATATATATATATATAAAGCTATTTACTTAGCATTACAAGCAGTTGCAGTAGACTCGTGAATTTGTGAACGTCTACTTTAACGCAAGAAGTCAAACTGACTGGTTTTACAATTTTATTTTGAAATTTCTGTTTCACGTTGCATGCTTTTTTCCGCAATGATGTAACGACCTTTTGCAGCGATAACTAAAGGAATAATATGTAATGAATTTTATCTTTATTTATCAGAAGTGAAAATAATTTTGTATCACGGCTACCAATGCCAAAGTCAAAGTACTCTTGTAAAAGAGTCCTACAATCTCGTTTATCGAACCCGAATTAATCAGTTTCGTACACGTTTTTAGAATTTATACTGCTATCGGTCGAGCACGATAACGGTGATAATTATCAGGAAAATTGCGCATTTTCTTTACTAATTGACGACCATATGCGTGAACGTATATCTTGCACGGAATTAGAAGCTTCCCGAGTTTTGGGCAAAAAATTTGGAATTTTGTATGCACGGGGAGCAACGAAACAAAAAATTTGAAGCTTTCATACTTATGAAACGGAAAATGGGGAACAAACTTCTTTTCCAACACCATGAAATGATTTTACCAAAATATTGAGATTCATTCGCTTTGATAAAAAAAAAAAAAAGTGATGGAAGTCAACGTTTGCTTCGATATCAGCTGTATGGGATAACTTTATTCAAAACAGTCATGTTCAAAATGTTACGACTGGCAAACAACTCTTTACATCTACTGCCAGATGCAGATTTATTCGATATTTGCCGAATAAACAAATTTGGTATTAACTGCATCACACAACGTGGGATTTCCTTTGTAAGAAAGTAATAAATCAATAAATATAAAAATATTCTATTATTACGTTTTCTTTTTTTTTTTAAGACCAGTCACTTTGACTTTTTTTGGTAAAAACAGTTTTAACTGTCGATGGTTCTAGTGTCAGTGTTAACACTAGAACTACCACACCAGTCAAAATGACTGGTTTTACAATTTTATTTTAAAATTTCTATTTCATGTTACAACTTTTCCCCCGCAATGATGCAATTACTTTTACAGTGATAACTAAAGAGATAATATAATGAATTTTATTTTATTTTTATTTATTAAATAATTAAAAGTCAGAATAATTTTAGTTGAAATAACTTCGTCTTAACTGTCGGTAGTTCTAGTGTTAATAACGATGAGTGTATCTCTCGAGAGGAAGCAAAAACTTCTCGATTACAATATTCGTGAGTTTTCATCAACTCGAAATGTTCAGTCGAGCAGTGTAATACGTCATAAAGATTTCTTGTCACATTTTTCATACATTTCGACCAAGTGTTTCATAAGTATACTTGAATAAATCCTAGAATTTGAAAGGGAAATTAGAGGGAAGCGAGTTCGCGGGAGCTGCTGAAAACATACGGCCTTCAACGAGTGCGCTTAATCGAGGACACCGTCGATTGTCATCGTGGAAAAAAAAAAAAAACGGAACGTTTTATGTAAAACGAACCCAAGGTCCCTGGAAGTAACCGAGCGCATTAGACGAGATAACGAGAAAATGGTATAACACGAGAGGCTGCCGTATATACCTCTGTAAACGTTGTCGATCTAACCTGGTAACAATGGATGTCACAGCGGTTTCCTTGCCGCCATTACCTGCTGGCTGCTCGTTGTACGCGTTTCACGGTGAACAAGATGGTGTTCGCGGTCACGTGGAATTCCATGCGTAAATTTGCCCGATGCAAAGTGGAACTCCCGTGGATAATTTAATATCCGAGAAACGTTTACGGTTGCCGGGGAGAGAACACAATAACCCAGTATGGGATTAAAGCTGACAGGCGTTGCGCATCCCAGCACTTGATTGTATGCGATGTATTTCGACTTGTTGTTGTTGTTGTTGTTGTTGTCTACCGACCGGACAAGTATCTAGGAGGAGAGGAAGAAGTCTCTCTTGACTTCTCTTGACGAAGAAAAAGAGAAACAGACGAGGCACCCACTCCACTCTAATCCGACGTAATTAAGAGCAGTGGGCCTTAAAGAGCCTGCCGCGCTTGTATTTAATGTTTCGAGCATGACTTTTTAATTTACTACCCCTAGATGAGATAATGAACCTTTACGGTTCCAGCAAGTACGAAAGTCTCTGCGCTACGTTTGAAACTCTTTGAGGAAATGACTTTGAGTTTCGTGACTAGCGAGAGGCTAGATTCAAATTGGGAAGAGAGAGAGAGAGAGAGAATTTAATGAAAGTGATTCCGAGATTTGTTGTTACGGGCGCGTTTGAAAGTAAATGAAAATGACAATTGTAACGCGTGCTTGGTATTTTACTTTGAATTTACGTACGTGGCAATTTAACACTAGGTTTACCATGAGTTGACATATACCTATTTCTACCAAAGGGGTCAAAATGAAATGGAAGTCACCAATGTTCATGGTAACCATGGTAACCATTCATGGCACTATGAGAGGCCAATGTTCAAAGTATTTCAAAAAACCCACCTTTTCCACGTAAATGGTGTCAAATAGGGTACTGTAATGATAATAAGACTATCATCATTTGTAATATGTGTAAAAAATATGTATGCGGAATGTGCACTCTGAAGAAAACTACGTTTGTAAGAAACGTGGCGCCTCATAACCAGATATATAATAATCATTTTAATATTTTATGTTAAAAATAATTATTAATAATTATTTTTATTTCTATTTCAGATTCTATTACACTTATAATTATTATATACTTCTTATATTTACTTTAATGTAGGTTTATTTTATTATTTTTCTTTCCAAATATTCTGTTTATACTTGTTAGTATTATTATAGATGTTATTATCATAATTATATTATTGTATTTTTTATAGTTGGCATTAAATAGTTGTAATTCCATAACCTTAAATTCTTTCTATAAGACAGTAATAAATTAATAAACAAAAAAATATTCTGTTTTTACGTTTTTTTAAAGACCATTCATTTTGACTGGTTTTTTGGTAGAAGTAGCTTCGTTTTTTTTTTCGGTAGTTCTAGTGTTAATTGGAAAAGAATATAAATTGACCTATCTATCATGGAGTTAAAGTAGAAAAAAACGAACCTCAATGAAATTACCTCAGTTACAATAATTAGTTTTTATTATTTTTTTTTTCTTTTATTTTTGATATCTTCTTGAAGGAAATTAACGAAAAGTTTCCTCAGAGGGGCGTCAAAATGACTCCCCCTTGGTAAACCTAGCGTTAAACTCGCCTGTTTGAAAGCAAGAGCCTAACCGATTACGACATAACAGACTGGCACGTGTAGTTCTGCTTTAAATGTAATACTTGGAAATTCAATTCAAATCGGCGACGCGCTTTAATATGTATGCGAATCTTTATGTAGGAATGATTAACCTGCGAGGTTAAGGCCACTTGAATGTTACGTTTAATGCCAAGGACGGTTGAAGGTTGTCTCGTGCATGGTAATACTGCTTTATGGTTGGTGGAAACTTGCTTTATGGTTAGTTGGACGTTGTTCGATGCTTCGGAGGCACTTGTCTAGTCCAAGTACTCCCTGTTGAAGTGTTTCCAGCACGGGCAGTGCTAAAACTGTTCCAATTAATCCACCTTGTTCGTTGAAAAACGAACGTTACAACGTTGTTTCGGAAATAGATTTGAAAAAAAAGAAAAGAACGACAACACGACAGCGTGTTGTGTCGCGTGAAACACGATTCGTTCACGGATATACCTATATAAATCTCGATTAACCGAAACGACGATAAAACTACACCGCAGTTTTTTCTCTGACAGTGATTAAAGAAGAAAGAAAAGAAAAAAAAAAATTCCATGTTTCGAGATGCACGGCGAAAAAATGATCCGAGCGATTTGACCACGGCATTAGGTGCTAAACACGAGTGTGTCACGATAACGCAAACACGGTATTTCACAGATAATTTCATTCGTTAACCCCCGTTAGATTGGTCCATTTATTTTCATCTGCTGCCGACGAACGTGGAGCCAGAAACGAAATACATAGTTAGGTCGACCAGCGAATAAGATACTCCAATTAATTGTAATTATGTTCCCTTCATCGATCTTCGCGCCTCTCGATAACAACCACATCCACGTGCTACGACGATGTTCGCTTTAACCAAGAAGAATGAGTAATTACTTCTCCTGTGTCCTCTCTTTCCCTCTAATATCCTGTACGTCGAAAAACGACAAAGCAATTCGTGTCAATATCATTACATAAACATGATCTTTTTTTTCTTTCTTTTCCATCAGTTTAATATCTCAAGTGACACAGAGAGAGAGAGAGAGAGAGAGAGAGATCTGGTTATCGACGAGAGTAATAACGCGTATCGCTAATTATGCGTTAAGCCGCGTTCGGGCCACAACATGCCGGCAATAACGCCGTCGTCTTATCGTCGACGAAGGAACGGGGCCAAGTCGTCGCGAGCATTCCGCGAACGCCAGTTCTCGCGGACGTTGGCTACGACAGAGTGGATTTCTTCGATAACTAAACCAAGTTAATCTGAATGGATCCGTTGCATTCGAAGAAACACAAGCGATTGAATCACGGATTCGCTTGGTTAACAAACGGCCGACGACCAGAGAGGCCTGGCCTCTATACATATACGTCAAAGGGAGGGGGGGGGGAGGAACGTAGACGAGGGGGAGGGTCGATATCAGTTGGGAAGGCTTAGACGCTTCCCGTAATTAAAATGAGAACGCGACGTTTGAATTCTGGTCGAGGATGAAACGAAACGGAAATAGCTGGAGGAATAGACAAGAGGGGACGTGTCATTAATAATAGTCCAGTGACTTCACTCGTGACTGACATTCCTTTTCTTCGCGGTGAGGGAAATCATTCGCTGGAGAACGAGCTACAATACTCTCTCTCTCTCTCTCTCTCTCTGCTTTTACTTTTTTTTAATTTTTATTTCTCTGTTTGTTTCTTTCTTTCTTCTTGCGCGTGTATGTCGAACCACCGGATTATAGCCATCGAGTGAAGCTATCGATTCTTCTTCCGTTGAAGACACCGAGAGACAGAGAGAAAAGAGAAAAAGAATAAAAAAATAAAAAAAAAATGAAAGGTGGGGTCGAGTAACTCGTTCTTCATCGAGTAACTCGTCTCTCACGCATAGGAAAGAAGACAGACGATTCGGCCGGATATCGGCGACCGCAGTGTCTGAGAGAGCGGCGAGAGCTTTTGTTGCGGTCGAAGAATGAATTTGTCAACGTCCGTTTTGTGCGGCACACACGGCTGACATTCTTTGATGCAAATCGACTTCCCCGTTGACAAAGGAACATAACGCGCGGGGAAAATGGAAAGCTCCAAGGCAAGTCTCAACGATAAAGAGTAATAGCTTTTCGTGTCGAGAGACGCGCGATTGTGTGCGAATCGAATCACCTTCGTCTCGATGATCATCGAGCTTTATGTGTAACAAAGCTTTCACGTTAACTCCTTGGATACCGATAGCGGTGATCGCTAATACAATTTACGAGGTTTTAATAACGATTAGTAGATCACTGAAATTGTGTTTCTTCGCTCTGCAGTTTCAGCAGTTTACGGGAAAACTTTCGCAACGTTTCATTTGCAATTCAAATTCCTGTCGAATTGCTTGATGTATCGAGTGTCACTTGTTCCAGCGATGCTCGAAAGGTACGACGGGATTGAAAATTGCATCGAACGACTTGCATATCTTCGCTGGAATTTTCAACTTCCATTGAAATTACGTCATTTGGATTTTTTTGAAATTTAAATCACGTGTATCTGTCTGATCTATCTCTCGTAATTGTGCTAACACCAGAACTACCGACAGTTAAGACGAAGTTATTTCTACCAAAATTATTTTGATTTCTAATAAATAAAAATAAAATAAAATTCATTATATTCCTTTAGTTATCACTGTAAAAGTCATTGCATCATTGTGGGGAAAAAAAATTGTAACGTGAAATAGAAATTGTAAAATAAAATTGTAAAACCAGTCATTTTGACTGGTGTGGTAGTTCTAGTGTTAAACAGGCTGCCGGCGTCAGCTAATCGACGACATTCCAACTTTTTCTCGACCCGTAGACACAACCATTCATGATCGTCAGCTCTGAATTATTAAGAAACAAATATTATTAATAAATTGCGCAAGAGGCTCGATATCACTTCGATGGAACGTTATCACCAACGAGCGATTTAACCTTTGTTTCGTCTTCGGCCACTTCGTACATAAACTCAGTTGCGATCGGTTGCGAAGTCTCGATGACCATCTATTCGTGCTTGATTGATTACTTGATTGAGTACCTCCTTGCGATTAAACGAACAATACAACAAAAGGAGTGTAATTTTTTTCTTCTTTTCTTTCATTCGGGCCTGGTTCACCGTGTAAAATGAACAGTCACTTTGCTGAAAAATCTAACTGGGCATTTCGCAAATGGTAAAAGGTTTCACCTTTTGCCTCTCGGAATAACGGGATAAACGGCATGTCTGTAGAATCCAAAGCAGCACTGCTTGGGATCGTAACCGAACCTTGCTCGAAACTATTATCTCTCGTTACTTTAACCCTTTGACAGTGCAATAAAATAAAGAAACTCATCGAAGCGTCCTACATTTGACGAACTTGTCGGAATGAATCTCGGATCTATTTTCAAATATGATAAAATTCGCTCTACGAGAGATAGAGAGAAAGAGAGTCTTTACAGCTCGATAAATTATCCTCTTTATCCAAGCATTGCACGTTTAAAAAAATTCTCGTGACTCATTACGTTACAAACGATCACGGTCGTTTGTGTAAATCAACGGAGGGGAACATTTGGACAACTTTCGCTCGGGCAATCGTAATCTTGTCCCCGCGCGAAACCAGTCCTCTTTAATCGGCCCGTGTTCGCACCCTTCCAACAACGTTAGGATCAAATAGGTTTTCAATCCTTGTTAAAAAGCCAGAACCTGTCATTTAACATGGATAGAGATCAGGGAACGACGTAGAATGCTTTCAATACACTCGTGTTCGATTATTGTTGCTTCGAACGTTCTATCGACGATGGAGATGAATGTTATCGTAGTTAAAAGTAAGTGAGACAGAGCAGAGAGGAACGTTCATCGCGCAGCGATGAACACCAGAGAACCAAAATAAAAGCCTACATCGTTATTTCGCGTACCATTAGCTAATCCCTATTTATAAGAGATTATATGCTCGCTCAAGTATACGCACATGTGCGTATCGTGATCTGGATTAGAACGAAAAAAGACGAATGAAAAAGGAAGAGAAAAGAAAGAAATAAAGAAAGAAAAAAAAAAGAACGAGAGAGCCGTTCACATATGTGCAGCACGCGTAAAGCACACGCCGATGGTTTGAAACGGCGCGCATGAACGAAAACTATTAGCTAGACTAAAAATATCCGAAACGAACGGTTGAGATAAGTTCGAAGCTCTGAACCCCGATGACGTCTGGTGGGCGGTTTATTAATGGAGTCGGATTACTAGAAATCAAAATTATCGTATGGGTGTGAGCTCCAACGTGCCAAAGAATTTGATGACCCGGGAATTACAAGTTTTCCTCTGAATTACTTTTCAGAGCTATGCAATTGAACGATATTTTGAATGACAGACGTTAGAAGTATTAGACGCGTCAGATTAAATTGTCAGATACACACGCACGCAAATACAGCATTTGGAATTGTAAGACCGAGGATACATTTACATATTTTTCTGCTTTCAGGAAGCTTGAAGCATCTACTGGTAAAATGATTCGAATCTACTCGATCAACGTTTGATTGTACACACTTCGAAAGCTATTTATAAAGATTTTGAGCTTGTCTTAACACTAACCTTAGAACTAACCACACCAGTCAAAATGACTGGTTTATACAATTTTATTTTAAAAATTTCTATCTCATGTTACAACTTTTTCCCATTGCAATGATGCAATGACTTTTACAGTGATAGCTGAAGATATAATAATATAATGAATTTTATTTTATTTTTATTTATTAGAAATCAAGATAACTTTGGTTGAAATAACTTCGTCTTAGCTGTCGGTAGTTCTAGTGTTAATTAGATTGAAATCTCTTTAAAATATTACACTTTGATAATCGAAGCTTGACAATCGAGAACATTCGCGATTTTCGTAATTCCGCGTTTAATCAATGAAACTACGTCACTATAAACAGAAAAACAGCATGATTGCACTAGTTTCTGATCGGATTTCTGCAGTGACCCGTAATCCTGACCAATAACATTACGTAATTTCTCAGTCAATGATTGGAAGTATTGGAAAATTCACATAGAAAATATAAATGAGAGAAACAGAATAAACGGATTGTCCTTGTGAAACTATGATCCGAAACTAATACGTTCTTATATAATTTTTGCCTCGACGCGACGTCGATGAACGTTGTTACGATATTCGCAACGTTTGTTTGAACAATCTTGATCTCGTTTATAATCTAAACTCTCTCTCTCTCTCTCTGTCTCTGTCTCTCTTCAGTGCTTGCAAATAAACCGATGCTCGTAAATTCTCTGCCGAGAGGGACACTTCAACGGGTCCGGCCTATTAAAATTCCAGGACAACAGCTGGATAGAGGATGTTAATGGACCTTGGTTTCATCTCCCCTTTACAGTTTCAACGAATCTACTTAGAAATGATAATAAATATCGCTCGCTTGTGAAGAAGGCTTCGGCGACTTGTTCTCGAAGACCTTTGCGACCATTCTCCGATTTTTCGTACTCGTGAGATTTCGCGTGCGATGAAAAATTGACAGCAATTGAAACGATTGCATACGCGATGAAGGACGAAGTCTATATTCGTATTTGTACTTGTAGTTTGATTAAAGTTCGATTGAAAATTGATATTCTACGTATCTCTCTTACTCGGTGAATTTCTAAAAAAACGATTTTTCCAACATAGTGGATATCTGACATCTCTTCAAAGTCCTCGGTTTCGATCTCCATTCCGTACCGCTTTTCAGACGTTTTTCCCAATTTCTTTTCATATTTCTTCTGAACTTTGTAAATAAAAGACGACGGAACGTCAAACTGATCCACATCCAGTGAAATTGGATTCAGATTCGCTCTGAAACGCGACAGCGTGATTTCTCGAAATCGCCGAATAAAAAACTGTGGTCGGACAACTCGCGGAAGGTGAGGTAGAATTGCATACAGACGATGTAAAAGATGAAAACGTAAGAAGATATATAGGTAAAAACGATGGAGTGCCTATTATCTAGGATCGATCAAACAGATCGGAGAATAGAGAACAACGCCGGCGTGTCTGCGTAAATTCGAGACATAGCTACTTGAATTCCTGTTCCGGCAGGCATGCAGGAACGTAGACGAGGCATTCGCCGATAAATAAAACGAAAGGATCGAAACGCTAGATCTCGGATCGAGCCGAAGAATTACGAGGCACCGATCTCCACCGTCGCTCGGCCTAAATACGAATTTGGAACGCGTGTGAAATCGTGTCTCGGGCTACGCCGCGGACTTCTGCTCGGAAATAAACGCGGGATCATCGACATCCGTCAACGTGATACTATGAATGTAACCATAACGTTTCCTTGGAATTCATCCGATGATTCATAGCTGATTCTTAACTCTTTCAAGTCACCGGTAATTACTAAGAATGATTAAATAATCTGCGACCGCGACGATGTGAACGACGCGAGACATTCTTCTCGCAGAAACAATACAAAATTATGCCTGTTGGAATTTTCGTCGGGGAAGATCATCGTTGAACAATAATTGCGGGAATTTCGTAAGATGGATACTCGATCTGACAGTCGATTAATTAAGATATCAATGGCAAGTAGTTCTGATTAAAAATCAAACTTTCGTTTAGTGCTTTCGCGTTTCCGTGTGTATTTTACCCTCGTTCCGGCAAATCGGAACTCGGCTCGTTTCGACGAGGTCGTAATCAACGATTAATCATTCGCTAATTTCGCCGCTGAACCACGTCGTACTTAAGAGCGCGTTTAACGAGCGGCTAGATAAGATTCTTATGTAAATATGTAGCGCAAGAACGGTGTTATCGTGTCTCTCTATTCACGAGTTGGGGGGCAGGGGAAAAAAGAAAAAGCATGGCGGACAAACAGCTCCGCATGGAAGGCAACGTTTCCGACGATTTCTCGGTTGCGCAACGCGAAACCGAATCGATCTAATTTTAAACGAAAACAACGGAACCTTGAGCACGTAATCCTGACGTTCAGTTTAATACCGATTTCTAAGGTCTACCTTCCTCGATCTCGTACAACGTACGCGCGTTACACGTACACGTTCGGCTATATAGCGAAACTATTGTCGAGGGAAATATTGAAAACATCGATGCGAAAGATAGAGGCGAGAGCGTTTTCGAGAGGGGGGAAAAGAAAAAAGAAAGAAAAAGAAATTCCTTGCTCGAAACGTGTCTGCGCCTTCAGTCTACCAGCTGAAATCACGGAACCGTTTTTTCCGTGAGGAAGGTACGACAATCTGGCGTCAAGGTATCGCGTTTCTCTCGTGAGTGGGCGATGCAGGTATACCGATTAATACTTTTTCTCCTCTTTCTTCTTCTTCTTTTTCTTTTTCCTCGGTTCGATCTCGGTTGGAAAATCTTGAGAACACACTTTGGAAGATTTTCTGTTTTCTTCCCGAAAAAGTGACCGGCCGAAAGCGTTTTCTCATGCGGGCTGACCTCTCCTCAAAGTGGCACCTCTCCCACCATCGGGACCAATGAAGCTCAATTAGTTAATTGCTCGGATAAACCGGGATAAGCGTGACGTAATCTTTGATAAGTGTTCGTGTGCTTACTTACACGAACGCCACTGGCCCCGTTAATTTTCGATGATCGCGTATTTAAACCATGCGATTAAGTCGGCGCTGGTATACACGATTCGAGGAAACTACGTACGAGTCATTGATACAACATGCACACACGCACGCACGCACGCACGCTTATACATGAATGTGGCTAACCTATCGTAAGTAGTTCTAGGCAAATAAGCTCCAACTACTGACAAAACACTAACAACGGTTCTCGCAGCCTGAGTTACCAAATTATGCCTTTCGTTACGTACACATAGGCCGGATGGAATTCGAGAGTTACAAAATATAATTTCGAACGTAGAGAGATGGATTTCCGTCAAACGCGGTCGTGTCGCGTTTCTTGCAAAATTTGCATTAACTCTGCACCTTCGATCCTGTCGTACGTCGAGAGAAGAGAAACGAGTGACTCGGGGAAACGTGGATGGTCCTTGCGAGTAAACGTCCCGTAAATTGCGCAATGCAAATCATATTTCACAACTTCACGGTACTTTACAGTGTGTGGAAACCACCGATGAAGTAGCAAAAACAAATGTTTCTCTTTTCCTATTCCATCCAGGTATTAAGGTGGGAGAAAGATAAGATACTTCGAGCACGGTAGCAACGAGCAAAAAATATGGAACGACTGCATTATAATCAGCGTATTAGCACACGGTCACGTATAATGGCAGACTGCTCGGGTATAACTATGACAATGAATAACTTCACCGTGTGGTAAAAAGTTAGCCTGCTGCCTATACGATAATACTCCACCGATAATTTCCATCTATTCAGCACGATGATCGGCGGTGCACGTACGAAAAAGCACGGCGTATTCTCGAATTTCCAACTGTTGCTGGCTCGACGATCGCGCGATAAAATTGGAAAACCTTAAACGCGGCCGTCAAACGTCAGATTGCTCGACAATGTCTCGACGGTACATTCTAATACCGCATCACGCCGTTATCAACTCTTATCTCGAGGACCATTGAACTCTGATTTTATCAGGGAAGGATTTCGACGTGATGATACACGTCAAATGCTTCGACGGCTATTAAAATAAGAAAAAACTAAAAAACGAAAGGGAAAAAGTAAAATCTCATCGACAGGATATTATTCTCTTCCGAATTATTATTTTCATAATTATCGCTCTGATCTTGACTCGTATCACGTATATAACGATAAAAGTAAGAATATACCATTTTTTTATTTTTTTCATATAGAATTTTGTACATTGCCGTTTGCAATTTATCAAAAATAAGTCGTCTCCAAAGCAGATTCGCAAATTAGCGAGTATCCGACGTCCAATTCATTTTTTTTTTTTTTTTTTTATTTAAATCAGATACATTATCGCACTTATCCATAATGATGTCAAGTCGGTCGTCGATCGTGATCATTTACATTTAAATTCAATGCGCCTATCACTCGGTAATATCTCAACTGCGACGTTCCACGAAGTTGGAAACATTCCGCTTGGAATCTACGTCACGTACGAAACGAGTTGGGCCTGAAACTTCTTATTAGAGATAAGAAGGAGCCGCTTCTATTATTAAGGGAAAAAATGGAACATCCTACGGGAGGCTGGTGAGCCATCACTTTGTCCGTGAGCGAGTTACCAGAAATTTGTGAATGCCCACAAGCTGGACACGGGGCAGCAACCGATTCTCCTACCATCCCGACCATCTGCTCCCGGTCATTCTCCTACCTGAAACTTCTGTTCACCTGGCATCCCTACCTCTACACCACCTATACCCCCGTGTTACTTTCGTTTATCTTATTTTTCGGGCCATTCAGCAGTCTTCTCTCCTCTCCGCCCGACTACTGCTCTGCCACCAGTTCTTTGTGAACCGGGAGAGAGATCCGCTGCGTTCGCGAGACACCGCAGACTTCTCCCACATACTTTTCTCAATGGAATTTGCCAACAGCTGGGGCCATTCCACGCAAGAAACGGACCTCCCCGCTCGTCGATCTCACAGACTTATCGCAAGACGATCAAACGCAATTGCAACAGTGTCTAAATCTAGTCTAAACGACTTTCTTTGAAGTTTAGCAATTAATCGAATACAATATAAGTACACTAGATTGTGAAGAAACATGTGCGATTCTACTTTATTTGTTTATCATTCCACATTGAAAGGAACAGGTAAATTTATAAGGGAATAAAAAGAGAGAAAGAGGATGAAAAACGTAGCGCAGTAGGATGAGAATAAAAGAATTCAATTTTATGCATAACTTTCTCAAATAAAAGATTTTACCGCTGGTAGCGCTTTCGTCTCGTTAATTTGTGTAACGATATATATATATATATATATATATATTTGAAATGAGTTTTTTTGAATTAAAGTTCTCATAGCTCTCGCAAATTAACAGTTTCGCCGTTTGCCACATTTCCCATCACTGTTTCTCGATTAATCGAGACCGATTCGTTCGAACAACTCCATCGCTTGTTTCAATGGTATTCGACACTCGGGCATCGTTGAGTGAACTATGCTGTTTCTACGGTAAACTCCATTTCTCGCGCGTTCGCCGCGTAAATAAATGCATGCCGATCGAGCGTTAAATGTACATGCTCGAATATGCAGAGGAATGTAGTTTACGCGGAATGTTAATGAAACAATTAACCGACGTCTGCGGGCAAGCCTAGCTCTGGAATCAAAGAATATAATTTCAATGTTACGAAAATCTCCGATGTTTGAAAGAGCGCTTATTTATCGTACGAGGATTTATGCCTGCAGGCCTGAGAGACGTACTATACATCGTGTGCAAGCTCTTCTGAATGTTCGTTCGTTAGAGACGAAATACCGATATTTCGTTACCAACGCTGTAGAATCTCGTTCGTTAAGTGAAAAAAAAAAAAAAAAAAAAAACTCGAACTCGTCAGTTGCTCTATCTCTCTACACTCGGGAAATTTTTATTTCAACGTGCTGCATCTTATCGGTTAACGGAATTGACGTGACGTTGTTAATACGTAAAGAAATTTTACAATCCAACATCTCGCGCGGCCGACAATATTATTGCATAGCAAAGGTCGTGAATATTTTAACATAGAAAGAAAGTAAGTCTCTGTTGTAAAAGATTTCGAACGATCATCGTAACGCACGACTTATAATAAACAAGACATTTATCGTTGGAAATGCTTTATAAAATTTGGTATTCCAATAACGTACGATACGATCGAATTGGCAACTTATAGTTATAGTCGTTCGTTAACGCTTGAGATCGTTTTGAATATAATTCGAGGCATGTTGTGAGACAACAATATAATAATAACGTTTGTCAATCGCAAGTATCTGAGATCTCAAGTATATAAGCCCCTCTCCCCCCAATTGATACTTCTTTTCGCGTGGTAATTTATTTCAACAAGTTGAAGCAGTGAATTAAATTGAACCGCGTGGTAGGCAACGAAATTAGACCACAAAGATTCTAAGCCGTCGCATGTTTTGATACGTTCGATCATCGTCGACATCCTCTCAATATCGTAAATTGAAAGTACGTATAATTGCTAGTTTATCGAGCAACGGGGTGTGCTTCTCGCTAAACTGGCGCACGAGGAAGAGTAATTAAGCTTTTTTTAAGACACAGTAATTGTTCCTTCCGCAACGTACGATTACTAGACTGGATGCTCGTCGATGTTGTCCCGCAATGGTAACCATTGTCGCAATTGCATATGCTGAACGGACGGTGAGGTAACTGTTAGCCGTGATGCATGCGAAATTATCATACGAGTCGAGTTCGATGCTGAGATTTTAAAGTCTCCTAGCACGCTCTCCGCGGCTCACCCACGCCAATGCGCACACTCTGTTCGCCAGGCGTTAAATCTAAATTTAATTTAACTTGATTGAATCCTTGAATAGACGCTGCATGCGCGTGTCCGCCGCATGGAATAACGAAGACGAACGCGCGACGAGCGTGACTCTGTGCGAAAGTTTTAATTAAAGAAGAAAAAAAAAGGGAGAGAAAAAGGCAACAACAATCAGACTTATTAAAATAGATCCGTCAGAATATGAAAAGTTCCGCGTTCGTCGCGTTCTTCGACGACGCTCTCTCACGAGGTAGAAATTAAACAAAAAAAAAGAAACTCACCCTGCGCGGCAAGAAGTATCACCAATAGACCAACAAATCGCAGGGGCAACATGTTCTCCCGTCTCTTGTTCACTTTGTCAACAAACGACACAATTGTCGCACTGAAAATTGCCGTTTCGCCTTTGAAACTTTGTTATTACTCTTCTCGCGAGAGAGAAGAAACGCGCGTCTACTTTCGCGGCCACGAAGAGACTACCGTTCAACTGAATTAAGAAGCGAATACGTATCCACCGATACGAGGTGGATACCGAATACAAACTGAGAGAACGAGCGCGCGTGGTATCCGAAGAGCGGCGACGGAACCGGGCCCCCGGCTTTTTACGGGGACCTGCGCCGATCGGTTGCGCACTCGACACCGTACAAACTCGACACGCGCCTCAAACTCCTGTAGGAATAGGACTTACACGCCTACGGTGTGCATTCGTGTACGTACGCCGACGTCTTTTGTAGAAACGCGCGCCTATACAAAACTGATACGTACGTGTATTCAATGATACGGCGTAAATGACGCGCGAAATTTTCTTCTACCCGCTTAGTAAAAAAGATCATGCTTTTTACATTTTCTGTTCGCTGTTGTCGATTTTTTTCTTAAAACAACCTCGTATCGCGTATCAGATATTTGGTTTCACGATTGGCTGAGAAGAAAACGTGTATATTCCAGTTTGAACAATGATATCGCTTGACAACGTGTAATTAAACTTTTGGAAAGCTTCTGACGAGTTTACCATCACCAAAAATTTTGAACTTCATACTTTACGCTGGAGAATTATGTCCGATGAGAATGGGAAGCGCACAGATATTTTATAGGAATATTTTATCGCGACCAAGTATAAATCAATGCTCGCAGACTGATAAAAGCGAGAATACGTATATCGTATATCGGATTTATTATCTGTGTACAGAGTTTCGAATGAATAAAGCATAGGCACGTATATGTGCGCGCGTGAGGTGCATGTATTTGCACGTTACTTTCGTCGAGCGCTTACCTCTTTCGATTCATCCATTCACTTTGTCATTGTGCATAAGACGAAAGGCAAAGAGCATTCACTTCACTTCTTTGCATCTCCTTTTTTATCTCCGAGCGAATTAAAAAATCATACGCATAGAGTATATACTTTGAACGAAATGCTCGTAATGTTTGCGCGTGATTAATCATTGTGTTTGACACTAGAACTACCGACAGTTAAGACGAAGTTTATCTCTACAAAAATTATTCCGATGTCTAATAAGTAAAAATAAAATAAAATTCATCATATTGTTTCTTTAGTTGTCACTGTAAAAGTCATTGCATCGTCATTGCGGGGAAAAAATTGTAACGTGAAATAGAAATTTCAAAATAAAATTGTACAAACCGGTCATTTATTTTGACTGGTCTGGTAGTTCTAGTGTTAAAGAAAATTGTCATTATCCTAAATTTAGCAATTCGTAATTGCGGAAATGTAATTCACTTGTATGTGAATTCGTAGGAGAGACTAATATCAATACTACTCTGGTTATGACACATAAAAATAATTCGTAATAACATTGTACGAATAACTATTAATCAAATGACTCGTACTCTTGCGATGATGTCATTTGTAAAGTTTATTATGTATATGTAACATAGATAGTTTAACATGTAGATATTTGTCGAGACAATTTTTCTTTTTTTATTTAATTCGTTTAAATATAAATTAGTAAACGATTTAAATAATTAATACCCTTTTCGTAAAACTGTTAATTCTAATTATTTTACTTACGAGATTAATAACATTTCTCAAAAAGATAAGTGCTTACTTGTTATTAAAAATTTAATAACCGTGACAATATTCATTTTTGTGCATTATTTATTTATGCAAAGTGTAAAAAGAGCTTCAGCGACGGAAAAAGTATTTGAATTTTAAATTGCTAGCACGGCAAAGAAAATATTTGAATTTCATATCTAGCGCCCTTGAACAGGCACATTTCATTTCCTTTTCCCGTGATAATGAACAAAGCCCTTATTTTACCTCACACGTACAATTTCCTTTTTTGTGCGTGTCCCTTGCGGCAACGTGTAAACTTGTATCATAATTTTCATTTCTAAGTTTTCATTTCCAATTTTATTTGCACGAAGCATTCATTTCTAATCTTCAACACTCGTATACGTAATCTGTAATTAATGCAATAGATATTGGTTTATCACACGTAAGATAACGTACTGTAGTATTTTATTTTCCCCGAGTGCCTGGTATAGCCATCTCGTGATGATATTGCGAAGCTATATACGAAAGATTTATGCAATTAACCGCGATACGAGTTGCCGAGCGTATAGAAAAAAAGGCAAATTTAATATCTCGTGAGAAGAAAATATTTCTATTGTGGATTGTCGATACATTAATGTAAATAGAGAAGTACGAACAAGAGGGAATTGCAGACATTCTCTCGTGCAGCTGGAAACTGTTGGATTCCAATTGGCAAAGAACGGTGTTTGATTGGCTGATTTTGAAACAACTTGAAATCCCGCCCGAGAGATCGCGATGCGTTGCCGAACGCAGAGAGACAAAGGACGCTGTCGTATGCAGGCAGATGGACGCCATGTTCATTTGTCAACGGACGTCAAGGTGTGATCGTTCGAAGGAGCACGATTCCTTCGAGAGAAAAAAGAAAGTATCGAAATATATAGTGGTTTCATTGAACAATCGTCATCGAGTTAATGTGCATCTTGAACGGCATGGCGTCCTCGGAATTACAGAAACGGAGGCTGGAAGAATACGAAATGCAGCTGTTTAGCTTTCATTCGAGAGCCGTATACGCTACTTGTAAGGCGCTGCCGATATACAGTTTCATTTGAATGCTTTTCAGATTTCGTAGCATTCTCGTTGTACGTAATCGCATATTCCGATCGTTGGACGGGTGTGCTCTGGTATCATGTAGATTTGATCATGACTAGAGTCACACTCGTCCATTGCTTGGAATACTTTCACCGACCCTCTGCGGACGAAGTTAATCGCAAAGCGACTACCGCTTCACTTTCTTCTTTTTTTTTTTCTTTGATCTCTCTCTTCTTTTTGTTTTCGTTTCTTTTCTTTTCTTCTCTTCTCTTCTCTTCTCTTCTTTTTTCTTCTCTTCCCGTCTCTCACGCCTCGAAATCAAAGAACAAATAAAATTTGACCTTGGACCGATATATATACATATATATATACATATATACATACAAATTCGACTTTTTTTTTCGTTTGCTTTTTTGTCGTGTTTGCCCAATTCAGATATCTGAGTAAAGTGTAAAATATATAAAAATAAACGATTTGATACAAACGACGATACATCTGTTCAACAAATATCTTAATTTAATTTTATACTTACGCTAATGCTTGTACTAATAAATAGTGATAATGACAAGAATGAGATATGGATGATCAATTATTGTTTTGTATAGTGCAGAATATTGTAAGTGAAAGGATATACTCCACAATTGAGAAGATGTGCGAAACAATTGAAAAAGCATATAAACTAAATTCCGAGAATTTAGGACTCCTTAAGACGAATCGAAAGCAATTAGAAAGAGCATATTTTAAAGGAGCGATGCCACATTTAGAAAATATTAAGGTAATTACATTGATCGGAAATACTTCTTTTTTCTAGTATATGAAGAAGTATATAATTATTTTCCTTAGGATATTGTAAATAAATATGTTGCTGTTCCAAGCAATGTTTTGCTTGAAGAGGATAAACATCAGAGGATACAATACAGTGACGCAGAATTTGAAAGTCTCGATCGAAGGTTAGAAGATTTACAAGAAAGAGCAAAAAAAGTACGTATTAAAATATTTTTCAAGTAATAATATAAAATTTATATTATCAGAGATAATAAGTGAAATTTAACTTTCTGTAAATATCATAGGCTACTATTTTGAATGCAATACTGAAAGAAGAGCTACAGATTTTAGAACAGTTTCCAGTTTCTGAAGGAGATGTAAATAAAATGTGTGATACGATAGAAAAGATGAAATGCCCTGATATAGGTGAAAAAATGTATCAGTTAGTGGAAGACCATAAACAATTTTCTACAAGTTTGTTTGATATTAGAAAAATTACAATAAAAATGAAGTACAACACGGTGGATAATCTGAAATGCAAAGAGTTTGATTTAAGTACTTTATAAATTGAAGGAATATAAACAACGTAAAAACGAATTGTTTGTTCAATTGTGTTTTCTCCAAATGAAATTATGTAAATACGCAAATTCATATTCTATGAATTTTATATTTCTATATTTTATACTTTTTCTATAAATAAATTAACTTGCAACTCTGCATTAATTTTGCAGCTGTGATGTCTCTGCGTGAAAATGTTTCTAAAAAGAAGAACCAAAAGATTAACCCTGCCATAAAATTAAAAATTCGCACCACTTGAATAAACAACTAACAAATGCTTGTGGTATTTTTATTATTGAAACAAGGTATTTACTTTTTGTACATCGCTTTCATTTTATACGTGTATTACACGTAATCTAAGATATAAATTTCTATACCTATATTTCAATAGCAACCAAAAAAATATAACAGAATTTACAAATCGCAGCATAAAAAAATTTATTAGTAATATTTTGTACGATATCATAGTAACTTCAGTTAACATAAAACAATTAAAAATTCAGAAAAATTTAATAATTATAGATAGGCGGCTAATCAATCTACTGTTGATTCGCTTCGCTTCCAGCGTAAGGTCACTTACATTGTTCTTTTCTTTTTAGGTGTACGAAGATGGAATATACTGCACAATCCACAGTTAGGTCTCTTTCACATAAGCAATGAAAGCCGCATACACGCATGACGAGACAAGAGTCTTTTTTGTGTTTTGTGGGTTCTTACATGCTCGTGTATAAACTGGCATTCCCGGTTTAACGTAACTTGTTTCTTTCTGCCTGGTAGTCGTGTATTCCCATGTGTTTGTGCGAAAAAGACAGAGTACAGTAAAGCATAGCGCTTCCCCTTAAAAACACTCCACCGGTAGTGGGGCACGTTAGAGTAGGGGATTTTCGCTTCTACGATTAACAAAGATTTACCAGCGTCATTCCAACACATTCTGTTGAGTATAGTGGAAGAGAATAATGTGGTGTGCTATTATAATTTTTCATTTCTCTAAATAATTGTCAAAGGCGTGAAATATTTTCTGACGTAATCAAATATTGCTATAGCTTAGAATTTTCATTTCACAATAATAATTTTTATAACTATTCTATGCGTACATAATTTGCAACAATTATAAAGATGCACGGAGAAAATATACTCGAACAAAATTATATTGATTATTTCGGAACTGAAATAAAAAATTTGAAACATAAAAAGAGATTTCTAAAGTATTTTATTTTACATAATTAAATAAAATTTAAAGAAAGTCTCCCTTTTTTTATGTACGCCATAATTAATGACTGAAAATTAGAGAAACTTAAATAAAAGAGTTGAGGATCATTTTTTAAAATATACATCAAAGATATATATACAAAGTTATAAACTATATTGTTAATGTTGCGCTATTATTTAGGAATTTAAAATTAAGCTAAATGAGAATTTATATATATATATAAATAATTTGTAAATATCAGTTAATAAGAATGTGAACGACTTATGATATTAATTATTACATTAGTAAATTATAAGACGTGTTCACGTGTTCACAAGTAATTTTGGTCCAGGTTTCGAATGTAATCTGCGAGAAAATATACGTTATTTAAACGAGTATTATTTACTTCGATATGCTGAAAGAAACTTGTAAATTTTTATACATTAATTTTTATGAATTACAGAAAGAAAACTGAGCAAATTAATCCCTTTAATTAATATTTCTTTTGCACATGGTGGTTTCAAACTAACGGCGAAATATTTATTTCTCACTAATTACATTAAATATTGGAATCAAATTTGTTTTTGTGCATATCTTCGATAACGTTATTTTCGAGATGTATACCTAAAAAAATACAAATTATTATTGGTATAAAACGTTAAAATTAATTTTTTTTTTTTAACATGGATACACAGACCTCGTTTGTAAAACAAGGTCGTCTATGGACAAGCAAGATGCTGACATCTATCGGAATTTAGCCTTTTGATTTCAGTCGAAATTTAGAAGGAATCAAATAGCAGCATCATCTAGAGACAAGAAGAGCAATGTGCAACAAAAGTAAATATACGTTGTATAAAAGACAAGGAGAACAATAGTACGCGATAAAAACAGAAATAACAATTAACCATCTTTTCGCGGCGTAGGTATTTTGAAATTGAACAATTTTCATTCCCCAGAAATATTGATTACGGGCATGAATTTGCAAGCTTTTATAATTGAATTGGATTTCCGAATGCGAATTAGACTTCCAGTTTTTCGTCTCGTCGTTTCATTCGATTTACAAAAGCACGTGAAATTTACAAATTCTACCAAAAAGATCAAAATACTTCTTGCTTGAATAATTTTCTCAGAAAGATATATATCTTATGTTACTTGAGAGAGCTGTAAAATGCACGTGTAAAAGTTACATATACGTATATTTGCAACATTTAACAAAAATATTCTTCAGTGATAAATGAATCCTTCCCTTATAAACGATTGAAGAAATTAGTCATTATCCGTTTTAAATTTTAAACAATTTCTGTTTAATAATTTAACGTGTATCAAGCGCGAGCTACATTTTGAACGAAAATGTAAAATCACAATTTGATCGACGCTGTTATAAATGCAGCATAATATTAATGTGCATGACGATGAACATCAAAACGCAGACTATCAATGTGTTTACTGATTGTTAAAGGAAAAATTGAACCCGAGGTGCATCGACCAATAGCTTTAACGTTTCGTTTTAAATTTCTCAGTAATGGTTTGTCGTTTCATTTTGTCCGTTATTTTTTTGCGAACTTCTGTATCTACGTTACAACGAAATTCCTATTTATTTTCTGTGTAAAGTTTCACCGTTCTGTAATAAGGTCAGATTATTTTAAATATTTGAAGATCTCTGGTATTTTTTTCTTTTTAGTGGAAAAATCGATCGCAAGGGAAATGAACCAATAGTATCGAGGTATGTTTGGTTTTAGTATAGCGTGTTGAATAGTTTCTTACAAATGGTGTGGGGTTAGAGTAGGGATGAAAATATACAGACGTTGCGTCCGGTATTCCATATTAATGACTATATTATTATGTGTTTGGTACTTTGAGATATCAATATAATAATAGAATCATAAATTAACGGTAACCGTTGTTAATCCAATAATAAAGATATAATCATATTGAGTTATTTTGTATTGGGTTTGTATTTTACTTTTATTTCATTAATAAAAACCGATGTTTTAAAGCTTTCAGTTCAAATTAATTTATACAATGTTTACTATTGCTTCTGCGTTAAGACACTTTTACGATCATTACTCATATATGATTAGTTTTATTGAAATAAAAGTTCATAAATGATGCATGATCTCTAATAATTTTATCTGTTATGTACGTATAGATAGTCTGCAGGATGTCAGAACAGTTTGTGGGTTGTACAGTTTCTGTAAAATGTATTGAACAAGTTGGAACCTATCAAGGACAAATAGTGGACTTAAATAAGGATTGTATTATACTTTCAAAGGCATTTTGCAACGGGGTTCCTCATAGCTCACCTATAGTCGTATTATGGTATTTAGCAATGATGATTCAATTTTATTAGAAACAAGAATGAAATATGCGTACATTTAAAAACAAAACATTTGCAAACTTTTAGTGCAAAGGATATATTGAACGTGGAATTTATATCAATCAATGATAAAGGATTCAATACTAACGATACAAGATACAATGTAAGTGACCACAATCAAGCACAAAACAGTGTTACTGTAAAAAGACCTATTGCCAAAAGAGTTGGTAGATCATTTTCCGAAAGTGTTTCATCTTCTGTTCAATCCACATCGTCACAAACACAAAGTAATTTTAAAAAGCCAAACAATAATTCTCAGTCTACTTTAGAACAACCTACCAATGGGAAAATTTCATTAGGTATAATAATAAAATTAATTTTTTGTGCTAAATAAATATCAAGCATTGTGTATGGTTATATGTTCTTTCAGCTGAATCTGTTGATAAACCGATGCAAAAGAAATTAAGTAGTAAGCAGAGAAATGAGCACACATTTGGTACTTCAATTGATAAGTCTTTGAATCAAGACTTTGATTTTGAAAAAAATTTAGCTCTGTTCGATAAAGAGGTCTGTTTTTTTCTTCTAATAATAGTTCGTTGAACTAATTCATTAAAATAAAAGTGATGCATATTTTTTACAGGCTGTGTGGCAAAAAATAAATTCTTTGAAATCTAAGAAACAAGCAAGACAAGTAAATTATAGGCATGATGAAAATGTTATTGTTTCTGAACGTGCAGATTTTAAACAAATATTAGTACCCAGTGCTGGTGAAATAGAATACGTAACAGACAATGGTTTAATAATTCCTAGTATAACGCTTAACCTTCATCGTCAATTAATAGGAGCAGCAGATAGACTGGGTATTAGTTGGGAGCGTAGAGTATGTAAAATTAAAGTGTAAGAAACTACATTTATAATCTTGTTGGTAAATGAAACTCATTTTAAAAATTAGGTAGAACTTCTTGGCCGTGCTGGTGCAGAAATTATATTGCAACTATTAGGAGGAAGTCATCGACTTAATCCAAATAATGCACATCAGTGGCCAACAATTATTGCACTTTGTGGACCTCATCGTTCTGGTGCAGCAGGTGTTAATTGTGCTAGACAATTATCTACTCATGGCATTAAGACAATAGTGTTTGTAGAAAATTCTGAAGACGTTTTCCTTCTACAAGAATTATCTTTATATAAATTAACAGGAAATAAGGTAGAAACTAAATTTAAAAATTTACCATCAATAGTGGATTTAATACTCGTAGCACTTTGTGACGAAAACTCACCAAGAATGATCACGCCTATAGCAAAATGGGCAAATAATAATAGGGCACCTATTTTAGCTATTGAACCACCAGCTACAGGAACGCCTGGTATTCTAAGTAAATGTAGTCTTCTTGGTGGATTACCATTATCTCATAGTGTTGACAATGGCAAATTATATTTATGTAATCTTGCACTGCCAAACGAAGTATATGCGGATGTTGGTATAACATATAGGTCTCCTTTTGGACCAAAATTCGTCATTCCTTTGCATTCCAATAATTCTTAGCAAATTTATAAAAAGGATGATATTTCTAATAAAATGTTATAATTTAATATAATTTTAGTTTTATGCCTTGCTAATATAAATTTATACTTAAATCGCGAATATTTTCCCGAATTTAGAAGATAAAAATCATGTATAATGTAGCATTTAATGTTATAAAATTCAAGCGTAGTTTGTGTATAAACAGTTATAATTTGGTGTGCAAAGGCAATTGTGTGTAATTGTTCTTTTAAATGTGTAAGTATATAATAGTGTATACAAAATTAACATACAAATGATAAATATACAGTGTTTGGTTTTGTAAGTTACATAAACAAATAAATGCTTTTAAATAAACAGAATAAATTCAAGTAAATCTAGTATATCAATTTTTAAATATAACAGAGTATGAGAATTTTACAAATACTACTCGTATATTTTAACACATATGTTGTTTCCTACTAATAAGTACATAATATTACAAGTATATGATATTCTTTTTACAAAAACAATATAATCGTACAAATTTCGATTTACACATGTGGGTCTTATTTTCATTTATAATCAAGGGTAGACATTTAAATAAATTTATAATCATTTATAATCAACATTGACATTTAAATAAATCATTTTTTAAGTAAATTCAGCCTAAAGAAATTACTTATTATATTTATAATTTGTGATAGATGAATTCATGTTTACATTCATGTTTTTTTTGCAATATTTAGGTTTTCTTTAGCTTCTCTTTATCTTTTAGCTTCTAAAGTACAGATTAAAAAATTTTTATTATTCTAATAAAACGTACTTGTGTTATTATGTCTATGTTTATCGAATAATGTACGAAATATGGTAGCATAATTTAAATAGTTGTAAAAACTGGTTGTATAAGATTTATTTTAATCATAGATAGCCTAAGTAAATAAGTTATTTATATTGTATATGTAAATATATATTTATATATTTTGAAAATTAGTCTTGATATTTTATGATGATAAATTCTATAAATAATACCAAATGTAATTTCTTTTAATATTATTTACATTACTTTGAATAGATTTAGAAATATAATATAAAAATATATAGAAGATATAGAATGCAAGCAATGGAAAAATTAAAATATTAACATTAATGGTATTGTATATCTTTTTTATTTTTTATAACTATTGTTTGTCGAATTTTTACAATAATTCTATTAATAAAATAATATATTTCAGTAAAATAGTATAATAATTAAATTACAGAATTATAGTTAACATAATCAACTATTTGCATTAATTAAAGACACTTTTACTTACTATCAAGTCTTACAAATGCAATGCAAATTAACATACTTAAATTCATTACAAAAATATTTCGATACTATAGTTCAGCTCAAATTAACGTTAAACACATATTTCGTATATTTAATATATTAAATCTATAAACACTTGTACTATCTCAGTATTATCAAGTACAATAATGCAATAATTTCACAAAATATTTGAAGCTAACTTTGATCTGAAAGTATTCTTCCTTTTATTTGAAATAATTTTCATATACAATAGTTAATCTTTAGTTTTTTATTATTTTTAATTAAGTTAGGAATTGAACCATCACATGATGTTTATTTGGAAGAAAAATTGTTTTCACAATTTTAAGATAGTTTATTATATAATAATAAATAAGCCACTAAATATAATAATTAATTTAGAATGACATAGGATTATACTCTGTTGTCTCAGAAAAAATCTTAATTTAGCGATTTAGAATTGTGAAAACAATTAATGCCTAATGTTCTCATTATTTATCAGTCACAAGATCTATTTTCAATCTATTTTCTACCTTATTTATTACGGATAGCCATTGGTAATATGAATAATCATGACTTCAGTTCTATCTTATGAAAAATATTTCATATATTTACATTCATAATATATTCGTCGTTTCAGAAGAAACAATGATACATTCATGAGATTTCATTGCCTCTCGATTTACATGTTATCTAAATCGGTATTTAATTGAAATACTTAACTATATTAATTGAACACTAAACTAAAAATTGACCTCATATTATTTAAGGCATTTTTTAAATTTGAATTTGAATTTGAATTTCAATTTTTGTTTTATAATACATCTAAAAAAATATAATTACTACATTTATATTGCAATGTGTACATCTTTGTTCCTAAATTCCATTTCTTATTATAAATTTTGTTTGTTTAAAAAATTAGGAAGTTGTGGTATTGTTTTAACGTCTAAGAAATAATTACAGCAATATACGTTAGCACCTTGCAACAATTATAAGAATTCTTACACGTATTCAGTCAAAATATATCTTAAAAGTACATAACATACATTTGCATTATTTTTTAATTAAATGTTATTTTCATAGTTCAAATAATTTGTAACTGTACATGGTCAGAAATTTAAACATTGATGCAATAATGCAAATTATTTTTGTTTTACATCAGTCACGATAAATAACAGTAGTTTAATAATTTAAAATACCACTATACACATAAAAATTATTAAGCATTATAGTCTGTGATTTATGATTATGAATCACTTGAGACATAGTAAATCAATGAAATAAATCAATGAGAAGCTGCTAGATGTATTGATTCATATTAGAAACTTCATTATGAAGTCCAACATTTTTTTTTTTTTTTTAATCGAAAAATATGTTTTATATTTCTTTTCAATATGAATTTACTATGTAGTTATATATGTAGTTACGAATGACGAAATGTTTTCTTATCAACATTTCATCAATAAATATAAATTATAATATACATTATCTAATTGTATCAAGTTAATTTACTTTTAGTTCTGGTATTTCTGCTTTATTAGATCTTTTAAGTTACTATCACTTTTACTATGAAAAGCGAAAAATGCATCCCATAAATGATAAAATATTTTTTCATATCAACTGCGCTTTCGTCATTTAAATTTGGCAATTATATCATTTAAAAAATGTTTCTCAAAGTCTTTCTGAATAAATATACCACGGTACAAATTCATGCATTCTATTATTAATTGTAGCAGAATATAGTTGAATGTAAGTTCATATGTTTAATAATTTTCGGTATGTGTAGAATTTTTTTCAAGACTATTCTGCTGTAATTTTTTTATATTTTACTATATGTAACTGTTAAAAAACAATTCTCATAGTAATTATACCATACCTTATACATCTTCGTAAAAAATTACGCCAGTGTTGACTGGCTCTTATTACGTCTCCCTAGGATGCTGGCGTAGGATTAGCAGTCGGTGGTACGGCATTCGTTTGTTTCGCTCGTCTGCGTTTGTTTAATAACGCGTTATTTGTGTGATCCAATTGTTTCAAATTAGCTGTATCGTAGTCTACACGCATTGTAGCTAAAGAGCGTGTCATTTCTTCTTGAACTTCTGGCCAAAGTTCCTCACCTTCTCGGAGTACACGGCCAGTATGTAAAGGCGTAGGAGGTACTTCCGTGTATTGCTATATATAAAGTATATGATTTATATTTATGGCCGTATAAAACGTATATATCGAACAGTGAAAAGGAGAAAAATTCTTACAGCAATCCATTTGTTGCGCATAACTTCGTCGATTTGAAGTCTTTGAGCTGGATCTGTACACAGCATACCCTTGATAAGATTCTTTGCCTCAGTGCTCACATTAGACCACTCAGGGGCTGGAAAATCGTATTGACCTAATCGAATTCTTTTTTTCATTCCAGGTGAAATTGCTAAACCATGATTACTGTAGAAAGGTGGAAAACCACATAATCTAAAATATTATAAAATATTATAAAAAGGTATATATATGTATAAATTTACAATATGCAAATTTATTTATAAATGATAATTACTTACAGTATATACATTATAACTCCAAGTGACCAAATATCACAGCTTTTATCATATTTTTCTGGTCCCAGAACTTCAGGAGCTGTACGTCCCACAAAAATGTTTGTTTTGTCGTTTTCATACGCTTACAGAATGAAATTTATTACGAATAAAATTTGAATTTTAAAAACTTACCAACATAGTATGGTGTATAACACGGGGTTTGCAACGTATCTTTCATATGAGTTTCTTTCGCAAAACCGAAATCAGTAAGTTTTAATATCCCAATACTATCTAAAATCAAAACATGCAGTCTGTTTATAAATTGATATTAACGAACATTAAACTCTTATACGACTCGTTTATATACGATTTTAATATAATTATTTACATACCAGGTTTAGAATACAAGAGATTCTCTGGCTTAAGGTCCCTATGCGCAATATTCATATCATGCAGGTGCTTTACAGCAACACAAATTTCATACATAATTTGTGCAGCTTCTATAAAAAAAAAAAAGATTGTATAAGATCATTAGAAAATCTAAATTTAAATTTATATTCAACAAACCATTAATTTTTAATATACCTCTCTCTGTGAAAGCACCATCTTGTCTGTCTTGTATTCTTTCGAACAACTCTCCTCCTTCCATGCTAAAAAATTGATTGTTATTTAATATTATCTGGACATCTTTTGATTCAACTGAGAAATTTAAAAACTGAGAAATTTACCATTCCATAACGACTAATAAACATTTATTTCCACTATATGTGTTTTCATATACATCTTTGACTTGCACTATGTGTCTGCAATTTGATGCTCTCCAATGCAATTCAACTTCCCTTCGTGCTTTTACACAATCATACAGCACCTACAAACATAAAATCGTACAGAAATCAGTATTATAAATTCAACAATTCCACACATAGTGATTACATACAACGTATAGAGATTTCAATTTACACGGAACCTTGAATAAATTAGATGATGTAATCTGTTAAGATAAAAGCGAATAAACATTAGAAGTGATAATTTAGTGACTTGCGGTAACGTAAAGTATTGTACAATTTTTAACAGGAAAAATGAGCATATAACGAAACGTGCAAAACCTTGAAGTACAAGTTTTTCGGAAGATTTATATATACTCGGACATTTGCTTGAAAAAATTGCTGGTGAATGACCTAAAAACAGCTGACTTCGTCATTGAATCGATAAAACTTATTGCATTATACGGTGGTTTGCGACCTAACGTTCTTAAGATGCGAATCAGTCTGAAATCGATAAATACAACGTAGTTTTAAAATAACGGCAATATTTCTAACTTGTTAAGAGAAACGATGATCATACGTTTTTTGTGTCAATTTATGTGTCAATTTAAATTTGGAAATGAACGATATTTCATATCTATACACATACGAAATAACAAAGAACATTCACCGTTGTAAAATACACGTGTAGAACTCAAAGAATTACTTGGCACAGCGAGTGACTCTTATCTAACGCTATAAAATCGTTACTGGCACAATATATAAATATCTTTTTATTTAAATAATTTCCATCGAGTAATAAATTCAACTATCGTTATCATGTGCAGTGTCTCAGTATAAGTATTTCAATTTTTTTTCAATATAATTACATACTTGTTGCTTAACTTTAATATTTGTTACTTAACTTTACATAAACATATTATCGTCGATTTAAAAAAATTATTTTTACTTCACGTTAAATTTGAAGCTCACACGATATTCTTGCATTCTGATTTTATGCAAGATACAAATTCCAAGAAGTATGGTAAAGTTGCGAAATAGAAAAAAGAAAAAAAGGAAGTCTCACAGCTGAAAAGTGTATCTCACAGCTGAATCGTATTTTTAGAATATCGAATACACATATACTCGGTGTCTAAAACTGTTTAAACGCAATTAAAACCTGAGGATCGCGCTTGAGAAAGTAGCAAATCAGTTTTAATTTGAAGTAACGATCTTGAACGGTAACGAATGAAAATAGACGTACGTGTAGAATAAAATCATTATGAAAAACTTGTTACGCAAGAAAATATGTGCAATTGAAACGTGTTTAATAGTAAAAAGAAAAATCACGTAATTAAAAATCTTATGAATTTAATTTTTTTTTTTAGGCTCTTGGATTTTCAAATTTCCAACATTTTCGAATTCACAAGTTTAGATATTTTCAGAAAAATGTCAACTGTATATTGTCAACGAGTAAGCTTTAGCTTACACTGTTTTTCACAATTGTCTCAAATGAAGATACATTGCTCATACATTGCTGACGAGCCGTGATAAATGTGATTAGCACAGTGACATTTCTATTGTTACAACGACGTACAAATGAACTCGCAGAATTATTCATTAATGGGCTCCGTAATCAGATTATGTTCATCAACTTGCAGATTATATTCATCAACCTCTCTCTCTCTCTCTCTCTCTTTCTCTCTCTCTCTTTTCATCTCGTTTACCTTGTGAATAACGTGATACAACTTGTAACACAATTATAGTAACGAGCTTCTTCTCGAGTTAAAAAGAATAAAAAGTAACTATAATTTTTTTTTATTATTTTAAGGAGAATCGTTCTTATAAAAAGAAAAATCGCAACGATACTTCCGTCACTGATTTCCTGTTATTCTGCTAACAGATCGCACGCAAACCATGGTTCCACCGCGCAGGAACTAACAAATAAAAATTCAAGTATTCACGGAATGCCACACAGGAGCCAAGGCAAAGAAATGTAAAACAATAGATCCGACAACGACACAACTGTCAAAGCCAAGAGGTAATCAATCGACGAAGTTAAATGTGTAACAGAAACTACTGGTTTGCAACATTCGCTTTGTAATAATTCATAAATACTGAACTCTGCTTCTCGCAGTTATTATGAACATCATACGCGTGGAAAACAGAATTCCGTAACTTTCACTTCGAGTACACGTCGATATAGTGTTTCTTGAATCACCGGAATCTATAAACTGCGTCAGCATCCCTTTTAACAAGCGTCGCATTCTACAAAAGTCGTTTTAATTTAACACTTTACCGACCGGTAGCCTATTAATCGGCTAACATATTTTAATACTTTACCGACCGGTAGCCTACTAATCGGCTAACATATTTTAATACTTTACCGACAAGTAGCCTATTAATCGACTAACATATTTTAGTACTTTACCGACAAGTAGCCTATTAATCGGCTAACATATTTTAATACTTTACCGACCGGTAGCCTACTAATCGGCTAACATATTTTAATACTTTACCGACAAGTAGCCTATTAATCGGCTAACATATTTTAATACTTTACCGACAAGTAGCCTATTAATCGGCTAACATATTTTAATACTTTACCGACCGGTAACCTATTAATCGGCTAACTATTCACCGCTAATACACGGTCGGTAAAGTGTTAATTACAATCATAAAAGCATAATAAATATAATCGATCACAATTAATGTAATTGGACAAACAAACGCATCGGTCAATTCCTCGTCAGTTTCATTGAAGAGTGATATTAAAATTTAAGGGGGAAGTGCTCGAAGATCGATGTAAGATAGATAATTATGAGCCTGGGACTGTCGCAGCGATAGAATTATATCGTTCATTACTATCGGACTTCTTCATAGCTATTAAGTAATATAAAGTAATTTAAAAAAAAATTTCTGCTGACTTGTATGACTCGTTTCCAATCTTTCTGATAAATCGGCGCAGATAATGAATCAGTAGGCAGTTAAACTCTGCTTTATGCTAGATACTGTATACTAATTTTAAATCAACTGTTTTTATGGAAATTCACTCTCTTTTTATTTAGTTTCTTCTGTTAAGCAACAACATGTATGTTTACGAATCACATTACGTGAAAAAGAGGGGAGAGGGAAAGAAATTGATATTTTTGCTAATACATTAATACCAAGGTAATGCAAGCATGAAATAATGACATATTTTTGTTGAAGCTTATCAAGCTATTCTTGTTCGTACAGTCAGATGTATACGTATTTTACTCTTTTGTGCGTAGAAAAAAAATATATATATAAATTATTGTTGGGGAAAATGTGCATTAAGTTGACAAAACATAACCATAGAAAAGAGGCAACAACGTGTAAATACTTTGATATTTCAAGAAAAACGTAACAGGGGCGTTTAATTATACAGGATGCGACGCGCATCAAAATTAATTTCTCTTTCTAACTTTTATATATTAGAACGTGTTGTTAATAACAAAAAGAATTATTAAGAAACAGATCGTCGATTAAATGCGTACACGTTACACGTGTGAAATCGCGCGATTCACATAATCGATCGTTGACATTCTACATTTTTTTTTTATACATATCTACAAGTAACGAGTAACATAGATTTTCCTTTTAATATTCAAAAATCGAATGAAATTACTCCTGAAACCTTTGCGAGAAAGTGATCGAATTACCGTGACTCTAAATTTCTAATTATTTTTTCCAATATTTAGCGATCGATACACAAGATTCCTGTAATGTTTGTTTGCATTTGTAATTACGTTCTAGATCTGGCATCGTCTGGTGGAATTCTTCGAGACGGGCATGACCGATCCAAGAACAACAAACCACGCGCGAAAACACGAGGATTCTGAAAATTTTCCCCCAAAGACGACACAGAGGGGGAAAAAATAAGAGAGGCGAATAGACTTCGAGCGATACACACACACACACACACACACACACCGCATGGTCGGAATCGTTGAATGGGAAATCACAGAATATAAATAGAAGATGACTCGCTGGACTCTCGGTTGGACATCGTTAGTCGATGATCATACTTCAACGCTGCTACGTATCGATAATACGACATTAACACTAGAACTGCCGATAGTTAAGACGAAGCTATTTCTACCAAAACCAGTCGAAGTGACTGGTCTTTAAAAAAAAAACAAAAAAAAAACGTAATGATAGAATATTTTTATATTTATTGACTTACAAAAATCTCTTTGTTACTTTTTTACAAGAGAAATCTCACGTTATCTAGTACAGTTAATACCAAATTTGTCGGGTTTATTCGGCAATTATTGAATAAATCGGCATCTAGCTTTAGATGGAAAGAGTTGTTCGTCAATTGTAATGTTTGCACCTTGTTTGTAGCAACTCTGACTATTATGAATAAACTATTTTGAATAAATCCCGATACAGCCGATATCGAAGCAAATTTATCACTTCGTAAACGTTGACTTTGTCACTCTTTTTTTTTTTTATCAAAGCGAATAAATGACAATATTTCGGTAAAATCATTCCATGGTGTTGGAAAAGAAGTTTGGTCCCCATTTTCTGTTCCATAAATATGAAAGTTCCAAATTTTTCGTTTCGTTGCATACAAAATTCCAAATTCTTTACCCAAAACTCGAGAAGCCTCTAATTCTGTGCAAGATACTATACGTTGGAGTACATGGTCGTCAATTAAGTAAAGAAAATGCGCATTTTCCTGATAAATTATCACCATCATATTGCATAATAGCAGTATATAAATTCTAAAAAAAAAACGTGTGAGAAGTTGTACGAAACTGATTAATTCGGTTTCGGTAAACAGATTGTAGGATTCTTTTACACTTTGATTCAGTATCAGTCATTTTGGCAATCATTGTGAGTATAAGTAGCCATGATGCAAAATTATTTTGATTTCTAACAAATAAAAGTAAAACAAAATTCGTTGCATCATTTCTTTAGTTATCACTGCAAAAGTCATTGCATCATTGCGGGGAAAAAGACTGTAACATGAAACAGAAATTTCAAAATAAAATTGTAAAAGCAGTGATTTTGACTGGTGTGGTAGTTCTAGTGTTAAGTATATACCTCGTTAACTGGCCCTCGTTATCGAGGCACGTACATGCATTTCCAGGAAATTCCAAAAAGTCTCTCGAACTGGAGGTGAAATAAGAATACATCTGACACGTTTGTTTGTTTTTTCCCCATAAACGTAATGCCAGAGGTAGATTCGTGAAATCAGTTTCCAAGAACTGGTGGAAATAGCAACTTCGTCAATTAACAAATGCAAAATGCCGGGCAACGTGATGCTATTGTTTATCCCTTTATCGATTGATGCCTGTCCATTCGCAAAGACGTTCGTTTCTCTCTCTATCCATAAGAGGATATTACCTTTCCGCGTGTTCCAAAAATAACCAAGGCCAGATGTGTCGCGTTACACTTTGAAGTAAAACATTTTTTTCTTTCTTCTTCTTTTTTTTTTTTTTTATGTCCGCTGACACGAGGAGTCAAAACTGTTTGTAAAATCCTGTTACGTCTATCTCGATCGGTGCAACTACGCAATCGGATACAAGCGGTATAAAAAGTAACGTGCTAACGTTCTCTATCTACAGGTATCGTTGTGTCATGCTGCCTGTGCAATCGTGTGTTCAAACACGACGCTTTATTGTTCGTGCGTGATAATTTTCATTAAGTCTCGCGCCCGGGTAATTTCGTACGCTAAAACAAGATATAAAAAAAAAAAGCAAAAAACCAAGGAGTATTGTCATTTTCATAGACGAGGGGAGAACGAGACAGAAGCTCGATTATTTCGTGCGATTTTGCCTTTCGTGAGAAATATACCAAAAGTTTTCTATATCAACGTGTGTGTGCGTCCAATTTTTCACAGAATAACCAAATGATCAATTTCACAAGCGAAAAGCACTGATCGTTGATCTCACCTTAAGCGCATATTTTTCCCTGGTATTTTTGTCATAACACTGAACAACCTTGCCGTTTATCCCAAGGCCAAGTACGTGATTGCTAATTTCATAGTCGTCGGTGATCGGCGTGGCTTTCGGTAAACGGGCGTCGCATCTTGTGACCGTGTGTTCCATGGTTTTCCGTTTGGTTTCCGCGACCGAAACCTCGTTGTCGTCTTTCGTCGACACCTCCTCGATCTCTATTTCCGCTGCTCGTTTCCTTTTCCCTTTTTTATTCTCCTCGTTCTCCTCGTTCTCCTCGCCGACGGGCCTCTTGCACTTTCTAAAATGGTAATCAATCGTCAGTCACGTTCTCGTTTCACGGAGAAAAAACATTCGATTTATGTATTTTTCTCTTTCTTTCTTTTCTTTTTTAACATATATTTATATATATATATAAAACAGAAAAAAAAGTGATTGTACCGACAGTATAAATATACAGAGCAAATTGAAACACTTCATGAGAAATGCGTAATGGTACACGATTTGACTAACAACGAGACACTGACTTGATAAGAAAAACTTAGAACGATAGCATATTTCGCACTGATACATGCGAGCGCGCCACGCGAATGACAACAATAGGTATACACACGTACGAGAAAAATTGTTCGTCAACGAAAAAAAGCTGTTTTATCGCTCGCGAATCGGCGCCTATTTTATCTTTGACGGTTACCGACGGAACCCGGTTCGCATCCATTTTCAAAGTGTAAATCCTATCTGTGGCCGCGATTCACGACGAATCAAACTGCGACACAACACGCTCGTATCAAAGAGAGTTACACATTACAAATTCTTCGCTATCTAACGTTCAGTCTATCGGCTGATTAATCGCGACACGCTGCGTGATTACTCGCACGTTATTATTATCGAATCGATACCGCGATAAAAAGTATCGATGTTTGATTTGATTACATACGAATGTAATTTACATGGTTTACGATAATGGCCGAGTTCTTAAATTTTAGAAGAGAAATATTAACGTAACAAATGTTCAAATTACGGTAGGATCTCAATTAACCAATCGGGCTAGGGGAGGGGAGGGGTGAATAATCAGATTCTATATAAAATTTGTTTGCACGTGTGTTCGTTGAGTTTTCTTCTATATAGCGAACAGAAAACGGCGTGATATCGAGGGGAAAAATTTAAATACATAATCGTAAGTCAATCGAACGCGCGTATATTTTGTAAACACAAGGTTCCTCACGAACCGAAACTCCAGATAATTAAGACTCGGATCAATCGAGATCGCGGATAATCGCGATCCGGTTAATCGAGATTCCACTGTACTTACTGCGCACAAAATTGACAAAAATATTGGATTAAACGTCGATTATACGTGGTAATTAGTTAATTCGATCGAGTTAATTTGCTTTATTATTTACAGGATATATTTAAATAAATTGTACGCTCAATCGCGTGGTTGTATTGCACGCGTGCACAATATACTTAAGGTACTTAAATATATACGTGCACACCATACCTCTATGTATTACACAACACGTTCAATCGATCGCAGTGAAATTGCGTATACGTATATATGCATAGTTCAACGCACATGAATGGCGCATTTTCAAATCGTCAATAGGCTATCCTATTGCCGTAATATATACCCTAATGCTATCGCATCGTGTGTCGAGTACGCGTTAGCTTCAATGACGATCGATTACACGCAGTAGAACAATCATAGAAACGAGCGATCCATAAATAGGAAGAAAAAAAAAAAAAGAAATAAAGAGCAAAAACTTTGTAAAAACAGGGTTAAAAATCAATTACGCCGTAATAATGTGCAATTGTTACATGTTGCAACGGACAAGAACAATTGACGAGGTATAATGTTCATCATTGTGTGTTCGAAGTGACCAGCTGGCGTTATCGCATTTAAAGATGATCAGTTCGATGATCATTTCATTCGACTCGAAAAAACTTGATCGGTAATTATTTTATTCGTTTGACAAACGAGAAAGTAAAATATAGTACAGAGAGACTGTGGATATTTATGCGTTTAAATGTATTGGAACTTCAAAAGTGCGAAAATATATAAGAATGTGAAAGTTATGCGTAAAATGTTCACAAATAGATAAAATAAACTTCTACTAATGTCCAATGTTTTTTTTTTTCGTTTTTCGGCTACGCGGTTCACAAAAGCATGACTCTGCACATAAACATCCGCAGTCTGATAATATGACAGAGACCTCCAGAATGTCCACTTGGTCGCCGATTTCGGCATTTGTGTAGCTTTTGCTTTTTAACGTTTCGAGATATTTTTAATCGAATCGTGTTGCACGAAGACAAAAAGCATCGCCTTCCGGGAGAGCCGAAAACTCCAAAGAATTGTCAGAGGTAACAGGTAACACACACAGTCAGGTAGCGGCGAGTTACGGATAAACTGTGTGCGAGCTCCGCGTCGTTGAATAAAACAAGAATTTGTCTGTTAATCGTAACTCAAAACTCGATATCCAAAGAATAATCACACACAGAGAGGCAGGAGGCCAGCTGAAAACCGAAGATAAAAAAAACTAATGAAACTCATCCTCAAATAATGAGACTGATGATTGTCGATGAAAAGAAGCGTGCAAAATAAAAAGAAGCAATTATCAAAAAGCAATTTTTACATGTATGCGTATGTATGTGCGTGTATATATATATATATATATATATATATATAAATGTGTGTGTGTGTATATATATATATATATATATATATATATATATATATATATATATATATATATATATATATATATATATACACACACACGGGATTCAGAGTGCGACTTTTTTAAACGCTTCTGTACAATGAATGATGGAATCGCGTTTCGGTTACGCAGCCAAAGATTCGTGAAATTGCCAGTATTAAACATAATGAGAGGGACAGAGGACAAGATGGATTGTCGAAGATCTATTTGCATAAACGCATCTGCATCGCCAAAAATTCGCCATCTATATCTTATCGAGATTTACTGGACGATTTACTGAAAATAGCGGTGGCGTATGACGCGCGCAAACAAAATAAATGCATTAAAGACAAACTGAAAATCAGGAGAAAAAAACCAATAAGATGGCATGATTACAGAGGTTAATTATATTGGTCGTCTTAACGTACTTACCTGGTGACGTCTGCTTCTTCAAAATTCAATTTCCCGCCATGAAATGATATATTTCAAACAAAGAACACCACTGTTACAACATTTTATATTTCACACTGTCATCGGGAAACATTCGATTAATATTTTTTCTGAATAATTTTCCGCTACTACACGTCATAACACTGAATCATAATTTATGCATTACGGAGATATCAAAAAATTAAAATTAACGCTCACGAACGTACGAAACGCAACTTTCCTTTTCTCTTTTCGCTTGTTTCACATTAAGAAAGAAAAACAAAAAAACAAGTTCCTCCGAGGTGTGTCACGCGATCAAATGGTCAGAGAGATCGGAATACTTGGTCTACCTGTCGTAGAGTAGCCGGTTTTAACAAGCATTAAATTATTTGGCGACGCCGTTGGGAACCAATTTTTCTTGGCAGTGAATAACGTAATAGGGGAAAAAGTTAATCGAACACGATGCTTTTCATGCCTATATTTTCCGTGCATTCGACCGACCACTACTGAACTCAAGTTCACTCAACGACTCTGACTTTCATACGAAAAACCAATTCACAAACACTAGTAGATAAAACGGCTATGGCGGTAAAGCGCCTCTACAAGCAATCTTAGGATGTGACTCACTGCACAGGGACGACTCAATGCTGTGACTTCTCGGGTACCTGTGCCAGCATTTTTGAATCGTTCCGCGATTCTTTTAACGAAGTTCTTTTTTTTTTTTAATTTATTACCTCGAGATAACGACGGTACGAGCAAATGAAACACAGTTAATACACGCTATCATTTATTTATTCGTTTTTTTTTTTTAATTAGTCTACGTTATACTACAATATATATATACACACATAATTCTTCGATGTAACAAAACTGAAGGGGCAACAATCTTCAGGTCTCTTGAATTTTTATCACTTAGATAATTACAAAATTATTACATTTAATATAAATATTTCTTTTTCGTAGGCACATCTTATATTTACATACAGGTTTCTCTTTTCTTTCATCTTATCATTTTTAATCGTATTGTCCATTAAGTATTTTATTAAATAAAAATTGTATCACACAAGTATATGAATACCAAGATAATTCTCATTTGCAGTTCGTCATTGGAAGATTAACTATAAACATATAAAGCGACGGATAAGTTTTTTTACAAATAATTCTAGACAATATCATCTATGATGCTGCAAAATTAAATTATTATCAGTATTATCATTATTAGTTCAATGCACCACTGTATCATTTCATGAAAAACTGTTAGGTTTATTAAAATACATAATAATATATATATGTACTATTAGTATTTACTAAAAATTGCATCAGATTTTAGTCAAGTATAATTTACAGAGATATTTATAAAACGAACTTTTTGTGGCTTAATCTTTGGATTATCGAATTAGAGAAAATGTTTGTTTAACTAAATATTACACGTTGTTACAAATATTGTACTTATTACTTATACTTATTAGTTATAAAAATTTTTATGGAAATTTCAACTAGTAAAACGTTTTTATGAATATTAACAATCGTGAATAGTTCAGAAATATTTAACGATTTGTTACAATATAGTTCGAAGAAAATACGGATATTCTAAATATTATTAATAACATTAAATACACAAAATTATCCTAGTGCTAATTCAACTTCATAATTTTCAAGCACATATAAATAATATATGTACTTAAATCTATTTTCTACTATGAATTAATTACAATTAACAGCAAGATATAAAATGTACATTTCATTAAGTAAACGCATTAAGTTGTAATTAAGTAGTATTATTTTTCATAAAAAATATACATTTATTGTCCATTTTAAAGTAACTAATACTTCATGCATGATAAACCCAATATTTATATGAAACTTCAATTTCCATTTTGTTGAAAACGAAAGATTTATGGATTATTTTCTCTTTATTCTTTATTTTAAATTTTGCATAAGTTTGTATTGCACAGTTTTCTTTTTTAAGAAAAATTTTAAAATGGATGCATCTTTTTTTTTTTACTTACTCTAAAATAAAAGTCTAGAAATATACTGTATTTGTTATGATCAATCTCTAAAAAAATAAGTAAAATGTGTGCCGACTTTTTTTTTATAAAATAGAAAATTACAATGAAATATGTGATTCGTTTGTACTAATACTTATATTGAATTATCAAAACTAAAATATTAGTGATTTTTATGTCGGACGGAAAAATGCAGCGATTATAAAAAAATAACGTAGTTAATATTTTGATTTCTTTTAAAATTTTAGTACATATGCAACCAAAGAAAAACTTTAATTTTTTCTTACATTTTTTAATTTTCTAATACTTTTATATAAAAATAATTGTAATATTTTAATTAAGAATTTGTATATTGATGAAATATAAAATTATTAATTTAATCTAGGGCCATCTTTTTGCACTATTAATAAATTATAATTATAATAATATTGCCCCGCATATTTTTTTTACGTTATATGCCGATACAAAACTTTTGAAGTATATATTTTTATTTAAAAACTCAAAATTAAAGCTTTCCATCTTATATAAATTTTGATCAAATGACTATTGAACACGAAAAATGCAAGATATTGTATTATTTTGTATTTTTTGTGAAAGCATAAATTTATACTGACAACAATGATAGTAATATTATTTTTAGTAACAAATATATTATCATTAACATTTTATGCAAGATGAAAAGTTTTGTCAGGCATTTTGTTATTTTTTATTTATAATAAATAAAAAAAAAATTAAACATCAAAATATCGTAAACTAGATATTACATCTGATTAACAAGTTAAAATACAACTACCCTGAGTTTTAACAGCTTTAAGAGAGGCATGTGAGAAATAGAGATAGAAAGAGAGATTATAATTTTCTTATGAAAAATAAAATTCAACATTGCCTCGTTACATTTTTCTCTTTTGCTTTCTCAATGTATAAAAATATTATAAGGCATTCAATGCTAACGTTTATGTACGTATATATATATATACTTATAGTATCATATATATATATATATATACACATACATATATAATATATATTTATACATATCACTGTTTTAGGTCACGACTTGCATTGCACAATTAGTAATTGTCACCCCATATGACTTTCAGGTTCAGTTTTGTAATCTTGCATAGTAAGAATATAAGGCACGACACTAGCTACGCTTACCCTACCAATAAGACCTGCAAAGAACAAATCTTCCAGAACCCTAGGGTTAATTGAACGAAGTGGTGCAAGCCTTAAAAGAAGGCGAGGTAATCTATTGGATCCTACACGTTGTTGTAATTCTGTCCACGCAGCTTCTTGTAAAACTTCAACTTTTTTACGCCACACACCGGCTAAGACATTGTCTGAAAAAAAGAAAAAAAAAAAAAATCATTTTGAAAATAGGCAAATTTTTAACAAATGGACCATTCTTTACTTACCAGCACTGAAAAGTGTCAACGCTTTAAGATACGCGTATTCAACGGAATCCACTTGTAATTTATGAAGTGAACTAACACAATCTTGCAGTCTACATATATGCTCTGTGACAGACTTTACTTTATTAGCTGTAATTTTTTCCTGTGCAATGCTAGCTTGTAAATGATTTATTATTGATGTTAAAATACTTGGAAGAGATAAAGTGTATGCGCATTGTGCAAGGCCTAAAGTAAAGAGTTGTCCCCAGGAACTACGCACTAATGTTGTTTGAACTTCAGATCTGTAAATATTCATAATTTTATTTAATATATTCACGTGTATAATATCGATTAGTATTCACGCTGTTTATTTACGGTAACGCTTGAAACGCTGGAATTCCTCGGGCCCAATGAACTGACAAAAAAAGTAATCTAGCAGCACTTTCGCAAATATAATGTATCGATAAGTACGCAGGAGCTGGACTAGGAGCTCTTAATTCGAATAACGTATGTCTTTCAGAAATCAATTGGCCAGTCCATTCTTCTTCTGGTTCGCTTGAACCGTTGACACTCTATAACAAAATTACATAAAAATCACGAAAATATTAATAAAATGTATCATCTGATACAAATGAAACATACATCTCCAATAAGTTTTGCCATGCTATCCAATGCATGTGAAATAAGTAAACGTTCTCTTGCTAATGTCAATGCATCACTGAGGTCACTATCACTGCTTTGGTCTTCCATACTAGGACTTTCAGGTTGTTCCCAAGTTGGAGGCGTTTCCGATACTGATTGCTGTGGTTCTGGTTTAACCCTAGGACTTCTGTTCCCTACTTTTGTTCCCGCTGATTCACCTAATACTGGTTTTCTCTCATGTTGAACAGCTATAATATTATAGTGTCATACGTTAACAACTACGTGGAACAATCGAATATTACATTTTTAGTATTGATGTAATAAACTTACAATCACTTCTCATTCCCATTGCAAGACATTTCTGAAGCCTACAATACTGACACCGATTTCTATGATGTTTGGTAACTTCGCAACTTTTGCTTCCTCTACATTGGTAACCCAACTGTTTCCGAATACTGCGTTTGAAAAATCCTTTACAACCTTCACAACTTATCGCTCCATAATGTCTTCCACTAGCTCTATCTCCACAAACCACGCATAATTCTAACGATAGTCCCAAACCTAAAGAACCACGGACGTCTCTCGCTAATTTTACCTAAAAAGATAATAAAATATGAAATAAATATTCAAATAAGAAAATTACGAAATAAATAGACGAAAATTCTACCTCTACATCAACATTATTTAAATGCTCAATCCCAGAATGCAAGTGGACCATGGCTGCGTGAGGTCCCAAATTTCGAAAATCTCGTCCAATTTTGTGATCAACTTTGTCATCGTGTATGTTATCCACATGATTATTCTGATCTCTATCCATATCTCTCTAAAAGTATGTAATATGTTATATGATTAATAAAAAATATTTTAAAAAAGTGAGAATTTAGTTTCCAATTTTTGTAAAAATTAATACAGCGAAGCGCACCATGGCAGGATGATGCGTTAAATTATGAAAATTCCTTCCTACATTTTGATCCAGTTTATCATCTTGCAAATTTTCACCACGATCGTTTTGATCGACTTCCATATCGCGCTGTAATAAAAAATAAAAACTCGTTGTTACATGTTTTCTTTTAAACATTCATGTTAAAGATAACAAAAAGTTTTCATATTATAGAAAGAAATAAGCACCTCTGTTTCAACATCGGTTACGTGGTCTATACCATGATGACGAGATAAATTACGAAAATCCATTCCTATTTTTCGTTCCTCGTCGTTTTCATTTAAATTATCGTGATCGTGTTGTTTCCTATGCTCTCTGTCCATTTCTTTCTATAAAAATAAAAATACTTATTATATAAATGTACAATTATTATTATTATTATTATTATATCATAAACTAATCGAGCATGTTTATAATATTCATTTATAGCAATCTGCTCGTTTGTAATTTTAATTAACATAAAGGTTGACTATTATTAGTTCAGGTATTGGTTCAGTTGTACAAAAAAAAAAAAAAAAAAAAAAAAAAGAAAAACTTGTTTTAATACAAGTGAAGGAACGCGTGAGAAAAAATTTTGTGTTTTTTATAAACATTGCTATATCAGTAGCATTACGTCGGATAAGATCGAACGAATCGTGTAACATTCTGATTTGATCTAGGCGGATAGAACGTATCGTTTAAAGGCCTAAGCTTTGGCGCGGCGTAAAAATGAAAACTGGAGCATTTGCCGCCCGCCCCTACCTGCCGCAACCCTTTCCCCCCTACCATTTTAAGAAGTGAAAGAGATGGTCCCGAGTCTCGGGAGTTGTTCGGTTCGTAGGTTGCTACGTGGTTTAAGCGCATGCCGATACGATAGCCACGCTACACTGGCCGTCATAGAGCGAATGGTCCATTTCCATACACTCGTGATCCGACTTCGTCACCAGTATCAGTGCAGTAATACGAGAAAACGGTGCCTGCACCGTTGCACCGAAATAGTTAACATTCTTGGAACCTTGCGTTTCGTTATGCATCTTACTACCGTAAAGCGTGCTCTCTCAACCTTTCTAATCACGACGAGGCTTTCAACGGAGGGGTCGCGGTTACTTTCGAAAATACGTGTGTGACTTTGCAAATTCTCTCGCTTGCATTTAGAATCGGACTTCTCTTCGTTACGGATGATTTCGCGACACGTATACGCGTGTATTGACAATACTTACTGCCCTATGATCAATAATACCACAGGTATCTGATTTCACGGAAGTGTCATGCACGAGATTGAACGTTATACCATTTTGCGATCAGGAATTTCACGACAGTAACACGACACCTGTTGTCTTTTTTTTTTTTTTTTTCTTTTTTCAAACTTGAGCCATTGACCCGTTTAGACACGTGTCACTGTAAACTATTAACAAATATCGCGGCCGCCCTGATCGTTAGCACGATCGTTTCGACGATCGTGTCTTTCGATGGTGTTGCACGACGACGAACAATTCGAAAATGTATTACCGATGGATGGACAGGTGGATCTCAGTTAAGAAAGCATATATCCAGAGCTATGAATTCTTCTTTTTTTTAGATAAGATCCGTTCCTCGTAATTTTCTGCGTTTCGTGCGAAGGTGAATGCTGTTTTAGAACTTTGTTTCACGAAACAAGGGATTGGCTTTTCGTTGCACCGACCTTAGGGAAACACGCGACGTGTCTTACATCAAAGTTCGAGGACGGTACGCACAATACACTACCTGTTGGGTCGACCTGTATCACCGCATTTGCGTGTGTCGGCGGTGGCGCTCTCACAGGTCACGCACGGTTCTGAAAATATAACGTAGCCTAGCCACGCGGTAATACGCGCGGAATAAATATACTCGTACGCCCAATAGGGACAACGTTTTAATCAATCGGACGACCGAAATGCACACGGAAAACACGACACGTTCGCGGTGTACGCGCGAAATCGTTTCACTCGGTATGCGCTTTCGCGCACAAAAACACCACGTCTGAAGTTTAAAGGCAACCTTGCGCAGGTGAACGCAGCCAGGCCGTTTGCTGTACTGGCAGGTTGGCAGGTCACTCTCTTGTATACCGCCAAGACACACCGGCCAGGTGCATTCTCGCCCCGCTTGCCTGCTTTTCTACCTGAGCGAGAGCATTCGCTGTGGAGGACCGCATAGTGGCCTCTCGTCGCGCGTTACAGGTTATGTCACGTAATACACGCCCGCGATGACTTATTGGTTGAGGCTCGAGGTCGCGACGTCGACCGAGAATAGGTCAAACGCGAGTGGTAAAAATTCGTATTAAAAAAATGTATATCACGACCCAGCGAATGTTTTCTGTCTATCAACGGGTAACAAAGAAATTGCGTTTACCTTGACTACCTGTCCCGCGTATGATTTTTCTTTCAGCCGAACTGAAATCCGACACTTATTGACGTGATATGCTTTTTAAGGAAACATATTGCATACGTTATAAAGCGAGAGGTTAGAAGATATATTAAATCCCAATGATTTTAGTAATTAGGAATTTCGATCTCGCGGTAGAAGAAAACTTACTTCAGCGATGGTCGCATTCGAAGTGTATACTATGAAAAACAATGTTTTGTAATCCCGAGTCCGGTGATTCTGAATGTAATTTTTCATTTCAAACGTACGTGCCTTAATTTCAAAATAAAAATAAATTCAAATTCTCGATGAGCTGCGAGTGATTGTACTTCTGATCTTCGTGTAATTTCAATTTCAAGCAACACGGCAATAACATTTTAATTTATTAAAAATATCAATACTATTTTTGTCGATTGAATTAGTTTCGAATATGTTGACTTATAACCTTTTCGAATGGTCGTTTCAAGTCAGGCTAAAGATTTCTTGGAAGAGCATCAGCGAAGAAGAATAGTCATTCGAGAGTAATTATTTCTATACGACCGGACTTCACAGGTAAAGGTCGCTCGTGGGTCCGAAGGTTACCTCCTACCTACTCGATCACCGTATCGACATAGATTTATCTTGTAATCCTACTTGCTGCATTAAAATTGCATTACTAATCGCACGTTATTCCTCTGTTTTCTGTTTATTCGTAATCAATTTTTTGAATATTGTGCGCATCGTTTTTCAAGAGAATTTATAATAACATATATTTTTAAAAATAAAAGGCAATACATAGCAACATTTTAGAGCATTTGAGTTCTCTCAAAATTTTCGTTTTGTTTCATTTATTTCATTTATCCAAGATTCGCCTAACATGCGAGAAAAATATTTCCTTCCCGAAAAAACACTACCCGTGAGGTTCGAATTAATCAGCGAATGCGTAATATTAATTCTTGAACGAGACAAAAAGTTAATAGCCAAGTAGCATTATTATCGGTAAAATTACAGAATTTCACAATGGCAGGGTCAAAATAGCATATGATCACTGTTATTATTTATTTACTAACAATCTGAGCGGAAAAATGAAAATATTTCACGGTATATAATTTGGTAAAAGAATGCGCACAGATTGATTCGATGTGGACGAGTCAACGTTCAAGATTTCATGCATTATCGACAAGAGGATAACAAGAAACTGAATGTTAAAAGATAAGTAATTTTTATAAGGACTTACCTTTGTTATTAATAACGATGATAATTTTGACTACGCATCATTTGGACAGTTCATAAGAACAACTAGATTTCGTCAACCATTCGTGGGTTAGAGTTCATAACCTCTTCTAACCTTTACCTTTTCTTTACTTCCTACCCCCCCGTGCCTAACCCCACCGCTCACCTTTATAGCCACCCGACAATGCATCTGCTGCCATCGATACGCGGTTACGTACAGGTTCACGATGTATCGCGGAATTTGTACGTCGCGCCAAATTCTCGGTAAGTTTAAGAACTGTTTTCAAAAACTGTCGCCATGATGGTAAAGGAAATTGTCATTGACTAACGATAGAATAGACCGAACATGGAATGGGAGTTTGTGTCTCAGAATCTGAAATACCGACCAAGAAAAACGCACTCTATGCTCATTGTCAGTCACAGACGAGGTATTATTTAAAAATTCCCTCTGGTTGATGTGCACGCGATGGAAGTTTAATTAGCGATGTTGAACAATTGATAATTTTTTAAAAAAGTTTTTCTATTATTATATGCTAATCAATAATTTTTATATTTCTATCGCAAGTTATAGTTGCACTTCCACGAAGTATTTTATTACGATAAATATAATAATTTATTAATTTTTTACCGGTTAAAACTAAATTTACATTTTCATCATACTAATTTTTAAGTTACAACTGCATCGATATATATTAATAATACATAAAAATTTATGTAGTGAAAAATCAAGATCATTGCTTCTGAATAATTGCGCAACGTATAAAAATTTTCGCATAAAAATTATTTATTGTTTCAAAGAGCAAGAAATATATATATTGTGTATCTTTTCCACTATTGTAAATAAAATAATTTAATTGTTATAAATGAATTATTCAGACTATAAAATAATATGTAAAAATATAAGGGAATCACTGATTGAATTATTATAATTAAATAGTTAATTAAATAGTTAAAATTGTTAAATAATATATAAAAATATCATTCATTTAAAATAATTAAATTATTTCATTTCTATAACATTCCTAAATATTATTTAATTTTCACAATTTTTTTATTACAGTTTTAACATTACAGTTAAAGAATTACATTTATTTCATTACGTTGTATTGCATATAAGGGGGTCAGTTGACTTTTAAAACATGGGGAAAAAAGCACTAGTTCGGTCTGTCCCAGTTAGTCAATAATATAACTACAATTTATATTTCTTTATTATCCTATCTAATATAAATTCAGTAAATTTCAAAAACTACAAACGTAATTCAAATAAGTTGCTTTAGCAGCAACAAACTTGAAAATATTAAGCATAAATTCTTGGAAAAGAAGTACACAATACTGCAAAAAGATATTTATTGCAAACAATTTTTCACACAATACATGTAATACATAAATTTGTTATACCAGTATTAAACAAGCGTGTTTAATATTGCCAATATTTATAATATTACTTATATCTATACTACTACAATATCATTGTCATTGAAATATTCATTTATCTACGAATTAGTATTATATTTTTTTATAAATACTTAAAAATATTTGTAGACAGCCAAATTATTCTTTTTTACCAAAAAACCAAATTAAATTTTGACGTAAGTTAATTGATATCAAATCCTCCTAATAAATCATAACTTATTATTTAAAAATAACTTTATTATAACTTAATTATATTTTTAGAAGGTTGTCTTGTTAATTCGTTTTGGAATCCGTGTAATATAAAATCTTATTAATTCGTATCGATAAATGATATTCGCAATAAAATGTCGATAGTAATAAAAATAATAAAGTTGTGATTATCGTTCGATTTTTAAGTCTTATAGAATTGTCTCATTGATACAATGATCATCATGTTCACACTTAGTTATAATGCCAGGTACTTTTGTTTCTTACTTAAATTACTTCTATAAAGATCAGAGATAAGTGTGCTTATAATTTTCTCAAATTAACATAATTTAAGTTACAAATATCAAAGAGTAGAAGATACAAATGATATTATTAAGTGCATAACTTTGTGTATATATGTATATATACACAAATATATATATATATATTCAGTTAGAAACTATAATAATGTGACGTTTCTCGACGTTACAATTGCTACGTCATTGCGGATCATCGCGCAAATTCCAAATTCCTCAATTGTTTCCGACCGACAACTAGGATGAGTTAGTCTCATCTGGTGTCGAGTCCCCGCAGTGTCTGTCCTTAATATCAATTTAAAAATGTACAAATCCCAAGTCCGCCGGTGGGTGTTGGCTAATCGCGCGACGTAAGCGATTGCGAGATTTAAGCGACCACCGTTGCGGCAAACTCCCTCTAGGATGGGGGTGACCGTTGTTTCCATACCCAACTAGAGGCCGCCCTCTTCACAACCAAGCGTCTGGAGCCAGGGGCGCCACCATCCCACCTACTGGGTGGCGACTCCGAAACGAAACGCGCTTCCTTTTCCCATAATAATTAGCCCAACTTATCGACACGAACCCTACAGCACTTTCCACAGGACTGGTGAGACCTGGTGGTGACAGCAGGCCCACGAACACCTGGCTACAACAACTTCAACATCAAGGTGGGCCAGTCCTGGGATGTGACGATAATATTGAATTTCATAATGCTAGCTACTATATATAGTTTACATATTCTCTCCTCATATATAAAATCCATAAGAGGAATACAAAAGTGAACAGATACAGAATACATTAACGATACCTAAATAATATTGCATACATAATTGTTAAGTTGTTTATAACTATATAGTTATAACTATTAATGATTATAAACAACTATAACAATCATCTATGCAATATTATTTAGTATCCAAATATATTTTCACTTATGTAGAATATAAAGGACACATATGCTAAAGGCCCAAAGCACCATAATTCCTTTTTTGCGCAAACGTTGATCTTGATTGTTCCGTTAATTATTTTGGCAGGTACTGCAAGTTGATCACAAAGATTCTACATATCTAGTTAAAGGCAGATACTAGTCAGAGTAGATTTAAAATGTTTTCTAAGAGATCTATTTTTTTCAAAAATATTTGATACATAAAATATTCCAAAGAAAACTTGACCTATAAATTAAAAACATAAATTATAAATTAAAACATTAGAATATTAAAGTAATGTTAAATGTTTTCGACATTAAGTAATTTAATAAACTTACTTATAAACTAAATTAGTGCAATTTAATGCCCAAATACATCTTGGCTGACAAAAACCATATACAGAAAGCCATCAATATCTTGCTCTCTCTGATAGAGTTGCGCCATAGTCATACTTCCACTTGCAAGATTTCGTTCGTTTACCAATAAAAAAAATGCTTGCGATGGATGTAACTGGAGTCTACGTCTGATAATTATTAATATAATAATAAATATTATTATCTAGTTATATAAATTAAAATAATGATAATTATATAAATTAGTGTATTAATAAATGTTATTATCTAGTTATATAAAAATTAGAGTTTAAAAGTGCACCTAATGATTTTAACCAATTCTGCTACTGTCAAAAAGTCAGGAACTAAAAATTTGGTTCTATCCAATAAAGGTAAATGTTTTTCCGTATGGTATCTTTCCATAATAATAGGTATTTTGTTTGGATGACGACGTTTGATCATATCTACAGCATGAATTCTTTCTGCTAAATTACAAAAAGAAAAGTATTTTAGAATTATTTATATTTAACAAAAAATAATATATTTCTGAATATAATTTTTAATATTAAATAATTCATTAAAAATTAATGATAAATATATTTACACGCAGGTATAAATGAAAGTTGTTCTTATACGTTCTCTTTCGTTACGAAAGACACATGTTTCAACAAAAGTCTATTTGAGCTATAAAGTAAGCAAAGAAACACTGTAGCTTGTTTAGCTTTGTCTTTCAATTTTAAATATAAAAAAGAATTGTAATTAATACAATAAAACATATACTCACCGAGTGAACGTGTTTCTTTATATGTTTTAGGAACTAAACTCATTGTGAGTTTATTTTCTATTACTACGACGTTCTAATGCTATCAGCTGTGAGAGTAAGAAAGTACATACAACGAGTCAAAATAATGCCAGCCTCTGACTGTTCTCAGCTTAAGCTAGGTTTGAGAGACAATGAAAACATATGTTCAAATTGATTTGTGCTGCCCTCTAAAAATTTGTCAGTGATTTTGTGTCTATTTTGTTCGTTGTTCAGCTTTAAAAAAGGAAAGCGAAATTTAACCATGTGATATTTATACTACTATATTTACAATGCTATATTTTTTTCTACTAAAAAGTATCTTATTAAATTCCATAGATTGAGACTATCACGAAGGACTAACAATTCTAGTTATTTGATGTACAGTTATTGGCTAGTTGTTACTAGTGAATTGTAATCTTTAGGAGTACTTTTATACCATCGTAGAAAATGTCTAAGTTGAACTGCTATATCAAATACGATTGGTCAAACAATATGATCAACAAGATAGAAATTTCTTGTTTTATAATATCTAAAGGCTATAATTCTGTTTCCCTTGGATCATGTTAGTTCCCTTAATAAACGATTCGTTGGCCAGAGCGCGCACAACGAATGTAACAGCGCCTCACGGAAGAAGCGGGAACTAAAATGGCGAAGAAGATACTGGAGTAACTCTACCATCTAGAGCAATGGTACAGTCTATGTCCTCCCCTTAGCTTTGAAACGAGAATACGTGTGGACACCTGTGCGTGCGGCAAGCACCAACCGTTGTGTACGTGAGTTTGTATGCGTGGGTGTCGCAGGCGTTCCTTTATGAATAGAGAAATGGTGTACCCGCCTCGAGCGATTCGCGAATCGGCAAGTGCGAATTTCTCAGTGAAAAGTTGTGTTGAAATCGAGCGAAAAGATTCAGTGTTATCAAATGCAGCCTGAGGCGAGTACCTATCGCTTGTCGGAATTGAACGTGCAACTTGCTTGATACACGCGTGCCGGGCATCGGGAACAAGAGAAGGGACAACAAAAACATCTGTACGTTGATAAGGAAGTACATTGACAGGGAAAGTGTACCGGAACCACCGTACAGGAATGACGAACAGTCGCGTCTTAATAATCACCGAGATCACGATGGAGGCGTCGTGCTACGACGTCTAATCATTGAAGATTCCCGATTTTATCTCTCTCGCGTGGTATCGCGAGGTTTCCTTCGAACCTAGTCAAGACAGCTAAATACACACAGGAGATCGTGCATCAGCCAGTTAGTCTGGCCGTTCATCCGTTTGCCTGGTCGTCTACCCCTTCTAAACCGTCTCCTGACACAACGTTTGACGGGGGTATAAAAAGAATAAACATGGTGGCGGCGTGAGAGAGACAGACGGGGAGATTGGGAGAAGGGAGAAGGACGGAGGAAGAGGAAGGGAGAGAGAGAGAGAGAGAGAGAAAGGAGAGAGAAGTCAGCCAGCTAGCTAGCCAGCTAGCCAGCCAGTCAGTGTGCCAGAAGCGACGAACTTCGTTTCGTGCTTCTCTTTGTTTCGATGAGAGAGTAATCTCTTTCCTGGACGTCTTACCTGCACTTTGCATTTATTCATATTTACACCTTGACAGAGGACACGAGGGAGTAACGAGTTTCGCACGATTCATCCCTTAAAGGAGAAGAGAGTTTGTAAACAGTTATCAAGGTGCGGCCACGTTCGCCGTGTTCGCGGTGTTTGCTTCGATTTTCACGCGTGCTCCACGGGGTCCACGACCGAGCGTGTGAGAAATTCAGCATATAGCCCGGCAGCTCGCATTTCGACTTGCAGTGTCCCCCCTCCCCCCTCCCCTCCCCCGCCTCCGTGGAGAATGACAGAGCAATAATAATAATAATAATATGTCGCAATCGAGCGGATTTTCGAGCAATGACTCGTTAACGACGAACGTTCGCCGAATTGTCGTCGCGAGGGATCTTCGCCCGAAATAATAGATACGATGTAAACGACAATTCAACGACAAATCACGAGGAACGTCACGACGCATGTAAATAGAAACCACGTTCATCCGTGACTAGACGAATAACTGCCCGTGAAGACTTGAGAGGAGCTGTTACTTTTCTAAGATTCTAAAGATTCACCGCTGGAAATTTCTTTCTGTCTCAAGGGAAGGAAGTCCGCCGTGCAACCTCGTACATCGAAGAGACGTTCACGACCGAACGGACGATTCCTGTATTCGATTATCGATACCGATAGTTCCCGAAACTCCATTTTCATAATAAGTCGTTTGAAATCGAATCACACACATACACACACACACACACACACATATATATATATATATACATATATACATATATATATATATATATATATGGCTGTCCCGATTAACGGTTATTACGCTTCAGGAGAGGTGAATCTCGTCGAGAGTGACAAACATGAACTGTTGTGTACGGAGGACGACGAAGCTGTTATTTCGACGAGCGTTCAACGTCCAATTTCGTTCGAAGGTTTGAAAAATAAAGAGTAAAAGAAAAAAAAAGAAAGAAAGAAAGAAAGAAAGAAAGAAAGAAGAAACGTTCGAATGGAGGGAAGTCGTCGTTCGTGTTGGCCGGCCTGGTGCCAATAACCTCCAGTCGGAGAGGTGGTAGACAGTTTTTTTTTCTCGCACGATGCGTTTGCCCTCGTGCTTAATAGATTATAAAATTAGACGTTCGAAACTTCGTGCAAAGGTAAGAGGGACATCGCGTTGTTCCCGTGAAGCGGTGAAGAAGGCGGAGAGACTGGCTGGTGATAACGAGCAAAGGGTCAAACGAAGGAGGAAATTAATACAAGTCGGATGAATAATTTCCAGGAGGGGGGTAGACAGCTGTGGTGCATGGTAGTCAGAAGTGACGTCAGTCGCGTTGGGTTCATAGTTCCTCTTATTTTCATCGTTCAGAGGAGGCATCGTGCGCAGAGGCATATATCGCGCGCAAAGGGGTAAAGCAACGAAAGCGGCGAAATAAGCGAAAAAAAAAAAAAGAAAAAGAAAGAAAGGAAGAAAGGAAGGATATAATATACGATCACCGATCGTCGCCTCGCTCTCGTCACAGCAAAAAAGAAAATCATCACAATTTCTAGTCCGCTGCATTTACATCGAGAAATTCGTTTCGTCTTTTTTTTTTTTTTTGTTTGGTTTTGTTCTCTCTCTCTTTCTCTCTCTCTCTCTCTCTCTCTCTCTCTCCTTTCGAAATATTTTTAGACGATCGATTGTATTTCAAGCGACCGCTTCATCGCCGACAGGGGAACCGAGACTTACTTCGACGTGCTCTTCTCTTAACGAGTTAACGATGCGCATTTATCGAGCACGGATCGCAGCCTGTTCGTAATGCTTTGGGAAAATCATCGAAGACTCAACTAATTTCAAGGTTCACTAAACAGTTCGTTGCTTCGGAGACAAGAAGGGAGAAGCATTTTGCACAGCATTTCGTTTCAGCGAGACACCGAGAACGAGACTGATGATACATTCAAAAATCGCATTAAATCCTTTAGTCGATTAATTTATTGGCGAGGTGAAGTAACTTGTACTGAAGAGTTTCATTAACAGGATCGGCAAGATTTGACCAAATTTACTCCTATATTATATACGACTACTATGTAAACTAAACTGACGTAGATTCGAAAAAAAAAAAAAAGAGAAAAAAGAAGAGAAAGATTGAAGCAACGCGAGGCAATAACGATCGCGTTCGACTAGCATACGTATTAATCTCAACGAACCAATATGTTTTTTATCCAAACGACAATACGTTGTGACACGTTAGAACAGATAATAATCGTTGAAATTGCGAGAGAAGAAAGACGTTGGTAAAGACAAAGGGGGGTGGTTTAACGATCAATGCGCTTCACCCTATCGATTTGTACCCGAGCGAATAATCGTCCAATGGTTACTTACTTCACTTTTCTCGATAAACGACCTGTTGGTCTGCCTGCAGGGAAGGAGCATACACTTCATCGTCAAATGGACACAAATGACTAGCTTAACATTATACTCGAGCACGTTCGAAATGCCCCGGTCTAGACCAAAACTGTTCGTACCCGCGAACGCGATCTCGACGCAGACTTACAGCACACCGACGAGCGAGAGCAATCATTTACCACCATTGAAGGGTAGCACGTTAGGTTTGAAGCAGCCTGCCAGCGAGTCGTCGCCTAGTTACTTGAGCCGCAGCAGTCACATGTCCGGTACTCACCTGCCGAGTTTAAGTTCCAGCGCAAACAACAGCCTGCTCAGCCTCACCGGCAACAACTCCGACAGCTTGAATCTAAGCCTGAGCTCGCACACGAGCCACAACTCGAGCCACAATTCCAGCCACAATTCGAGCCATAATTCCAGTCACAATTCCAGTCACAGTTTCACCCATAACTCCGGTCATAACTTCACCACCAACACCACCACCACCACCGCTCACGAGTCTCAACAGTCGAACAGCCAGTCGAGCACCGCGCTGGTGTTGAAGAACGGATGCTCGAACGGAAGTTCCTGCGGCAGCGGTGTCCGTAAACCGAAGACGATCATCGCCACGCCCGACGTCGTTCTAAAGATCTACGTGGACAAGTTGACACCGTACGAGCACCACGAGATATTCAATTACCGGCATGTATACTTCATCGGGGCGAACGCGAAGAAGAGGCCAGGTATAATCGGCCGGCCTCACAACAGCGGCTACGACAACGAACATGGTTCCTACATCCACGTGAATCACGATCACGTGGCCTACAGGTACGAGGTGTTGAAGGTGATCGGCAAGGGGTCGTTCGGCCAGGTTGTGAAGGCGTACGATCACAAGAAACAGGAGCACGTTGCCCTGAAGATGGTGAGGAACGAGAAGAGGTTCCATCGACAGGCGCAGGAGGAGGTGAAGATATTGAGGAAGCTTCGCGAACAAGACAAAGACGACACGATGAATATTATTCACATGTTCGAGTCGTTCACGTTCCGTAACCACATGTGCATCACCTTCGAATTACTCAGTATTAACCTGTACGAGCTAATCAAGAAGAACAAGTTCCTCGGCTTCAGTATGCAGCTGGTGAAAAAGTTCGCGCACTCGCTGTTACAATGCCTCGACGCTCTCTATAAGAATAGGATCATTCACTGCGATATGAAGCCGGAGAATGTCCTTTTGAAGCAGCAGGGACGCAGCGGTATCAAGGTACGTTCTCTCTCCTCTCTTACATGTTCGTTTTTTTTCAATTTTTCCAAACGATATACCAAGACTATGCTACACCTGGCACACACACCTTTTCCTTATGTTTCATATAAATAGATAGGAACGAGAAAAAAAATTTCCTAACGCTAGAACCAACGTAGATGACTAAAATACAACGTTCGAGGGATTAAGCAAAGAAAAGAAGAAGTTAATGATACGTTAAAGAAAACAAGCTTCTGTTAATATATTTTATTAAAGATCACTCTAAAAATATACCGTCTAAAAATATGTACCGTTTGTAGATATAGAAAATTTTCATCGATGTTAATGCAAAATAATTTCCCAGCGTTGATGCATAAAATTCGTTCTCGCAGGGAATCTGGGGCTTCGCCTTCGATTTTTCTGAACGACGAGCAAACAGCCGCCTCTCGTGCCAATATCTAATACGTTGTTCGCTTCGTGTCGGATCTTTCGTTCGCTCTCTTCGTTCGCCGAGATCAAACGGCGCGAATCCTCTCGACAGACAGGGAACACAAGCTCGCCGTTAGCGCGAATACCGGCGGGCATAAGCGCGACAAGTTGGCTCGCGTGTTCGCGACGTGCTTCATACGTATTATACTGTACTCTGCGCGTACGCAAGTGAAACGTAAAAAAAAAAAAAAAAAAAAGAACTGTTGGCGAAAGGAATGTTAGCGTGGTCGTAGAAATTAGTCTCGTAGACTCACAGAAAGAAAAAAGACACACGGTGATCTTTAAACGGGACAGAAGTTTGTAAAAGGAAAAAAAGTCGGGAGAGAGGACAAGCGCGTTCACGTTTTTCTTTTTAGAGTCGATTATGAAGCTAGTGTAATTTTCTTCTTTACCAATGCAATAATCATTACACGAGTTAACACTAAACGTACCGGTATTTTACGTATATCTATCTTACCATAAGGGGTCATATGAATAAACGTTGATTTTTAGAACGAAATTCTTAATTTATTAAAGGAAATAATTCGCAACGTAACTTCTGATTTCTAATAAAATAATCAAACGTATATTTTTATTTAAATAAAAAAAATAATCAATTAATCGCACTTTTTACATATTACTGGTTTCTCCTTCATACATTTATCCGCAGATAAATTTTTTTTTCGCAAATTATACAAGTTTGAGTGGTTTTATTACACCGTGCACAATCTTATTTGACATTTTCTTCGTGATTGGGAAATATTGCTTGATGTTCCTTGTTATAGGTTTTTCTTTCCTTCTTCGAGAAATTCGTGATACTCTGTGGCTCGTTCATCTGCTAATTGTAACAGAAAACGCTGTCTTGATATCTTTGTTCCATTTGTTTCCCGATAGAGAGAGTATGCATTGATTCCTCGTGTACGTTCAGTGGCCATAGTTTAACGTTAATATTAACACTAAACGTACCGGTATTTTACATATACCTAGCTTACCATAAGGGGTCGTTTGACTCCTTATGAGTAAACGTTGATTTTTAGAAAGAAATTCTTCATTCACTAAAGGAAATAATTCGCAACATAACTTCTGATTTCTAATGAAATAATCAAACATATATGTTTTTATTTAAATAAAAAAAATAATCAATTAATCGCACTTTTTACATATGACTGGTTTCTCCTTCATACATTTGTCCGCAGACAAAAATTTTTTTTTGCAAATTATACAAGTTTGAGTGGTTTTATTACACCGTGCACAATCTTATTTGACATTTTCTTCGTGATTGGGAAATATTGCTTGATGTTCCTTGTTATAGGTTTTTCTTTCCTTCTTCGAGAAATTCGTGATACTCTGTGGCTCGTTCATCTGCTAATTGTAACAGGAAACGCTGTTCTTGATATCTTTATTCCAGTTGTTTCCCGATAGAGAGAGTATCTATGCATTGATTCCAGCTAAATCCAGGATATTGAAGAATACGTGCACAGGCCATCTATTTGGATTTGGCATTCGGATTTGACGCTGTATTTTCGCGCCATTTGGTGCAACCACATCGACGCCAATTTTAGTCTTATTATAACAACTAATTGTTTCGGGTTGTTCGCTTTCCATTATTTTTGGTTTTGATCCATTTACGTCTCGAACTTAGTATCGTAACTTTTTTTGTTGGTTTTCATTTATTAATTCAGTCAGAAAAATACGTAAATTGACCGCTCGCGGTGCATAAGGTGTGCAAAGAATTTTTCTCGTTCTAAAAAATAAGCTAAGAGGAAAACAGAGAGCGAGAAATTGAATAATCAGATAATATAAGAATTTACAGAGAGTCAGATCAGCGAAAGAAATAACAATGAATTTAAAGTGAATTTTGAAAAGGGGTCATTTCACCCCGCTTGGTACGTTTAGTGTTAAAATACAAGAAAAGTTTGACATCACATAGGTATGCTATTTTAATAAAAGTAGAGGTTTTGATTATTAATTCGCGACTTGAGATCCAAGGATGTTACTCAGTCTCGCGAATATTAATTTTTACGAGCCCGCTGTTGCACGGCTCTTTCACGAACGGAATGTTCCTGTTAGTATATCACGCGAAAGCATATGGATTTTCGTGCGCGCACGGACGACGAATCGTGTGGGATCACACAACAATGCACGAAGATTATCATATTGACGAATGCAATCACGCACGCGTGTGCAGAGACTTACACGTATAGACGTCCTTGTCCCCTCGTAATAAGCTCTGAGAAACATGTGCGATGCACCACGTCCAGGTAGCGTCGTTATTCTATAGCCTATAGAATTTGCACGCAATATCGTGAACTTTCCAGCTACTTGGAACTCGCTTTCTTTGCCGACCTTGCGACGCGCATTGAAAAAAGGTGTGCATTAAACGCGCCACGCTTTCGCTTCGACGTTTTTCTTTTTTTTTTTTTTTCTTCGAATTATTAACTATGCGGTATGCAAGATAGTAATAGAGACAGATGTAAAATCAGTTGCTTCGTTCTAGAGCAGAATCGTCAGCAAACTACGGCCCGCGGGCGGTACTTGAATTTGCGTGAAATTCGGATATGTGCACACTAGGTCTGATGTAACTATATTTTTGCTAACGTCGCTTTCTTTGATAACTTTCTTTAGTAAATAAATATGTTGGTTGTCCTTGTTTTTTTTGTGCATTGCATGCCACTCATCCGTGATTAACACGGAATGCTGAACTTAGTTTAGTGATTATGTGGCCCCACTGTGACCCCAAAGTTTGGTGACCCCTGGTCTAGAGCGCTCAAATATTTGGAGGAATTTTGTTTGGCTGTCGTTCTGTATCTTGTACGCTTCGCAGGATATGCTTCATGCAAAATGACTTGACGACAGACAGACTTAAGTCTTTGGGCAACTATCGATTGAACTAGAAATATTTATTTATTTCAATTCTGACGGGCAGGTGACTTCATTATACAGAAAAAGAGATAAAATATGTATATCCCGAGGACAAAAAGTACATAACAGTATACAAGTGAAGACACAACTGTGTAGATTAAGTGGATTGTAACTTTATACTTTGAAATTGGTTCAATGAATCAGAAAACAAATCAACGGTGATAATTGGATCGAAGAATCGTTTCTAAAAAAAATTAATCCAATAGCATTGAACACTAGAACTATCAAAGTAGTCGAAATGACTAATTTAGAATTTTTGTTAGATATCTCATAGACGACAGTGTATTTTTTAAAATAATTTTTCGCATAATATATAAATGAAAGCTTGCATGCTCCATTGTACCATAAAGTTACTCTACTTTCTTTTTTATTTTTTTTTTTTTTTTTTTTTTTGACTTTAATGTCTCTGATGGAAATTTCATATTTTAGTCATCTCATCGATAGTTCTAGCGTTGAAATAAATGTTGAAGAAGCGTAGGACGAAAGATAATGATAATTTTGAGGAATCATATCGAGTCATCCAATCCTCCAGCGAGTTCATATTTAATTTGCAGAATATTATTTCGTAATCGTGGTTGCATGGCGCGTTACAATTCCGTAAATAAACAGGAGGATGATTTGATGTTACTTTAATCGTATCACTATATACCTTACGAAGTAATTAAATTCAAGAATTGCACACCAATGCGCCGTTTCCGAGGGCTTGGGAAGAACAGCTCGGAATGTTTTAATAATTTGAACAATTCAAGAGCCAACCTTTGGCACGGATATAATTAACCAAGCTCGGTTTGGCTCGATAAACCACAAACTTCGCGTAAAGCCTCGAATTTTTCAAGCGTCACGTCGTAACTTTATTTTTTCATTTTCCATCCTCCCCCCCACACACACACGAGAGAGAGATACACACGCGAGCCTTAAAAAGCAGAAATTTTAACGAACTGGAGGAAAGTGGCTGGCTCGTCGAATCGGCGCGAGATCGCGATCAGGATTTTATTACTTCGTCGTTAACGGGGGGTCAGTCATTGAAGAATATTTCTTCGAGTGTGTGGATCACAGGTGGCTTCGATGCATTATCGGATATTTTGAATAAGGTCACGAGGAGTATCGCAAAACGATCGAGCATCAGTCGGCGATCGGCCGAGCGTTAGTCGTATCTGAATGGGCGAAAATAAGTGAAATTTTCGCCAGAAAATTAGGGTGTATTCACGCCGTATGAATAACTTGTTGCTTGCATTTCTTTTCCGCTTGCGATTAATGGAAAAAGTGAAATTTGTTTTTCTCAGATGTGGAAGAGAAACGATTTCGTAGAAATATCGCGTAGCACTCCGATTATATAAGATTTTGTCAGTTTTTTTTTTCAATAAATATCGTTGATCATCGAGTGATAAATAATAATTCAATGTTTTGTATCTCGATGCCTTAAAGCATTATTTTTTGCTCCGATATTTATACATCATTCGCGCAAATAAAATAAAATCTTGATTATTAGTGGAGAGGAATCATTTTCTTTCTGTTTATCAATTCGCTTCTGTTTTCTTAGACGGAAATTATTATTCTGAACATTTGTTGAAAACTAAATTTAGGTTATTATGTATCGTGTCGGTGTATCATCATCGAACAGCGTGCCAAGTCCCATAACATTGAAACTATGAATAATGTATTATGTGTGCTTGATCTCACGCTGTTTTGGCTTTTCTATTTAAGCTCCAACGTTATTTAACACGTTTGCATTGTTTCATCGGTTCGAATATTCATCGATTTTTCAAGAAGACGAATTCCTCGAATACGCGCTAGCAATGCCGTGTTTCATTTAATTGCATTTCTCCTCGTTCCATTCATGTTTCGTTATTTCTTCCGATTGTACACGACAATGGTTCGTTATCTCGTTTCTTCTCCCGCACACGCCAGAAAGATTGAAAGGAATTTATCCGCCTTTTCATAAAATTACACAGAGGGGCAATCGGTTGAACGCGCCGCGACGAACTCGTAAATTAGACGGCGTACGAAACGGCCTGATGAAAAAGCTACGACTGCGAATGAAAATTCAAAAAAAAAAAAAAAAAAAAAAAAAAAGAAAGAGCGGCTTTAACGCCCTTAAAGCCTGTCACATAGAATATGTCTGACTTCGTTTCTGTAAGGAAATAAAACTTGACACCCTTTTCATGTATGTTTGCTTCATTTTTATTCCTGTTAATATTTTATAGACAGAATTGGTTGGCGATAACTATAATTTTATTGGCTATTGCTTTGATTTTTCTCACAATCCCGCTTGCCCATCGTCTGTGCCTCGACAACCTTAACACCTCACTCCTTTACAGCATCTGCAACCGATGACATATCGCTCGTAAACTTATCTCTCTCCTTAATCACGTGATACCTCTCTCCTCCGAGAGCGTGACGCGTTTTCGTTGCACATTTCGTTATATTTTTTGCCCGAACACCCCCGCTAAAACATATTCTATGTTTAAAAAAATATATATATATACATACATACATACACGTGAAGATTGAACAGAACGTGATAGATCACGTATTTTCTATCTTTTATCAATCAATCCCGTTTTCGACTTAAACACGTATTGTTATATTTCTCTTCGTAATTACGAAACCACAGCGATGTTTCAACGAGAACGAGAAACACTTTTGGTTTTTACCAATCACGTTTTCTCGATCGTTTATATTCGTATAATGTAATAAAAAGTAAAGTCCAAAGTAAAATACATGTTTGGAGACTGAGAACAGGTGTCGGTTTAGTTTTCATAAAAATTTCCATGACATTACATCGTTGTAGGAAGCTGAAGCTTACAGCAGTTTGTTCGAAGAGGTCGCGATTTAAGAGCCAGCATCACAAGGCAATTTGTGACTCGCGCGACGATGATGCGGATACTATGAATCAGGTTTTACGTCCTTTGATATTACGTATCATGCGCGTCATAATTATTCCGATCGGATGGAACTTTCGTTTTATTTCATTCCGATCGGTATACTGTATATATCATCATCTCTTGATCGCTGCAGTTTTTTTAGAGAGCACGCGAATTTTGTTTCTTGCCTCTTTTTCGAGGCAGCTTTTAAATATATCCAAAATCAAGGAATATTATATACATATTTTTCGATTTTTTTTAGTGTTAGAAAATGATTCTAAATCATTCACTAAATATATATATATATATACATATCTTTCGATTTTTAAATGTATACATATTTTTCTATTTTTTTAGTGTTAGAAAATGATTCTAAATCATTCACTAAATATACATATATACATATCTTTCGATTTTTAAATGTATACATATTTTTAGTTTTTTTTAGTGATTTTTTTATGATTCTAAATGAGTCTGTTAAGAAATAGAAATTAAATTCGCTTCTATTTAGCGTACAGCACCAGTGCGCGCACGGCGATCAAGTGGTTAAAAACATTGAATAATCACATCACTTTTCCCTTCCCTTGGCCAGATTCTTTATTTCTCATTCGCTTGGACGATCGTCGTTCAAACTTTCCTGTGTTTAACGCGTTAAACTGGTAAAGCTTACGACCGAAGCAAACTCGACCGTAAACTCTGAACACGTTCCTCGCGTGTAATTATTCGAAAATTAATAGCTAACAAAAGCGAAGAGGAACACGCGGGAAATTGATAAGAGAAGATATGCCGATTTCTCGACTTATTGACTTTGATGTGTCGGATAATAATAAGAAGCTGCATAATAAGAAGATAATTTTTGGAATTTTGTTGAATTTCCTCTCCAAAGATGAGGCAAACTTTTTCGAACACTTTACTCCGAGAAAAGGAAAAAAAAAAAAAAAAGAAACGTGGCTGGAATTCCTATTAACACTAGAACTACCACACCAGTCAAAATGACTGGTTTTACAATTTTATATAAAATTTCTATTTCATGTTACAATTTTTCTCCCCGCAACGATGCAATGACTTTTACAGTGATAACTAAAGAAATGATATAATGAATTTTATTTTATTTTTATTAGAATTCAAAATAATTTTGGTAGAAATAACTTCGTCTTAACTGTCGGTAGTTCCAATGTTAAAATCAAATTTCGCGAGGAACAATTGATTGTGTCAATTTGTTTTGTTCGATATCCTCCATTGACCACGCGTCTTCTGTGGCTTCCGGTAGCCCGTGCGAATCGTTCGACTGTCAATGGTATCCCCGAACGCGTCGCAACGCCTATTTTTTTTCACTCTGTTCGAGCTGAACGCGGATCAAGCGGATCGGACAGCTGAACGAGACCGTTTTCTACGCGTTACGATCATTCAGACGAGAATATCTTGTCGCGGAGCTTGTAGGGAGAGACACACTCTCTGTTACTCGCCTGGCGCGAGAAGAAATACGAATGATCTCACTTTCCAGATCGCATAACCCGTGACGGTAACAAGATCGGGCCGGAGTTTTCCGCGCGGTTCGGCTCGGTTCGATTCGATAAGAGAGCGTAGGAAGAGTCGCGTTCTCGTTCTATTCCTACGTACACGTATGTGCGTGCCAGCGTTACTTCCGTTCGTGGATTTCCTTGCGAGATGAAAGCTAGCTTCTCGATCTTGTGCTCCAAAAATGTGGAGTTGTATATTGTACTTTTGGTGTATCTCTCGGATCGATGGAAAGATCAAGGCGTGTCTGTTACATCGGGGAACGAATCAGTCTGTTGCCAAAAGATTTACCAGTCGATTTCGAATAATTAGAGGCTCCTAATTACGAATATTCTGTCGACTTTAGTTTTCGAACAAATGCTTGTACTCAAAATATTACTAAAAGAAATAAAAAGAGAAAACGTAACGATATAATTTTTATTCGTTATTTATTGGCGTAGATTTACAATATATCGTTAGAAAGCATATCTAGTATAATAAGCTACGAAAACATACATTTCGTTTCTTGTAAGATTCTCTTCTGGACTCTTCTGGACAGACGAGGTCATTTAAACTAACGCTAATAAAACAAGTTCTCGTTATTTTTTTTTAGAGCTGGGTAGTCGATAACAAGTCGAATGTACGTTGCAATCGTAAAGTAGGTTTCAATCATTCGGAAGATAATTGCAATTTAAGTCGAACTCGATCGATTTCGATTATTTTACAAATCAGAGATCATTTAGCCGAAGTGAAACACATAATACCGAAATCAGGAACCTCGAATTATACAAGTCGATCTTAAATCTTTTGGCAACGTGAAAGAAAAATTTTTTTGTTTGTTTCTTTGGTGTTATTAAAATAGATTTCAATCATTCGGAAGATAATTGCAATTTAAGTCGAACTCGATCGATTTCGATTATTTTACAAATCAGAGATCATTTAGCCGAAGTGAAACACGTAATACCGAAATCAGGAACCTCGAATATTATACAAGTCGATCTTAAATCTTTTGGCAACGTGAAAGAAAATTTTTTTTTTTTGTTTCTTTGGTGTTATTAAAATAGATTTCAATCATTCGGAAGATAATTGCAATTTAAGTCGAACTCGATCGATTTCGATTATTTTACAAGTCAGAGATCATTTAGCCGAAGTGAAACACATAATACCGAAATCAGGAACCTCGAATATTATACAAGTCGATCTTAAATCTTTTGGCAACGTGAAAGAAAATTTTTTTTTTTTTTTTTTGTTTTTTGGGTGTTATTATAGTAATCACCTGGAATAGATCTGGTTCGACGTCAGTCCGATTAACTGTCGTTGTCCATTGACAAATTTGAATATTTATCGGAATGTACGTGTGTTGAAACGATCGATTCTTTCGTTTCTTTTTCCCTGGTATTCTTGTCTTTAGGACTTTAACGACAATCCCTTCGCATTTATTGCTCGAAAACGCGTATATTCGCTTCGGGAAATGACGAAACACGACGAATTATAATTGACGCGAAATTTATAATTTCATGCCCAAAGAAATGTCCACTTTGTGACGCCTCGTTCGAAACTCGTTATTCCTCTCTAATTTAATTTTCGTTTAATATTCGCGAATAAAACGCGCTCGCCGCCGTCGCTTTTTGTCGAAAATCGTGTTTAAAGCGACCGATTAACCATCCTTCTTTATACTTTCATCGAGCGTTTTCAACGCTCTAATAAATGGCAATTAGGCTGATTATATCAAGTTGACGAGAAATGTCAAATATCAATTCGATATAAAGCCACATTTTGCTAAGTACAATGATAAACCACATTTGTACTTGCTACGTGTGATTGCTATCTGTCATTTAATTATTAAACATCTTCTGTGTTTATTAACAGTTTATCTCCAGGATTCTAAACGTAGAGATGAAATTTCCGCGATTTCGCCGCGAGAGAGAAACGATTTTTCTAAAAAGCCAAGGCAACGAATCTCGATGAAAGCAATTTTTCATAGACACAAATTATTTTCGTTAGAACTGGGGGGAGGCGGCGGGGACAGCCAATTAATAATCTGAATGTGTCGTGAATTCAACGACGAGGATTCAAGTGTCCATTACTTCGTAGTTAACGAAACCGGGTGGATATTGGCGTGGTTAGTAGCTCGCACATCAAAGAATTGGCAGGTATTGCACCGGTGGTGTCGAAGTCTCGTCGGAAAAGTGGATGTCTCGAACCTCTCTCAGCCAGTGCCTCGTTCTCTCCTTCTTCTCTCCTCTTCTTCCCTTTTTTTCTTCTTTTTTCCTCTCGCTTTCTGACGCAGCCAACCGGTTGTCTGCCACTCGAAACAGATTATCAGTTGGTTTTCTCGTTCTATTTTTTGTTGCCTGCTGATTACGATGCGACGGAAGATCGTTCAATTTCACACAATTGTTAGTGTACATAGATCAGTCAGTTTCTGTATTTCAGTTGGAAAAACTTTCGGTTCGTTTTCTACAATTAAATTAATAATATTATATATATTATAATTAATTAATAATATATATAATAAACTAATTAATACATATATTTAATTATTATTATTTAATATATATATTTAATTAATTATTATTATTTAATATATTATTATTATTATTTAATATATATTTAATTAATTATTATTAATTAATTAATATACATAATTAATACTATTAATTTAATTAAAATTATTAGTAATAATAAATACCACTACGACAAACGGAATTTCACCAATTCAAAATATGATTTAAATACACAGTCTGCAACGTAACTTGCAATCTGCCGATTATTATTATTATTGTTATTGTTATTGTTATTGTTATTGTTATTCTTATTATTATTAGCTAGTAAATCATCGTGCAAGGGGATCCCGGTGAAAATTCTAAGTTCGAATGATTTTCACGTCGAAATTTCACGCGAATGATTCGAATACTAAATCTTCGAATTTACTTCGTACACAAGGATTGAAAATCGTTAACGTAGGCGGGCAGGTTGGTATAAAATGTGATTACCTGGGGGGGGGAGGGGTTACCGTCCGGTGAAACGGGGAGAAAAATATATCGGCGTATGCGCGAGGGATAATTGAAACAACTCCTGATTAGATTAACAGCGAGGAATTTGTATCGAGTAGACATCCAATTAATCGTAATATTGTTATAATCGACTCGATGGCGAGGGTTTGTGAATTTGATATAAGCCGCAAGTGCCCATTACTCGTAGTTACTGCACAGATACTGCGATATCGGTGGGGCAGGCCTAACCGCGCGTTCATCGTCGCGACGTGCTTGCATATGTACAGGGCGATACAAAAGAGAAGTCCTCGCGTCTTAATTCGCGCGGCAGTCGTTATGTATATTTTGTGGACAAAATGCACTTGGGCAGTGCGGTGTAGAAATGATTCTAAAAAACACTGAAAAGCTGTCTAGAGAAAAATGAAAAATATAACGTTTCCAAAAAAAAATTTTAGTAAACAAACAAAAGATTGTGTGTATATATATATATATATATATATATATATATATATACACTTATGTATTTCAGATACTTTTTGAAACATTCTGGAGTATGTAAAGCTCACCAAACAAAGTTCACATTCCCAAATAGTTTCACTCCTCTTTTTGTATTTTTTCGTTTTGTAATTTTCACTATTTAGCATTTTCACTATTGTTGCATATCTATTTGTTTCAACAGCTATCGCGTCCCAATAATCATCCGTCGATATTAGATTGAATGAATCTATGTTACAGTGGGATCCTAATTTTTCCAAAAGTAAAGGGTTTACACCCGGTGTTTCCACGAAGATAAAACTTTTTGGATTATTATCTTTGAGAACTCAATTCCAATTGTTAGCGTCACTTTCACTTGTTGAAGTTTCATTTTCTTTTTTTATTGCATCCTTATTATCAGAATCTTCGGAAGATATACGTCCGAAACGTTTTTTCTGTCTTTGAATAAAAAAAAAAAAAAAATCTGTTCATTGCTGTCTCTATCGCTGCACACTTTTGAAAATTATTTTTACGTATTGCCCATGCTTGATTACAAACAAAATTATTTTCGTAACTAATTAAAACGGTGAGATTATTTCGTAATTATATAGAGTAATTATTATTAAAAACTTGCACATGTTAATGCATGTTATTGCCATGTAAAAATATACACCACGAGCCTAACTCGTTATTCTGTCGTTTTTTGATACTGTGAAATTTTATTTTATTTAAGAGTTTAATACAGCTTGATAATCTATATCTCTGATATAATTTAACAATAAGCACGCTAAATGTCAATATATTTAAGTTAACTAGAATGTAGATTATGTTATGTGTTAAACTATTGTCACTGGATGGCAATGTTTATCAAATTTGAAAAAAAAAACGAGATATTTATGCGTAACACTTGCGATTTTCTTCTTAGAAATTACGTTAGTTGTTATAACGTATGTGTATCGCGCCAGAAAGAATTAATATTGAAAATGCAAATTCACACTCTACAGGACTATAATGTTTCTTTCAAGTCGAAAAATTCGTATCGCGAGTGTAACTTGATGTCATTGGTCGATATTAAAGGATTAAGGAAAATGAGAAATGCCCGATCGCATGATTCCACATTTGTTCGTTGCTTGAAATTTATGTATCTAGAAATGAATAATAGAATTCAATTTCAATATCTATGTAAAACTCTTTACCATTAAATTTAACCATTATGCTAATTTCGTATGGAATGTTTTTTTTTTATAATAAATCTTATAATAAATCTTTAATATTAAAATAAATACGGTGATAAAAATCGTGCGCACGTTTCGATAGAATCGCGACATCGGATGAAAAAATATATGTCGCGTAATACAGGACACGGATGGAATATTTGAAAAGTGCATGCACATGTGGGGATGGAAGCTAGGGAATGGAAATAGAGAAGGATGAAAGGAATACAATATGGTATGAAACATACATTACAAATGTGAAAATAAATTTTTCACCGACGACACAGCGAGATTTTGTGATTTATCTTGATTATTCACGTTCTTCGTCTCCCTCTTAATGAAATAAATACAGAATGTCATGGAGGAAACGTTATCATCATTATTATTATTAATTTTTAAACGTTTAAAAAAACGAGATAGACGAATGTATTTTTTTTATCGATAAAACAGCTTTCATTAAATCATTCCAATTACGTATGAAGTATGATACCGATCAAATGATCGGAAGATAAAATATAATAATATGATAAAAATAAGACAATAAAATATATATAATAAAAATAAGAGTAAAATAAAAATGAAATTTTTCTGTGAATGAAGATCGCAAGATCTTCTACCACTTTTTTTGTAACATCTTGTACATCCACGCTCGTTCGTTAATAGTTCGATGCACACGATAGATATATTATACGACGATAGAGACGCATGCACGCGTTTCGATGACTCAATTTTGGCTTTCGTGTTGCATGACGAAACGTTGGCGGTTATATATATTGTTCGATATAGGGCCAATAACCTTTGACGGTGGCGATGCTTTTTAACAAATTCATTTGTTGTTTTATATTTATATCGTCGCGTTGCGTTACATACACGATGCGCTACACTACGTGAGTAATTCATTCGTAATTCATTTGTCGACCGATAACACGCAACTGGGTCGGAACAATCGTTTTGCGAATGCGCGCCGGCTTATCTTCAAGCCGAAATATACAAAGTAATCACTAAACTATCTGCCTGGCGGATAAAAATGAAGACAGAACAAGGTGATTCCATGGTGGGTTGCTCGCAGAGGAAGCAGATGTTCTTTTGGGCAAAAGGAATCCTTAAATGTGCACGTTAGACGCGCGCTTGACTTTTCCCCCCCTATGTTTTCTAGATAGAAACCTGAGTGAAGTATGTGCTTGAAATTCTCAGAATTTTAATTAAATACGTCGAGTTGAAGAAAAAGGATTAGACTGCTGGAAAGAAAGAGCGAAGAAGGAGCCGAGAATTTTGAGTTTTTGATTCAAGATATATTCTGTAAATAAGAAAGCAACTTTTTCTTTCCTAAATAGGAACTAGAACGTTACGACTGTAATCGGTGAACACCTTGCATGCTATCGAATTGAAATGATTCGAGTTGAAATTCCACGTTCCGTATCAGGAAGATACGTAGATGTGAAAATGCAAGAATATTCCACGAATGTTTCACGAATTAACTTAACAGAAAGGTGTACATTTAACGAAGATTTAACGAGAGTGTTTAATCGAGAAAAACAATCGTTGGACGGAAAATTTTATGATGCGAAAAGAAATCTAGACGGAGAACAAACACAGCACTGTTGTTCGGTTCCAGTAGTTCGGCTGTCGTTTTCACAAGTTCGAAAATGAATTTTTTCAACTGCTGACGTCCCTTAAAACGTTCGATCTTTTATTTTATTCTCCATTGTCGCGGCGGATTTCTCGTTGGAAAATCGAGGAAAACTTTCGAAACGAGATACAAAAAGAGTCGCGAGAGCCTCGTAAGAGAGGGAAGAAGAAGAAGAAGAAGAAGCGACGCGAGAAAACAGTGGAAAAGAGGATCAGTCGTCCTGTTTATCGAAAGAAAGGAAAGGGTGTCGTAGAAACGAATTCGAAAATAGATACCGGGGAGTGTATCTTATATTTAGGCTCTCTGTGAAGTGAAGATGTACGATGGTGGTGGACGTAATGCTGAAACAGAGAGAGAGAGAGAGAGAGAGAGAGCCTTGAAATTGCGACCGCGGAAACAACCAAAATCCAACAACTCAGCCATTTGAAGATTCAAATTAACATTATTCGCCAAGATAATACAGGGTGGATCAAAAGTTTCTTCCCACCTATTTTTTTTTTTTTTTCACTAAGACATCAAAATATAAGAAAAAATTGATTTCATTAATTTTAAATTAAATTTAAGTTCAAACATGATTTTTTTCGTTATATCCTAAAAATCTATAAAAGAAAGATCGAAAAGTCATACAATAAAAAAATTACAGATTTATTTTAGTAGGAAGTAATTTTTTCTTTTTTTAGGCCCCACTTTATAATTTACTTTGATATATTCAGACGATCTTCGTAAAGATGTCACGCGCTTCGAAATAGTAAAATTTCGATTAGCGATCATTGTACAATAGTTGGCATTTAGTATTTCTATACACTTTCGATACTATACTTTACTCGATACTTTCCTCCCTTTTTTTTTTTTTTTTTTTTTTTTAAATAGTTTCCAGTCGTTAGTTATTTTTAACAGATCTATTTCTTCTTTAAAATATCGGCGAAACACCTACGTTGCTCCTTTTTACTCGTCGACTGGAAACGCAAAAATAATCTATCATGCACGATCGTGACGTTAGCGTGCGTTAAACATGCACGTGTGAAAGTGGAAAGAAGGAAGGAAGGAAGGAAGGAAATAAGAAAAAAAGAAAAGAAGGAAAGAAGAAAAGAAGAAAAGAAGGAAAAAAGGAAGGAAAGAAGAAAAGAAGAAGAGAAGGAAAGAAGGAAATCGGTTCCGTCGATTTTCCCATAACGCGTTTCTACGTCCCGTGGGCCGGAATGAATCGTTTTAAATAGCGATGGCCGCAATTATGCGGGAAACGGGATAAATATACTTAAACGAGGCACGACGGCCCAAATGTAATTGGCGAGGAGGCGCAGGAAGGCACGAGGAAGATGATGCACGCACTAGCGGGAGAGCTCGGTTGTAAAAATAGGGAACGAATAGGTTTCCTCTGTTCGCTATTAATAGCGGTGCTGCGTCGATACTCGACGGCTTTAATCCGCGACTCTAGTTTATCGGAAATTTACGTCACCGCCTAGACGTGCTGCAGCCTCAAGAATAAACAGTTGCATCTTCTCTCTCCCTCTCTCACTTTTTTTTCTCTTTTTCTTCTTTTTCTACCGATTATTTATTTGTTGATTGATTTGCTCTGCTGCTCCAATCGTTATCGTCTGTTCAAGTTCCTCACTTCGAGAAATTTAACGATGCTTCGATTGAACGAATGTTTGCTGTTGTTCTTGTCGAGTTCAGTTCGAAACAGGGCTTTTTCAGCATTTCTATAGGCTTTATGGTAAGAAGTTTAAGAATTGATTTATATTCGTGCTCGGGTGGGAACACGACAGTAGTTGTAAGAAGTATTATACTCTTCACTTGCATATAGAAGATTTTTACGACAGGTCTCAACTCTGAATTTCTTTATTTGCTTTGGAAAGATAAAAGTTCGCAAATTTATTCAGTATTTTTTGTTACTGAGAATAATGATAATAAACATGATACGAACATATTTGTACTAGTGGCCTGTAATCAGAGCTCATAGACTGTTTTGTAACGGAGTTTTCTTTCTTCTTCGAAAGAACGTGGGGAAAAAAAGTAAGAAATCCTGTTATCTTTTGCTATTTCTTCAAATAGTGTCTAACATTATTTACGAAATTTCCTCTACTTGTAAATGGTATAACGAGCTTTTCGTTTCCTGCCGTCGTCGGTAATAATTTAATTATTTTTTTTTTAGAAATAAATTATTTAATTATTCTTTTTGAAATAAGTGCGAAAACATTGGCGCAACTAACCGAGCAAATTGTACGAAGCAGTCTTAAATCTTAATATACAAACTACATTAATTAATTAAAGTATTAATTTGACCAGAAATAACGAAAGAACCTTGACAAAGAAATATATACACATCACTGAACAAAATTAGATTGATTCGTACGCCACAGCAATTCAGCAACTGATATTATCGAATAACTCATGTTACTCCGTGTGGTAACAGCAAAAATGTTCGTAGTTAAGCGTTAATGAGTTCTCCGCAACGACCACATACACACCAGCATTCCGTCTTACGGTTTTGTTAAGAGTACAAGCGAACACGTGCGTGCACAGGGATCAGGTCAGCGGACTCTAATAGATAAAAATAGCAGAAGAAAGCAAGGGGGTGAAAGCAACTCGATGATTTCTCGAGGCGTTCATTTGTCTCTCGATGATTTAATCTCGTTTCATCTAACACGTCATCTTATGCGTGTACAAGTTTAAATTCTGCCAATGTGATACTGGAAATCTGGAGAACTTTTTACACCAAGTGTGCGACATATATTCGTAAAAAATTCGTGAAAAACACCTTCGCGAGCCATTGTACGTTCCGCGTCTTTACGTGTAAAAATTTGCGTTCTCTGCTCGAGTGACGAGCAGCACGGAAGCAACCTGGATATTTACTCGCGTCGTTAATGGAAAAATGGGCGAAAGCGTGAACGTGAAATTGCAGTACACCTCTTGGGTTCGGCTCGTGGCGAGCTAAGTTTCCAACGTATATCTTTGATTTTTTCTCTCTCTTTTTTTTTTTTTCTCTTCACTCGGCGAAAGAAAGGAAAGGAACAAATTCGTTAACGCGGCAAGCAGCGACAACCGGTTCGTTGAAATTTTCCCTCGTATTAAAAACTTCTCAATTACCGTTCGGCTTTTCTTTCGTTCTCTCGCGGTTCCAGGATTTTCACCTGTCATGTGTGCGGGTCGCGGAATTGCAGTGAAAATACATGGTTCACCGGTCTCTCGTTTCAATCCATCGCTTAAAATAATTAGTAGCTTATTAAAGTCGAATCCAGAGAACTCGTTAAAAGTTACATATATTTGTTAAAATTGCAATGCGTATTTCTTCTGTTTTTTTTTTTTTTTTTTTGGATATAGTAAATTTATAGTAAGTGTTTGATTGGACTGTATTTATGAGAAAGAAACATTGCAACTAATGATGATGTTAACCAGCTAGATGAATATATGTCTAATTTCACTATATGATTATAGTTACATATATACGATAGTATTATGATGAAAGTAAAAATTGAAAAATATATTTCATTCACATCATCGAATTCTTCGTGTAACCTGATCAAAATATAACTAACGATTGTTAGTTTTATTTGTCATACATATTGTTTCTCTTACTATATAAATTCTACAATTACTATGAATGTTCTGCGATCACACCTTGCTAAGATTTAATAGGACTTCACCGTTCAGATGAATGGATTTCAGAAATTCATCCAATCAAATTATATACAATTTTGTTCCACTATGTCCAAACATAAGCTCCTGTTATCGATTTTTTAATTGTTCAATTAAATTATTTTTAATAGTTTTAATAGTTCAATTGTCACATTTTGTATAATACTTTTATATCTTTTAAATCGTTCGTTCTTCAACTTTTTCTGGAATTTTGCTTCGATATTTTCATCTTCAGCTGCAAGAATATTCCTAATACAATTATCTTCGCTAAATTTCTTCCTTTCTCAAGGCACTCAAAGAACGAAAAAACATGCAAACAGAAAGGAGAAAAAGGTCCAGCAATTCCCCAACTTGATTAATCTAAATTTCAAATTAATCTAAAAAGTAATTCCTCCAACCCCCGTTATTCCTGTCTCCAAATTTTCGCCCTCTAGAAGGGATCTTCGTACAATCTTCGTAGGAATTATCCCTACTAAATCTACCTTTCTCAGAGAATCCCCAAGATCTTCTTCTCATCACTGAAATCACAGAGTCAAACAAACAGAGTAGAACAAAGGTCACAAATTACATATATAATGAAGTCTCTGAAAATCTTCTGCCCAGTGAAGTGATTGTCTCTCGAAAATCGATCAAGATCCCCTAATTGTTTCCTGCAACGTGCAATTTAAAGAGCCGTTTAAGATGTCTGGCTAGTGAACAAGATGTGACTTGAGATTCAATACGCGTACACGTGTATCACATGTTTAGCGTTTCGATCGCTGAATGAACTGCCCGGGCTCTCTCTCTCTCTCTCTCTCTCGCTTCATTGTTCCGAGGCTAATTGAGCTGCGCCCACTTGAAGTGTCGTTACACGAGCGATAGTACTTCCGTGGTGTTTAAATCAGGACGTAAAGTGGTCTACGCGCGGTGGTTTCAGATTTTACGCCTGAATTTCTTTCCACAGTCGGACCGCCATTTTTTCGGCTCACCTATGGCGTTCAATCTCGTATAGTGCGAGAATGACAATAGAAATTTTATTAGAACTGTAATATTATTTATAGCGTCGATGAAAGTTGAGAAAAGCTTTACATTAGCGTTACATTGGTGCAATATGTCCATCAACACTAAACGTACGGCGTTTTACATATACCTAGCTTACCATTTGACCCCTTATGAGTAAACGTTGATGTTTAGAAAGAAATTCTTCATTCATTAAAGGAAATAATTCGCAGCATAACTTCTGATTTCTAATAAAATAATCAAACATATATATTTTTATTTAAATGAAAAAAATAATCAATTGCACTTTTTACATATGACTGGAGTTTCTCCTTCATATATTTTTCCGCAGACAAATTTTTTGCAAATTATGCAAGTTTGAGTGGTTTTATTACACCGTTGACTTATTTGACATTTTCTTCGTGATTGGGAAATATTGCTTGGGCTGCTTGATATTCCTTGTTGTAGGTTTTCCTTTCCTTCTTCAAGAAATTCCTGATACTCTGTGACTAGTTCATCTGCTAATTGTAACAGGAAACGCTGTTCTTGATATCTTGATTCCAGTTGTTTCCCGATAGAGAGAGTATCCATGCATTGATTCCAGCTAAATCCAGGATATTGAAGAATACGTGCACAGGCCATCTATTGCATTTGAATTTTCGCTGTATTGAACGCTGTATTTTCGCGCCATTTGGTGCAACCACATCGACGCCAAATTTAGTCTGATTATAACAACTAATTGTTTCGGTTGTTCGCTTTCCATTATTTTTGGTTTTGATCCATTTACGTCTCGAACTTAGTATCGTAATTTTTTTTGTTGGTTTCGATTTATAAATTCAGTCAGAAAAATATGTAAATTTCGTAAGGGGTCAAATGACCCCTCGCGGCACATAAGGTATGCAAAGAATTTTTCTCGGTAAGAAATAAGCTAGGAGAAAAACAGAGAGCGAGAAATTGAATGATGAGACAACATAAGAATTTACAGAAATCCGTTAGATTAGCAAAAGCAATAACAATGAATGTACGATTTTAAAGTAAATTTTGAAAAGGGGTCATTTGACCCCGCTTGGTACGTTTAGTGTTAACAATCGTTTCGCATTCTGTCGAACTGCGAATTCTCGCTTCCCAACTCTCTGCGATCTATGACTCATAAAAAGTCCTCGTTTCTCAATCACATCACGTTCCTACGCACGATAACACACGCACGCCACACATTCTTGCCACGTGTCGCACTCTAATTTACAATTAGTCGAATCAATTCGCTATACGTTCGCTAGAACAAACAGTTTCATTTCCTCCGTCGTTCGTCATTCGTATCGGATCCCTCCGCGAATATCTTCCGTGTTTCTTTTCTCCGTTCACTCGATTGTTAAGAGATACCACCGTGTGCATTCTCCGAGGAAATTTCCAATGAATTTATTAGCCTGCAGTTTGTTTGCGTGAACCGCAGATGCGAGTCATAGTTTCGTTTCGTTCGCGATTCGACTTTCTTCGCCGGAGAAGATTATTGGAATACGTACGGTGGAACAGCTTGTCCCGTATATTTACGGGAACCACTGTCGTTCGTACACAATCGTTTCTTTCGTTCGTCGTGTTCCGTTCCGTTGCATAAAGTCGATAAATCGGCCGCGCGTATTCCGCCATCCAAAGCAACCGGTATTTTCCTTGCGTGTGATTAAATGAGCTTCACGCATGAAAATCCGCGCTGAGGGACGAGAAAGTACAAGAAATAAAAAAAAAAAAAAAAAAAAAAAAAGAGAAAAGGTGGAGGAATCAGTCTAACGTTTCATACTGCAACCATGTTTAACAACATGGGTGACAATTACATCGAACAATTCTTCAACAATTTCTTCTCTCTCAAATAAATTCGTAGAATTGCTTCTCAAATAATCTTAACCCGTTGGCAACTTGTTCACGGACCATAACGAGTGACCAAACCGTGTACAATAATACTAAGAAATTACTAATAAGCAATAAATAAATAAATGTATTATTTGTTTTGCTTTTTGGGTTATATTTGAATATATACTTAAAATTGAGGAAATATTTGCAATTTTGGGACAAAAAATTCTCGACGCGCCTGTGGCGAGGTTAACTTCTTGCGCTGGCAACTTGTTCACGGACCATAACGAGTGACCAAATCGTATACAATAATTCGTCGCTTTCTTCCTGAATTCGTGATGATGTCACTGGATATAAATTACTACTAAGAAGTAATAAGTTTATTATTTGCTTTGCCCGGATTATATTTAAATATATATTTAAAACTGACAAAATATTACAATTTTGGGACAAAAAATGGCGCGTCATTCCAGCACAAGAAGTTAACCTCTTGTTCATCATAACGAGTGACCAAATCATATACAATAATTCGTCGCTTTCTTTCTAAATTCGTGATGATATCACTGGATATAAATTATTACTAAGAAGTAATAAGTTTATTATTTGCTTTGCTTGGGTTGTATCTAAATATATTAAAAACTAGAAAAAATATTGCAATTTTGGGACAAAAATGGCGCGTCATTCCAGCACAAGAAGTTAACCTCTTGTTCACCATAACGAGTGACCAAATCATATACAATAATTCGTCGCTTTCTTCCTGAATTCGTGATGATATCACTGGATATAAATTATTACTAAGAAGTAATAAGTTTATTATTTGCTTTGCTTGGGTTGTATCTAAATATATTAAAAACTAGAAAAAATACTGCAATTTTGGGACAAAAAATTCAAGAGGTCAAAAATTGTTTCCCCGCGAAAGAGAATGGTAACTCGAATCTCTCGTTAGACAAAAATAAAGACAATTTGGCAGTGGCAGTTTCTGTCTCTCGAATTTTTTAATTCTTAATCGACGTTAGATTACTGTTAATGGAGTCAGCGTCAATCGGTGAATGAATCGAACCTTCTCATTGTTTCACTTTAATCGAGCACGCCGGCGTTAGACTTGGCAGACCAGCTTGTGGCACTTCCGCGACACGGAGGACTGGACCGGTTTTCCACGCTGTATACGAATTGCCGAGTTCGTCCTTTTGCTGCCTCCATGCTGCTGCACCGTGCCTCTGTAGCCTATACACATATACCACTCTCTCGCGGCTGTTGAAATTTTATTTCGCGGACAAAACGTTCGTTTGCGCTAGCTTCCTCGATATATTTCATCCTTTGCTTCTCGTATACGTGTTTGCGTTGTAAATACCAGTCTTTTTTTCTTTTTTTTTTTTTCATTGATAACTGTTGAAAAGGTTGTGGCTCGTTTGCAGTGGCTCTTTCGAGCGAAGTGAAGCAGTCTAGAGCAGTCTTTATTGGAACCTTACGAGTTCAGAGAGATCTGTGCCACTCGCAGCATTCTAATTGTTTCTAATTGTGAGGGAATTCTTTTGCAGCTGGTTTTTCAGTAACATTATTATTCCGGTTCGGAAAAGCTACGTATAATGAGGTAGGTTAAATGGTACACGGGCATTCGATCTTCGTAAGTACCTACAGAGAAAGATTCGTGTATTCAATTAAACTTCGACCCTCAAATTAAACGTTTCATTCGCTCTTTCCCTTTCTTCTTAAAATTACTCCTAATAACGAAGGACCTTAATGAAGAAAACTTTCCGAGTGTTGTTTCTCCGATAGAAAGAAACTTTTGTTCCCTCATACTCCTCCTCCCGTTCAGTTCTGTCAAAATTTCAAACCAAACTCGATAAGTAAATATACCGGCCTTTCAGTTTCGTCTGCGAGTGGCGATAAACAGCCGTTTATTTATCTGCTCTACGTATGCGCAATATCGTTGACAACTTACGCAACGACTCTCCTTTATCACGATAAGCAGAAGAAGAAAATAGAGAGATAGAGAGTGAGAAAGAGAGTTGCTATCTCTTCTTGCACGATAGACTCTCCCCTTCCTCCCCTTTGCGATGATGCAGAAGTTGATCGTGCGTCAAGTGCAACGTCGCGTGACTAACTGAAATAGAAGGGCTAAATTACATCGGGGGTATAATTGAAAATTAATTGGGGCTTCCCAGCTTGTGTTTACGCGAGATGGGAAAATAAGAAGCAACTTGAAGATGTTCTCGAAGATCCAACGTTCGTCGAGAATCCAACGACGAACAGCGTTACGTGTGTTAACGCCCCGGCGTGTGTCGCGGCCAGCATGTTGCGGGGACAATTTCATCGACCCGGCTAATTCTCTGCCTCTTTGTCGATACAGAAATTCCACAGGGCAGCCCTGCTCGTCGTGTCCCCGTTCCGGAACGACCAGTCCCTTTTTCCCCGGTTCGAAGCGATGAATTTTTAAACTAATCGCGTACCCCTGATTGAATCGGCCCGAAGTAGGCCACAGCGGGATTCGTCGTGAAATCCTGGAAAAAATCCGGCGTCGTGTTTTTCTCCGCGGCTGCCCGTGGAATTGTGGTAATTGAGAGAAAACGAGATATCAGGGCTGGAAGAAGACTTCTGCGGTCGATGAAGATTCGCAAGTTTTCTGAGAGTGTCGCTTCACTCCCGGGGCACACCCGGTAAAATTGAAGTGAAACTAACTGCTGTTAATGCACTCGTCACCGTTTTGTCGGATACTGAATATTTTTTTTTTTCTTTTTGCTGAACACATTTTTTTGTAATATACATATTGAACATACATTTGTGATATAATATAATTTGCAATACATTTGTAATAAACATATCGAATATACATTTTGTAATATATGCGTTGTAATATATCTTCTTTTGTAATGTACGTATAATTTTTTGTATGTTTTGAATATTTTTTCTTTTTAAATCATACTCGACGACAGTCTTACATATTACGTTTGCAAACGACTTACGTAGCACGTATTTGTATTTAAATCTTGAAAATTTTACCATCAAAGTATTAAACTATATGTGACGAATGATTTTTTTGTGTAATTAGTATATATATATATATATATATATATATATATATATTATATCATTTAATATTAAAAGAATTGAAAAGCATGACGAACGATTTCTTGTATAATTAATTATTGTTCTATGATATATATATATATATATATATATATATATATATATAGAGTATATAGTATTATAGTATATATATATATATATATTATATATATAATAGAACAATAATTAATTATACAAGAAATCGTTCGTCATGCTTTTCAATTCAATTGAACTACAGGCTACAAGCGCCACCGGAAACGGCGAATCCGCACGATCCGCAGCGCGAAATCACCGTTCCATTATCATCAATTTGTCACAGAGCGTACGGCTCGCAAGAACTTGCATTTTGCCTGATTCGATATATCTCACGAAGCTTTCGGTGATTTCCCGTGTTTTTTAAGACTATGCCAGTTATTCGACAGAATGATTCATTTAATAACCAATAGACACAACAATTAAGTACAATCGATATTCGTCCTATCCGTTTCAATCGGAACAAGATCCGCTTTTTTTTGGTTTTGTTTCGGTTTTCCTTCTTTAAAAACACAATTTCCCCTTGGCCATTGTTCGAACGTACGCGCATATTAAAGCGTCGATTATAAGCGGTGAGACGGTGAGAGACAGAGAAAAAGAGAGAGAGAGAGAGAGAGAGAGATGGCGGGAAAAGAGAGCTTTGTGAGAAACGTCGGACAAATCCGGAGTGAGAATAGAAGAATAGCGCAAACTGACAACGGAAACAAGCCGTGTGTGTATCCTACAATATCCGGCTGGCCACCCGTCAAAAGCGCCCCGTGCTCGCCGCGCCGTTCAAAACATCGTCACGGTTCGTTAAATATTGATACTTCAATTTTATGTTCACACAAATATCGAATGGCAGACGTTATATAGTTTTCATTTCGTTGTTGGTCCTCTCTCTCTCTCTCTCTCTCTCTCTCTCTCTCGACGAACGTAGGAGCGAAGGGGTGAGAAGCAGGTTACGCGAAATATTTCAAAAAAACAGCGATCGTGTTCCGGTCGCTTCCGCGTTTATCTTTCATATTTTCGTCTCCATTATTGCGCCTCCCCCGAGTGTATTTGTTTCACCGATATTCCATCGGTTTTAATTGTTTTTCATTTCCTGGCTGGCAACGATGAAAGCGAATATTATAGGGGGGGGGGGGCTTGTTGTCCATCGCTTTATTCTCGACTCGGTTCGCTCGTAACGAGTTCTAACGCCGTGAACGGATTTTAATTAATAACTTTAATGCGGAACGACGCGACAGAGGTCGATCCGATTCTCCAATCGAGGTGGGCCTCCCCCCCCCCCGCGAACGAGATTGCACGATCGTTTGCAATCACCGAGCAAATCGCTAGAAACAACGAATTCGATCGAACGAGATGGCGAATTCTGCTTCACCCCTCTCGACACTTATCTTCATTAACCTAACGCTTCTCCTTTGTTCGAACTTTTCGTTTCCGGAAGAACGTTCTTCCGGTCACGGTGAGCAACCGGACATTCTGATTATGCTTCGAACTTTCAGCTCTATTGTTTTCTCGAAACGTACAGGAGGCACGTAGCATATATATTTTGGTATATATTTGCCCGCCTGGTATCACAGTATCTGCCGATTTCATCACGAAATGCGATTGTTGGATCTGATTATAAAACAGAGGAGATCGGCCGGTTGATAAACACTTTTGTAGAATCTAAATGAATGACGAACAATGAATTAATAATTATATTTAGAACTGTTCGCAGTTCTGATCTATATTCCGTTTGATTAATTAAATTAATTAATTAATTCACGAATGAAGTTAATTTAATTCATTGATTAAATCGAATTTATTGATGAAGTTGCATATATGCGGTTAACGATATATTGAAAAGTTACCAATACCAGATCAAGATATTGGAAAGCACGATAGACGAATATTGAAATTGATCGAGTCAGTTAAAGTTAAATTAGATTAAATCATTGATATTATGGAACATATGTCGCATACTTGCAACCTATTAAATATTGATTCCTTAGTTCCTAGTTCTTCATTGATTCTTGTTCAAATAATTTCGCGATAACATTCCAAATTTACCTCGTCATTTTGCGTTAGTGCTTCGCATTAATCGGACGCTATTGTGCGTTTCATTTACGAAAGCTGCACAGCTTTTCTTCTCAATTCGAATTCCATCGTAATTGAATCGCGTGTGCCAGTGGTGCACAATATGCTCTTTTGTGTATAAAGAGTCGTATGCAACAATATGGTATTAGTCACGTATTATCTCTTCTCGCCCCTCCTCCTTTCTATTGTATATGTAACAATTGTTAAGCAAAAAGAAAAAAAAAAAAAAAAAAAGGAAGGGAAATATAGATACTAATTAAAATCTATGCTGTTTCACATACTTTTAAATTTATTTAATATAGATAATATAATTGAAATATAACTGCAAAAGGTTTCGTAGACCAAAAAAAAAAAATAATTAGAGGGATTCCTTGAAAAATTTTTCAAAACGAGCCACATTAGGCTGTTGCGTATGGTCGTGCTTCTCTCTAATATGAATACAATAAAAGGGGCAGTGCGAATTAAGATGCCGCGATACGCACGATACTTAAATACGATACTGCCGTATATGCGTGTGGATTGTTTGCCGAAGACGCAACAGCAACGAACGCGTAGGGACCGAGGTAGCCAAAGCATTTCCGGTCAGATGTTACAGCCGACCTTGACAATAACTTCTGTTGTTCCAGCAAGATTTTCTATCGCGCGCACAGTTCGAAGTTATCGTCGAATTATTATTCATAAATACGTTTGGGAACGTGAGTTACAACAAATGTCGCGCGACCCGGTTGCGCTTATCGATTTTCCTTTCTCGATGAAAACGATGCGGCAAAACGGCGCGATTTAACCTGTTCACTGACTGATCGGATTTTTATTACCTCTGCCGTGCACCGGCGAGTAATTTTTTTTTTCACAAAATCTGCCCATGCGTCGAGAAACTTCATGGCAATGGAGATCAATTGATCATATTTTTGAGAAATCACCAAATTCGGGAGATTAATTACATTTTTCAGAATATAATAAGGTCTATGAGATTCCATTGAAATTAAGCAAATAATTAAGTCAAGTACACAGAATATACTATACATTGGTGGGTTTTGAAGTATTTCAGATATGTATCAAGGATACCCATAAGTAATGTCGTTTCTCGGTACTGTAAAATTTTGTTTTATTTGAGAGTTAATATTTGTAAAATTTTATTTTATTTGACAGCCAAGTATACAGAATATACATTAATAGGTTTTGAAGTATTTCAGATATATATTAAGCGTACCCATAAATAATGTCGTTCCTCGATACTGTAAAATTTTATTTTATTTGAGAGTTAATATTATTTGTAAAATCTTATTTTATTTGAGAGCCAAGTATACAGAATATACTATACATTGGTGGGTTTTGAAGTATTTCAGATATGTATTATATATATATAGGATATCCATAATGTCGTTTCTCGATACTGTAAAATTTTATTTCATTTGACAGTTAATACAGCTTTTAATCTGTAATGTAATTTAACAATAAGCACACTAAATGCTAATATATAATAATTTAAGTAGAATACATTTATTAAATTTGAATAATCACTTATATAACTATTATTCGTAATACTTACAGATCCAATTACTTAACTTTACATTACATTCCATTTGGATTTCTATCGCGATTTTTCATAATAACGTTCAAAAAAACTATCGGGTTTTAAAAATTCTCGCGCGAAAGTGTCCGCCCGCGGAATAGATTAATCTCTCGCGTCCCGCGTTCGAGTGCGATGTCACGCGCGTTGTAACAACGCATACCGACTGGATTTTAAAATACTCATTTGCAAAAAAAACGCGTAAAAAGAGAAGAAAAACGTTCGAAAATAAAATTAATTTTAATCGAAATGAGATAAAATATTTATGTCGAGTTTTATCTCGCTCTGCATCGAAAGCGAAATATACATACCGATTACGATAAAACAATTGGGCGGAGCAAGCAATTGCAGACCGATCGTTTGCAAGCAGTTGATCTAATTTCTTAACTAACCGTGTATTAGCGGTGAATAGTTAGCCGATTAATAGGTTACCGGTCGGTAATGTGTTAAAATATGTTAGCCGATTAATAGGTTACTTGTCGATAAAGTGTTAAAATATGTTAGCCGATTAATAGGCTACCGGTCGGTAAAGTATTAAAATATGTTGACCGATTAATAGGCTATCGGTCGGTAAAGTGTTAAAATATGTTAGTTAGCCGATTAAAGCGCTCGGTTGGTAAAGTGTTAAAATATGTTAGCCGATTAATAGGCTACTTGTCGATAAAGTGTTAAAATATGTTAGTTAGCCGATTAAAGCGCTCGGTTGGTAAAGTATTAAAATATGTTGACCGATTAATAGGCTACCGGTCGGTAAAGTGTTAATTGCGCGGGCCACGCTGTACGGAAGCGATAATTATATTAACCGGTAATAGACAGCTTAGACTTAGTCTACTGCCATTAGTATATTTCGTTTGATTTCTGTAATTGAAACAACAACCGCCTGTCTAACGAGCTGTCTGGCCGGGCAAATGTAAAAATGTTTGCGATTTCTTATCCAGTTGGAGTATCATCAGTGCTCGCACGGGGTGGAAGTCGACGTTTATCGATCGCGAGCTGAAAAGCGGTAACCAGAAACGTAACGAGCTGGGCCACCATCGGTTCCTCCCCGCGGTCGTCACCGGTGTGTGTGACTCACAGTTCGTTCGCTGCGGTTTATCGTCTCGGGGGACACCGATTCAACAATAAAGCGGATCGCCCGATCCCCTTAACGTGGAATCCTAAATGTTCGTTAGTAGCTGGCGTCCGCGATGCTCAACTCATTTCCAGCACGATTTCTACGTAAATGACTTCGTGCAATTGTTTCCAATGGGAGATGTTGGGGCCTGACTTGACGGAGATCAAGAAGCTACTAACTAATAAGAAAAATATCGATCGCGATCGAAAGAGAAGTCTTTCGCGAACGTTTGTTTCGTCCAAACAATATTTTATCGATCTTCCTGCTAATTTTTCTCGAACGAACGAGGGAAGGGAAGATACCTCAATTGAGAATTCTGTATTCAGAGGGATTCAACACGTCTTCTGAAATACGTCGTCTTTATTTTATAGATTATTGGAAGATTGCTATCAGATATCGGGAAAATGACGCGACGCTCGATCTCGCGAGGTCGATTCTCGTTATTTTGTAATCAATGGGTGGAAGACGCGCCCCGATATCAGATTCAGTGCATATAATTTTGGCACCATTGGACATAATGCGGATAGCATTAGGATTATTGGAGCCGATATGAACGCATTAGATTCAATACAGACGACTCGTTGGTTCGTCGAACCCGATGCGCTGGGTTCGTTACACTCGATGCAAGTCATATCGGATTCATTGAATTTGATTTGGGCACATGTAGGCCGTTGAAGAGTGAAGTGGTGTGCGTGGGATTTAATTCGGATCGCCGTGCCTTCCCTTAGGAACCATGCAGAAAAGTTGCAGCAAAGTTCTGCCAAATTGGTAGGACCATGCGACACGTTGACTCAAGATCCTTCGGGCTTTCGCGCTGATCTTGTCAAAAGAGATGGATAACACCTACTCTGAGAACTTGTAAAACTTTGTACGGATCACACCTGTACGTTCGTTATTTACGTTATACAACGTTCGATCTGGAAACAATCTGGAAAATCGTAGACTTCAATTTTTACTCGGTGTTAAGCCTTTGTACTCGAGTGGTGACTTTCACTTACCACTTGGTTCGATGACTATTTATGTTTAATTTCATTAAAGTGGGTTCCTAAGCTCTTTGTGCATAATCTTATGAATGTATATAACGACACACCTTCAAACGGAGATAAGATTTTCTTATCTGAGAACGTTAGTTCACCAACTGACCGGAGATTTTCGGCAGACACGCGATCGAGCTTCAACTTCAACCTCCGATTTCTGAAGACATCCGCCTGAATGGAAAATTGCATACCATTCTAACAGCAGTTAGGAAGGATTGCAAAGTCTTCTCTCAAAGAAATAAACCCGGACATAAAGACATCAAACAACATATTATTGTGATACTTGTCCTGACAAACCGGGATGCATCTTGGCAATTGTTATATAAAATATCATACAAAGCACAATTACAAAGGTTAATGTTTAAGAAATTATCTTCGAAAAGGTGTAAAGATAGATATCTTTTAACACAAAATGTTAAAATATAAAAGTTTTATACATTAATTTGTAATGTGTAATCATTTTAAGTAAGAAATTCACCAAAAATGCTGCGAAACGTCTCGAGTTGCTGCTTTGTCCGAAAAAGGCCTCGAGTGCAAAGGGTTAATAAGTTATCAATGTTATAAAACTCATAATTGCATTTTGAGCGATGTTATGGTTTCTTTCGATGTTCTTTCTGGAAGAATGGTGAGAAATATTCGACGAGACTTCGACGAATGGAGAACTTGAAAAAGCCAGTCTTCCTTGAGATTGATCAGACTAAAGTATTATATTCCCGTGTATAGGACAGACGAACTTTTAAGGTCGGATAATCACGAGCTCATAATTTAGTGATAAATGTCAATTTCTACGAGTTCAGGATAATTTGTGTCTACTTTTGTTCCATGTTTGAGAAGTATAATACCGCGCAGAGTCGTATGATGATTGTTGAGTTAGTTACGTGGATTTCTACAATCTTCAAATATATTGCTGCGAGCAAAATATATATCGAGTTCTACCGGTTTGCAGCTATAACAGGTGTTCTATTTTGGTTTTTATTGCTCTAACATCGGAACACATATCGGTATTTATAAGCATTTCTAGCTAACAATATCCTCGAGGCTAGGTTCAATAAACTAATGCTCATTGCGTAATTCCTAATTAACACGTGACAAGTATATATGCTTATTATATATTACAATAAGATACAATCTACCTATTGCACAATCATATCTCATTATGCGACTACATGACGTGAAAAAAAAAAGAAGCGAAAAATACAATGCGGTAACAGAAATAACAATAGAATGACGTTACACAGTGTAATATTTATTGTAAGATTATTAATTGATTTAAATCGAATTCCTTTTGATTTAATTAAAGGTGAATGAGAATCGGTTTTCTGGATTTAATTTAGAATATTTCAGAAGATTATTTTACCTTAATTTTTTTTTTTACCCGAGTACATAAATTTATTATTTATAAGAATAATTTTTAGCTATTATGTTTTATGGGATTTATATATTGAACGTTACAATGCGACGTGATCCGAAATCGATCATTCACACGTTCGTATAGGCTAATCTACCTATTGCACAATTATATCTCATTATGCGACTACATGACGTGAAAAAAAAAGAAGCGAAAAATACAATGCGGTAACAGAAATAACAATAGAATGACGTTACACAGTGTAATATTTATTGTAAGATTATTAATTGATTTAAATCGAGTTCCTTTTGATTTAATTAAAGGTGAATGAGAATCGGTTTTCTGGATTTAATTTAGAATATTTCAGAAGATTATTTTACCTTAATTTTTTTTTTTTACCCGAGTACATAAATTTATTATTTATAAGAATAATTTTTAGCTATTATGTTTTATGGGATTTATATATTGAACATTACAATGCGACGTGATCCGAAATCGATCATTCACACGTTCGTATAGGGTATGGGGGAGAAGTGCATCTGAACATGATACATGCGTATCGATCAACGCGTGTTAATTACACGTGCAAACGAGCCTGTTCATTGTGGAAACATTCATTCTGCCTGTTCTTCCTGTTACGACTCATTATGAAGAGTTTACGTTCCAGTTTACGTTTTGCCTTTCACGGTGTACAACATCATCTCATCAACGTGCAAATCATGGTAATTTTAATCGTTGTCTCTTTCTCTCTCTCTCTCTCAACGTCGATCGTATATTACGCAACGTGTTTTCGTTGAAACGAAACGCTTTCCCCCGTTATCCGTGTCAAGGTAAATCGATCGTTTGCGAATTTTTATTACAAAAAATTTCGTTTTTTCCGATTTCATTATCGTCCCGCGTGTTGTACATTTCTATTTCCGCGTGTTCCTCGAATTCCTCGAATCGCGCAGAATTTAAAGGCCTCCGAGCGAACCTTGACCTTCCCCACTCTGCCGCATTGCAATCTCCGTTTTCGAACATTTGTCATTATATTCGGCTCCATACATCAAGCCGTAACTCGCGCGTGCCCGCGTAACTCTCTCCGTGCTGGAAATTAATAGCGAAATAAATTTTGCAGTTGTAGCTGTTAACGGTTCGCGAAAGTATTCATAATACTCTGCGGTGGGGGAAGAATTTTTTCAGGAACACCTAGGTGATCACGATTTTTTCAAACGTATTCAGATTTTTGGAATTTCAATGATACTCGAGGATTTCAACGAAATAATCGAACAAGTATTGTAGAATTTTACTACGAAAACGAGACAGACGCAGCAACGTGACGTCACGATCTGGTGAAGTTTAAAAATTAGCGTGTCCCGAACTTAAATTGCAAAAATATACCCTTTTTTTTTTTTTTTACGTGTAGACCAAGCTCTCACATTTCGGACACCCTGTACAAACATCGTTCAGAATAATAAATCAGATTCGGGTCTTTTCTATTTCCGTGCTGAATTTAACGTAACCATACGTAATCGCGAATAAGGTATAAGAATAATTATAATGCAAACCTGTCGATTTATATGGAAACTACCTTGCGAAATGGGATTCCAACAAAGGTCAAGGTCTTCGATACGATCGATAAAAAAAAAAAAAGGATCGATCGTCTGGCAGTGGGTCGCGTTACCGCGCGCTTACGTTGATTACGGATATGTCAAAGGCGCATGGCGACTTAATTCGTTTAATCCCTTTAAAGGCTCTCTTCGTCTCTGCGTCTACCACCCTGGAGAGATCCTTTTCTTTTTATTCTTCCGCCAAAAAAAAAAAAAAAAGTTCCTTTCAACCGCGTTGTTAGAAAGAAAGAATAACACGAGAGAACGTTCTTCTCAGAGAGATTTACAGATTCGAAGAGAGGGCGAGGGACGAGAGGTTGATATTAAATTCTAAATTTCAAATTTTCGTTTCTCTTTATTTCTTAAGGAACGAACAATTCGGGTGAGTAATAATTCACGCGGAACGTTCGTAAAAAAAAGACAGCGGTTGCCTAAGTGGTGTTCAAAGCTACCGAACTTTCTCTATCGAGGATCGAAAATCAAATTTTTTGAATACTCGATTTACTTATATAATATAACTGCATGTTACCTCTGAATCATTGGACCAATCGACCACCATCGAATCAATAAAATCCGAAAAATCGTCGAAGGTGATAGATTGTACAATAATCCCTGTACGAAGTTTAGAAATATTACGAAACATTGATGGAACACGTGAACCGAATTCCGTCGTCTCTCACCGATAAAGTCTCGAATCGATAAACGAAGCATCAAGGGAGGAAAACGTTACGAAAGATATTGGAAAAATAATTTCAATTCTGTCGGTGGCAAACATTCGGGAAGAGAACAACAACAACAACAACAACAACAACAACAACAACAACAAGGTGCAGATCTCGAGCGACAGATTATTTTCTCGGGGCCGGTGGCTTCGCGTGAATAAGTAGGCGCGCACAGGTACCACCTGTTACCTCGAAAAGCTAAACAGCCGCTCCAATTAGGGGAACGAGCTTCTTTTTATCGCTGTTCCCGCAATGAACCGGGAATGAAAGGGAAACGCGCGAACAAACATTTTTCTCCTCGTGTCTCTCGTTTCACGGGAGGCTGCGATAAAGCGGGTCTCGGGTGTGACTTGTTTCTCGGTGACAGGCTCCTGACCTCTTTCTTGAAAATGCATTCTTGATACGCTTTGTTAATTACTGGTGAAACACAGATCTCACAATTCGCCGACACCACAGGGATGGGAGAGAACGATTCTGACTCTGCGTGTTTCGAGGGAAACGTTACAATTTCGCGACACGCGTATGTTAATGAAAAGCAAATTTCCCAGCTCTTTTAGATAATAATGATAATAAGTATCTAATAGTAATCTAATATCTAAGTATCTCTTTTAATTTTATCCTTTAAATGGGATAAAATTTGTCATAACAAACACAGTCACATTTGCTCTCGCTTCTTCGTACTTTTGTCACTTTCACACAGGAGAGATGCAAATGAGAGATAAATGCGAAGTTGCTTTTACTCCAAATCTCCAGTTTCAACCAAGAAAGTGGAAAATAGTTTCAAAACGAAGAAAAAAAAAAGATCGAGATAACTAGAGCAGCGGTTCCCTAACCTGTGGTAATATAAAATAATATTGGTAATTGGCGGAAGACATCGAAAAAAAAAAAAAAAAAGCAAAATTATAGAATTTTGATTTACTAAAGAGAGACTTGTGCTGTGATAAAAAAAAAGATCGAGATAAATTGCAAAATCGAAAGTAAAAATGACACTACAAATGTCATTGGATTAATTTGAATTATTATAATTTGATTAGTCACCTGACCTAAGAAAATTAAAAGAGAAAACAAACTTTTTTGAGAGATATTATTCTTATGAGAGCGTTCGTAAATGAAAAGCCTAGCGAAGCAGTACGAGAAAGGAATCATTAGAAAGAAATAATCATTAGATTATATTCGTTTGATTATTTAGCTGACCTAAGAAAATTTTAACAAACTTTTTTGAGAGATATTATTCTTACGAGAGCATTCGTAGATGAAAAGTTTGGAAACCGCTGCACTAGAAGAAAAAGAAAAAAAATATAACAAATTTCGCCGTCTTGGCGGAAATTTTTCACGTTCGTGCGAACAAATAGCGTATGAACTTGCACGTGCGCACACGTGCGTGTTTTACACTGTTGCAAATCTATCCGCAGCGAAATATTCTGCCACGAATATTTCACGTTGGTCTCTCGGTTCGTCCCGCGAGGGAAGAAAGAAAGAAAGAAAGAAAGAAAGAAATAGAGGAAAGAGAGGTGCATAATAGATACAAATCGATTTGTCCAGCAACGTCTGGAAACTATTTTGCAATCCAGTGGCACGCTTTCAGCCGCTAGGAAATTTCAATGAACGAGAATTGATGGGACGCGTCGTAAATCCGTGACACGCGGTTGCAAGAGTAACCACCGACTCTGCGATAAATTGGGGGGAGTACAGTATAGTATAGTACTGACGAGCGAGAATTGCACGTACATACGTAACCGGACACGCTCGTCTACACATTGTGTACACACATTGTTTCATAAAATAATTTCACGATAAAAGAGCTCAAACGAGTGGCGAACGAGACAGCAGATCTACGTACGTGCGTGTTTTCTCGAAAGAGAAAGAGAGAAAGAAAGAGAGAGCAGGACAAAGTCCCTCTGGAGTCCGACTTCCGTCAAAGAACGTACCCCCTTCGGCGTGCTTCCGGCGCGGCGTCCATCGAAATCGATCAAGTATGTCACTTTCTATTTACGTTGACGCGCTATACGCGCGGCAACTCGACGATCGTTTGGATCGGTTTGCTTTGCTCGTACAACTTACATACGTGTATCCTGACGTGTAACATACGCGTGCATGCCTGTGTTGGTGGAGGGAACGAGCAGACGATGATGTTTCCATCCAGCGAAAAATCAATATCTTTTACCAGTGCTGTGCCGCCTCGCTTCAATAAGGGGTAGGTCACACGCCGGTTTTTCTCATTGAAAAAAAAAAAAAAAAAAACCGACACGTTCACGGGAAGCAATTTTTCAAAGCGAATAGCTTGATACGTGTGTGTATGCGTGGATCTGATTGAGTCATAGACTCTGCGTCGAGTGGGTGATTTGCGAGTCTAGCGAAAACGACGAGGAGCGATTGAGAGGATCGAGTGGAAGAAGTTGAATGTTTATGTTGGACAGAGACCACTGGTTGCGATCGACCTGCGTTTTCTAAGAATGTACGCGAAGGTTGGAATGCATCACGGTGACGCGTGTGATAGATCGCTAAAATCGTAAAAATTTTCTAAATTGAAAAGACGCGATAATTGAATGTGCATGTGTGTCGTGTTGAACGGCGACATTGAATTATATATCTTTAAAAAATGGTACCCGTTTGTTTTTGAATAATTCGATTATAGTCCGAGATAGCTGCGAGAGAGATTCGAATAAGACCGCTCGATACGAGCGATATATATTTAAGATCGTACGTTTCGGTCGGTCTACCCCGCTGATTCCACGTATCTTCTGTCTTTACGTTCGTTGGTGCTGCATTAAGCGGATATTCGAACCGGAGTTTCCAAGAATACCTAGATTTTCGAGAATTCGCCCATATAGTAGAACTCCATTTGTCTGAAGCTGGCGCGAGACAAACAGCTCCTGCATGTGCCTTCATCGTGATTAGAAACTCGTCAGTTCTTCCTACTTCTAGCTTCTAGTCCAAACTAGTAGATAATTCATTGGGTTCAATTTGCACAGATTTGAATATGAACTAGCCAATTTCGTTTCAGTAAATAAATCAAACAGTCTGGAATCTATTATAATCGTTAATTACTCCTAAATATTATTTATTCTATATATGAATTATAATTATCCATACAGTTCTAAGTTGTAGCTGCAAGATTCTTTATAGCTGACCTCAGTGAGTAACTTTTGACTTTTAGTGGCTCGTTTAAAATACTCTTCGCTCTTCTCGCCATAAAATCTGGTATTCTTGGACGTTCTCTTGCTCGCGTGATTTAATACCTATTCAGTAGTATACAGATCCGGTGTTCCTCTGGTACAGGTAGAAACGAATGCTCCTGTAGGATAATCGAACGTTATAGCTCATTGAAAATTTACATAGGGCTAGGTTCGCCGATAAATCTAGCGAACCGCTATAACTCTGGATATACTCCAACGTGTGGCGTGTTCCTGTTGGCCGTGCATGTGAGAGCACACTCGATGTTGCCCGAAATATTAAAGTAGGCCGGTAGCAAAAACAGATATGATCGCACAAAATTATCCGCTCGCTTGGTCAATTCTCTCTTGGCCACGCCTTCGTTCTTCGCGGACGCGTCTTAATAATTTACGATAACAAGCGGCGAATGTGTTTTGACTCTGAAGTCGTTCAAATTGAGACTTTGAGAGACTTGAAGCCTCACTCTCTTCTAAAAGTTTCCACTTTTACAGAAGAAAAAAGAAGAAAGAAACAAAATTCCAACTTTCGAGCCAAAGTGCAAAAGTTAAATTGTTACGATGCAATATAACCTGGATTAGGATATGTTTTTTTCTTTATTCTGAATTTAAATTTAAATTTCAAACAGAGAGCACGAGAAATACTGACGGAATACTGTCAAAATCGGATTTTACTGCAAAAGTAAAATGGAATCATCATGTTTTGGGTGAAATATAACTAAATATAATCGACGATGAGGTCCAAGCAAATCAGTAGAAAGTAATAGAGACAATTTTGAATCTTGGTATACAGTTTTATATTTGTTATGATGATCTACAGCTATTTTTATCTTGCCCAAACGCTCGTCAATGTTACCAATTGCTTTACCATTACCAGCATTATCAGGATCAAATACGGTTTGTAAAATGTTGCAATTTGATTTGTCTGAATAGTAAATGTTAAATAAAAATAACTTAATGAAAATAAATTAGTCATTCCAAATTCAATATATTTTACAAATGAAATTGTACCTTTGCTAATATCAAAAATGTCCGTTACATAAATTTTCCAATGACGTTCTGTGTATTTTGTATCTTGTAATTGTATCTTGTTATTAACACGATACAAATTTATATAAATTATTGTATCGCTAGTATTATCACTACCATGACCACCCAACCATCGAAACCATACATTTCCCGCTACACTTTCGAGAAAACGTGCTTCCGCAAATTTTTCTACGTTCTTTTCTAGTATCTAAGAATATTTAAAATCATAACTTATATAACGTGAGATGTCAATTATCTTCTTTACTTTTTGTATTTTCATACTTGAATAATTACCGTTATCGAAGCACAAATAGTTCTAGATGAATATGTGTCTTGAATTGTTAGACCTTTCCCCCATAAACCCATTTCTCCGGTTAAACTTATGCCTGAAATTTTCACTGATCCTGTTTCATTTCCAGGCATATCAATTGGTCCAGCAAGTTCCGTTAGATCGATAACGCTACATTTATCATTTTATACAAGTGCTTTTTAACACGATACTAATATGTCGGAAATAAATTTTTTTAAAACAAGAAAAATACCTTTCTCCAATATATTGTCTACTGCATCTATCGTTTATACGTGTGTAATCAACAGGAAATTGAGTAACTGACCAAAGCCATTGTTGGTCTGGCTACTGAAGAGGCTCGTTTGAAGTGAAAATCGAATCTTTACGGATGTTTCTCAGGCTTTTTCAAATCGAATTACTCCACGAAGCCCGCCAGAAGATATATATGCAGCGAGACGTAACGATGATCCGATCGTAACTACCGATCGGATCGTAATCGGTTCCTTCCGGTGTGAGAGAACCACGTGCCATTTCGTTGCGTTCTGTTGCCAAATGTGCCGTGAACGATATGACGCCGCGCTGATTTCATGCAGGCCACGTACAATATTCATGATACACTTCAGACTGGTGTTCTTGGATTTCGCAGCGTACATTGTTCGAGTGTTTGCGAATGATATAGCATTCCGTCAGAGTGACTGACTGTTTAAGATCCTCTGGAACCATTAAGACGAGATCTACCGGTATTATCAATCGCGGTATTTATTGACCCGCGTCTAATTATTGTGATTTATTGTCATCATTATGGTATCGTTTGGATATTCAATCGTTTCGTTTCCTTTCACGCTTCGAAGGACATGAAAGGGTCTTATCGGGAAGCTCGATGCAATAGCAATACGTATACGTACGCGAAAGCGTTTGTATAGAAAATTTCACAGTAGATTTTTCGATCCACTTCTCCCTTCGTATTAGTGTATTATTCGTAATACACGTACAATCATTTGCACGCGCGATATCTCAATTGCGAAGAGGAAAGCGAAGCCTACCAATGGCGGTAGTTCGATTCGTTTTCGAGAACGAAAGTAAAAAACTCTCCCGGCCTTCGTTCTCGCCGTTTATAAAAATCTGATAAAAATAAAATAAAATCTCTCACGTTTCAGGTGATCGACTTTGGTTCGAGCTGCTACGAGAACCAGCGCGTCTACACGTACATTCAAAGCCGCTTTTATCGCGCCCCGGAGGTGATCCTCGGGGCGAAGTACGGCATGCCGATCGACATGTGGAGCCTCGGCTGCATCCTGGTGGAGCTGGTCACCGGTTTCCCGTTGCTGCCGGGCGAGGACGAGGCGGATCAGCTGGCCTGTATCATCGAACTGCTAGGCATGCCACCGCCACACCTGCTGGAATCCGCGAAACGGCGCAAACAGTTCATCAGCTCGAAGGGTTACCCGCGCTACTGCTCCGTCACGACGACGTCCGACGGGTCGATCGTGTTGAACGGCGGTTTCTCCAGGAAAGGGAAAGACCGTGGCCCGCCGGGCTCCAGGAATCTCCGACAGGTGTTGAAAACTTGCGACGACCCGTATTTCCTGGACTTCATTCACCGTTGCCTGAAATGGGACCCGGAACAGCGGATGACACCTGGCAAAGCGTTGAGACACGTATGGCTGCGTCGTAGGTTACCAGAGCTTCCAGAGAAAACGAACGACGCTTTGCCAGCGTTGCCGGCAGCCTCCGCGCCGCCCACCTCCGCGTCCGGCCTTCGTACTTCCGCGTCCGGTCGAAAGAGCTCGACCAAGTCGAACACCAACGTGCAGGCCAACAACGACACGGAGAACAAGGTGAAACAGCTGAACGACATCTTCCAGACAATGTCTACCATTTATACGGCGTTGCAGCGTAACGACGGAAGACCGAGAGGAAGGGGTCATCCAACGAATCATCTGACGGGAAGCATCAGCAGTCACACATCCCTCAACTCTGTTGTTAGTGGCGATGCTAGTAGTGGTGGTGGTGGTGGTGGTGGTGGTGGTGGTGGTGACGGTAGCAGTTGTAGCACTGCTGGTGGTCAACAACAACAGCCATCGCAACAGCAGCAACAACAACAACAACCGCAACCACAGCAGCAGCAGCAGCAGCAGCAGCAGCAGCAGCAGCATAGTCATCAATTGCAAGGAAAACAACAGCACAATAATGGTTCGCACGGGTCGCATGGATCGCATGGATCTCATGGTTCTCATGGATCGCACGGATCCAACGGATGGAGCATATCGTTCCTCGAGTGGCTCGAGGCGGTGGACAATGATTAGCAAGGATATCCTCGAGGAACCGAGACGTTTCACATGAAATACGAGGTCTCACTTGCTACCTTTTTCTAACGCTTGTTTATCGCGCGATAATCGACGCATAGAGTAACTAGTTGGCCTCGTGTCTCGTTGACTCGTTGGATAATTCGGCTGTTTCTCGATGGTCGTCGAGAACTCGTCGCCGAATACGTATACCGAGAATACTAATACTAGGTGTTCCTGCCTGTGGTAATATAGTCGCTCTGCGTGAGAATATTCCTCGGAGTCAAAGGAGAGAGAGAGAGAGAGCGAGAGAGAGAGAGAGAGTGGCCTCGTCTTCGACCTCCGGATACTACTGTGATTTACGCGATATGTTACTACGAAAAAAGAAAAAAAAAAAAAAAAAGAAAATGAAAAAAAAATCGAAAAAGAAAGAAAAGGAAGGACTGGTGAAACAGTGATAAAGAAACTGAGAAAATCGGATCCGCGATACCTCGAATCATGTACCTCACCTAACTTGGCGACGTTGCTTCGCGTTGCTCGCCAATTTGCTCGCCCGGAGATAAGGAAGCGTTGTACGATCTACGGGGTCGCGCTTAATCGAGGACGATTGCTTTTGGTATTCACTTTTGTGGTCAACCATTCGATACGATTCGCAAAGATGCCTCCCTGTATGTACGCTGTACGTACGTGTACGTCGAGACATGTTGCGGTGTATTCGTTCGTTCGTTCGTTCGTATCTGTCGCGCCGCCTTTGCGTCCTATTATCGTGAAAATAGAGGCAGGGGAAGAGAGGAGATGATCACCGAGGTTATTGTGCCAAGGGAAGCAGGAGAACCAAAGATTTGCGCCACGTCGATGAATCGATTCTCCGAAGGTGAGAAATAGCAACCGTGAGGTTTATTCAGTTGACGCGCTGCTTGTTCTCTATGGCAGCAAGGGGAAGAATCCGCTCGACGAAGCTCGTTCGTTGATATCTAGACATTACCGAGGCGACGCGATACGGGGGAGCCTGCTTTCACGTTCAACCGAGAAATCTAATAATCAAAGGGCATGCGCCTCGCTGAATACAGTCATTCGAGAAGCATTTTTAGGTCAGATGATTCCTCCTTGTAATATTATCAATATCAGAGCAGAAGGAAAGGTTGATTTACCATCGGTCGTAATTGCAGACCTGGGCGGTTTTTGAACAATTTTCAAGTAACATTATTCTCATGTTACATCTTAATGTTACTTGATGATATGAAATTATGTTATACCGAGTATTTCGTACAAAAGTCAAATTAATTTATTTCCAGTTCAACGATTCATTTGTTATTTCGCGAAATTTATTTATTATTTGTCAGGATCTTTATTTATTTGTTACATGATTTTGATTGAAATAACTGATTTCTCGAGATACAATGTCCAATGTTTGCTATTTCTTATTCTGCAACTACGGTATAGTTACGCTTATCTACAAACTCAAGTTGAAATGGATGTTCTTGATGACGATGTAAGAGATTTAGATATGCTCCACATGACTATATATTAATAAAACAAAATTTACATTTGTAAAATATGATAACTCTCGTCTTCGATTATCAGTAGAGAGATTATTCTCATTTGCAACTGTAACAAATGTCTTTAAATTTTGTTCACTAACGGATCAAGCGTTTGAGAAACGAGTCCTATTAAAAGTTAAGACAAATTTCTGCCGTGATAACGCAAACTAATAAATTATTTAGACTTTCATTTTGATTTTCATTATTTTTCTTTTATTTTAAGCATTCTGGTTTCGTTGATATTTACTTTGAATGTTATTTAAAAGACAAATTTTCAATTATCAATTATCAAATATTATTCGATATTATTTTCAAATAATCGGTTCTTCAATTTATTATTTTCCAAATTATTTGCATAGCTCGAGATTCTTTTAATTGACCAATTGACATGGCTACATGCCATCAATTGAAATCCATTATTTCCCAAATATTGAAGAACATTATTTCAAACTATTTACAAATTATTACAAATTATTATTCGAAATAAATTTCACCCAGGTTCTGCGTAATTGTCGATTAAAGGGGGTCAAACTTGTCCTTCGGCTTCGCGGTGTCGATCAAACGATGATCGTGAAAAATCGTGAAAAATCGTGAAAAATCGAGTGGTGTTTTTCACAAGGAACACGGAGGAGGAGGAGGAAATCGATGGAGGATCGTCGATGTCGTACTCAGTAAACGCGTTCGTTTCTTTTACGATTTCTCTTCCGTTTTTCTTTTCCTTTTTTAGTTCAACAAATTTTGTTTGAAACAAGCATTTCAGCCGCGTTAAATTATCACCAAGCGATCTGTAATCGTGATTAAAAGCTGCGCGTAAATGAAAAATGAGCATGCATCACTGGTACTTATTATGTGACCGGTATTTCGACGATAATGCTCTAAATACGTCGGTCGCTGGAGAGTTCGGATTCGCTTCACCTTTGAACTTTAGAAGTTCAGAACTTCTTTATCTCCAAGTGTGAACTTTTAATTAGACGCTTAATTTTTCCAGCTCTCTTCGTTATGAAACCAGTCTGTTTCAACCTGTCTGTCTCGAAATTCTCGTCCGATCGATTCGCACGCAACCCGACAACTGCCCTGGAAATCTCTCGGCAACGGCGCGTTCATTATTCCCTATTCGTCGGCATTTATCAGCGTTGTATATCGTAACTCTGCTAAACCAACTCAGCAGAACAAAAGACGTGAAATCCTGCATCCCCTAATCCGGTGCATTTCGCAGGCGGTAATCCGTGGAAAACGCATTTATCGCGTCGAGCAACGAGAAAACGGAGCTTCCAGTCCGAAAGCTTTCGTCTCGTCTCTTTTCGTAACTTTTCGTTTCGAGGAACAGGAAGTGTAAGTCTGCTCGTCGCGGGCAGGAGATTTGCTTTGCAATCGGATATCGATGGGACGAGATCTATCTCCGCGACGAGACTCGCTCGCGCGGTCTCTTCGCACGGGGCGGGGCGAGAAGGAATTTTCAAAAGAAAATTGGAAAACGCCGGACGAGGAACGATGGCGAACACGAACGACGGGCGATGTGCGCGAATCGCTTCGAAGGAGACTCCTCTCCGGGGGCCGTGCAATCTGGCTGCGACCCTGGCACAAAGCGAATTCATGCTAATTTTAGTTTGCTCGAAGGGAACGGATTGAAGCGTTTCTCGATGTCGACGGAAACGTCGTCGTGAAACGGAGGAAGGACACCGCGCGAGATGACGTGGATGAAGCGACGACCAAAGGGAACGAGGAGAGAACGGACGTGGCATTAGCGCGCGAGTGTAAAGTATATAAAGGAGAAGGATAAAGAGAAGGGAACGAGAGGAGAACGAGAGAGAAAAATGGCAATAAATTACCCAACGATGAAACGAATTACGATATGCCGAGACGAGAAACTGGCTAGAATAGAAAAAGAAGAAACGAATTTTAGAAAGAGGGGTGGAATGGGGTGGTAGGGCGGGAGAGGAAACAATCAATGAGAAATTAACGGAGATTATTAAATCGTGATATTGAACAGGATATCTTGTGATATGGAATTTAGGTGTATCGGGGGTTCACGTTGATGAACATAGATAAATATAAGTATAAATATATATATAAATATATATATATATTTATATTTATATATATATATATGTATATGAAATGCGTCTATATATTATACATTATAACGCTCTAATTAAGAGAGAAAAATATCGCTACGATTAAATTAAAGAAATACGCGCGTGGTAAAAAGTAGACGACCGAGCAAAGGGAAAGAAAAAGAAACAAAAGTGAAACGCGTTACAGGAAGCGAGAATGAACAAAACGGTTTCGTGAAACGTTGCACGACATTACACAATGTATGTACAGAATTTTTTTCAGTAAACGTTGTCACTTGATCGCCTTTGTTGTTTTTAGACATGTGAAAAAACTTTATTCACAAAGTAGTTGTTCGGTATAAAGGTGGCTGTAATGTGGCAATACTAATTTCTTCGTAGTTGAAAGAGTTTCGAAGGACTTTAAGATCCTAAGCTCCATTCTAAATGGAATCACATGTGTTTTTATACGTTAGCCGATGCAGCTATATATTCCCTGTAATATTGTATTCGTACATAATATGTAAAAAATATTGTTGCTACATATTATGTAAAAATATGTATTGTATAATATGTATCATACGATACATATTAAAATATATAGAAACATCGTTAGAAGATATTCTAATTTTAATTTTACAAAATCTATGCATGAGAGACAAAGACAATGTAAACGCAATACCGTTGTTTCCTTGTCTTTCATACAGAGATAGAGTTAACAGACTCAAGGTAGAAAAATATTTCTGTGCCTTTTACACTAAACAAATCGTTGTGAATGATAAAGCTCTTTCATATCTCTAGAAACGACAAAGACACAGTCAAGAAACGCTCTGTATAATATATATCTTTCACGGTACCTCTTTTCGTTGCCGCTTTTTACTTTTAATTTCTTTCGTGAAAAAATCACGAATCTTCGCGATTGATCTTGCAATTTTACGAACGACATCGACTCGTCTTTTCTCTGTCTCTTATCTATCATTCTGTTTCTTTCTCCTCTTCTTTTCCTGTTCTTGCGTGTGTGTGTGTGTGTGTGTGTACAGCGTGAGCAAAGGCTCGTAGAGGAAATACAAGCATCCGCCAATCGATCTTTCTGCGTCGCGTCGGATTCCGTTTCACCTGGATTTTTTTTTTTCGCGTTACGATCCGCGCGTGATCCAACGATCGATCGTCAATACCACTGCCAATACCATCCTGTATAAATTCGGGCTCTCGTTTTCTCGCTGACCGCGCAGAAAAAGAGATCGCGCGTATTATTTACGATCTGTCCTAGTCTCTCCCCAGCGAAAATTTCAGTGGCGTCCTCGTCGTCGCGTTCGCACAAGGATTATCGTGATAAACGCGTTGAACATGCTTGTGGAATGGAATGTTACATCATTGTTATAAGAAAGAATAGAATAGCACTATCTCGGAGAAAAATTAAGAGAAAGAAAGGAGGGGCAGGGGGAAACGAGATACGAGAAAAAGCTTCGCAGACGCAGATGAAACGCAGTTAGCCATTTAACGAAGTTTCGTTTTATAATATTAACCAGTGATATATAGGTCGTTCGAGTGTGTTTACATACGACTTAATTTAATCGATCACTCACTGTGCTTCACTGTGATCAAAACCTGTCGTCCGCGTTCGTTGTCGGTGCAAACTTCGGCTCAAAGTAATCGTGTATACATTATCGATTGATCTCGAAGAAGATTGCGCAGAGAGATTCGTTCGACATTTCACTTTTTCCTTCTACCTCTTCTTTTTTTATTGGAAAAAAATTTTTTTTTGGCAAAAAAAAGAAGAAAAGAGGAGAAAGAGGAAGAAATCACGAAAGATGTGAAATACGACGAGCGGATTCTCTCTCTCTCTTTCTCTCTTCATCTAGGTATTTTTTCGCGCGTATTCTCCCTTTCCATTTTCTTTATCTTTCTTCTCTTCTTTTGTTTTAATTGTTTCTCGTCGCGTCTTTTAAACCAATCGCTTTTAAACGATAGCTTTGCGCTTACAAACGTTATGTAAACTGGCCGGGATGTAGTAAGCGCGGGCTGTTTCAAGGTCGAGGGTTCAACTCAAGGCAATCGAGGATGTGTTCCGATTGTCTGGAAGGCGTGCTCGGAGGGTTTCTCTTCTCGCGAAAAAAAGCTCGCAGACAAAGAGAGAGAGAGAGAGAGAGAAAGAGAGAAAGAAAAAGAAAAAGAAAAGCAGACACGCACGATACGACGTTTTCATTTTCTCGCACGCCTCGCTTCTACTTTGCATTTTATTTTATATTCAAATATGCTCTTCAAAATCCCTCCACGAAAAGATGAAACGAGAGATTTCGATTGTTAATACGTCTTAATCCTCTGTAACCATCTTTTTTTTAGAATTTCTTTATTATTAATTTTCGGACTACGGATCATTTGATCTGTTGCACGATATTTTCAATCTTTTGGTGCGACATTTGTTGTTGCTGTTTCTTTTAATTCTATGTTAAAAGTTATACAAGACTATATGATAAAGATTTTTTTTTATATACAATGAAATATGTTTGAAATATGTTTACTATCGGACGACGACAATAACAGTCGGATAAATAAATAAATTACTCGATGACAGAGATGATGATAGTAAAGTAGTGGAGTAAAACGTACGAATTGATGAGTATTTAAACATAATTTGTAAAATTATGTCTCCGCGTATTGTTTCACCTGTTCGCGTTATATTTTGCAATATTGTATTTCAAGTGGTCGTATCAATGCCAACCTATTTATTTGCAACAGTAACTGGGAAATTACATACCCATAATTCACTACAGTCGTATCGTATTTCATCGATGCACCATTAAACCAACAGCGAATAATGATACATTTGCAACGAATTATTTGCAACTCCTAGATTTCACATTGAAATTTAAAAACTGCGATCGATTCTTATTCGCCTTTCTCATAAACTCTAATTATAGGAGGGGTTAAAGATATTAAGAGATAGAATCCGTTGCGTATGCTATCGTTACAGACAACCTTGAGGAATCAGAATCACTTGGAATCACACGGAATCAATATTTTTTCAAGAGGACTCGGTTTATCCTCGGTGGAGGAAATCTGCTAATTTTTATATGGCAACTTGCGCAAGTGTTCCATCGATTAACTCTTAATCTTCTAAGTATTCTTCGCGTTTACCATCGATTTCAATCTACATGGATTGGACATGCCATCCACAGTCCAGTGCGACAACGTTCGATTCAGCATACCCATTCATTAATTTAAGCCGATTATTTCGCGAAGGACTTAACATTTTGCTCCTTCGAGCCGGATAATAATTCGTAAGCGATTTAACATTTTGGTTAAGGCCAAAGGACAAATGAAACGTAATTCTTCGCTGATCAGGAGTTGTTTGATATGTCGATGCGTCGTGTACGTATTTTTTCACCGATCTCGGTGTGCTCGGTACTCGGGCGATGAATTTCCTAAAAGGAGCCTGATGGACGTCACAGAGCTGCTTATTAAAAATAAATACGCTGTGTCACGGATTTTCACGATGGTCACGATGGCGGAAATGCAGATTAAAGCTTAACAACCGGCCACCCGAATCCTGTGCACCGATATGTAGTATCGTGTCCTTTGTGCGTCTCTTCTTCGGCTTGTGTTCGATGGTCACGAACACGGAAATGTAGGAAGCGCGGCCGTTTCGACACACGCCAAAAGAACTAATCTAAAGGGGGGGGGGGAACGATTTGATCGATCGAAAAAAAAAAAAAAAAAGAAAAAAAATAAAACGTAAGGAACAAAGGGAACAGAGGAACTCGGTGAACTTCTGCATTTTCGAGCAAATTCCACCCGCCATTGTGTTCGCCGTCTTCGGCAAATCAGAAGTGATCGCTTGCGAGGAGAGAGAGAGAGAGAGAGAGAGTGTTCGTGGAGATGCTGAAACTAAAATTCCTTCAGGGTCACTGTGAGATACGAACGGATTGCAACAAAAGGACAAAATTACGGTGAAAGAAAGATGAGAAACGAGAGAAGAGCGGAACAGTGATTTTCATCAGTGTGAAAAATTGAATAATCGAAAAACGAAGAGAACCGAGGATGAAAATCGATCGTTGCTTTCCGTGTGCTTGAAAGTCGAGGACTGGCGATTATCTCGTTTTTACCCGGCTTTGCATTTAAATAACATGAAACCCTGCTAGAGTCTTTGGATCTTTGTGTTTTCTGATATCGCTGTCGTTTTAATAAACAAAAAGTTGGCTTTGTGAAAGTTTCAAGAAACACCGTGGCGTAAATCGCGCGCATTGGGCGACGATTGTTTTTCGAGTATCGTTAACCGCTTCGATACTTTAGTCGACTTTAGTCGACCGCCGTCAGATCTGAAAATTTCTCGCGTCTTACAGAGAGACATTTCCGCGGCACTGTACAATAAGCGATAAAACGAAAAGAAAAAACCCATTGAGAAGATGTGCTGTAGTCTACGAAACAAATGATATAAGGCATAATGCTGGATACATATTGTAAACAATATGAAATGATCAATGAAAACAAATGTAACATGAAACAATATGAAATGGTTAATGAAAGTAAAAGAAAGATCACTTCAAATCCGAACAGAAGTGCGAAAAATTGGATCCGAAGAATGTAGCAGAGTAAAAAGAACGTCGTCGGAGAATGTGTTATCCAATCCATTGTTAAGTGTTTTTAATTTTAATGCGTATGTAATACGCGTATTACAGTACATTCTCTGTGGATAATATGTACACACACACACACACACACACACACACACACACACACACACATAAACACGCACGTACGTATATTATACACGTGCGTACGATACAATGTGTAATACACAGGACAGTGTGTTGTATCACGGTATATATTTTAATATGCATTATTGGAAGAAAGTTCGTTTTCTGTACAAATCGAAAATTGTTGATCTCTAGTCTGTCTGAATGTTTGCCCCGTCTGAATTATTCAAAAGCAAAGACGAGACGATTACGATAAATCGTTATAAATATTCGAGAACTCGAGTCGAATATATATTGAAACGGAAGCAATAGGAACAGGTTCGGTTACATCGAGCATATTGTAACGTCACCTTGATATTTATACATTGTACTGTACCGATTTCCCGTGATAACAAAACGCGAGACTGTTAAGAGAATGCCAACGAAAAAAACGAAAGCAGCGAGCTAATCTTGCCACGATTGTTACAATTAATTGCGGGCGAAGAACATGGCGAATCGCATTTTCCAAACCTCAGTTTGCATTACCGATTAACTTCGCATTACTGAAATTGTCTTTTCTATTTGATTTTCAGGCGCTGAACATATATATTTCTCGACTGTCTCTCATAATATCGAAAGATATTAGACGTTCAGATATCGAAGATATACCAAGATGTCGTTCGTCTTGATAATTTTTTTGCACTTCAGCTTTTCAGTTTTATATTAAAGTATATTCCTTCTCGGTCATAAAATGACATTGAAAAAATGTGCTTATCATGTTCTTTCCTGTAATCCTCGATCATACATGTGTATAATAATTAATCCATTAACTGTCGTGCAACTTCTCTCTCTCTCTCTCTCTCTCGCTCTCTCTCTCGAAATTTTCACATAATTTTATGCAAATTTTGATTAAGTTTTCCAATGGATTTAACCAGGAGGTGTCCATCCTTAAATTGAAAGTTGACTTTTTGCTTGATCATTTTTCTTTATTTCCAAATAAGGGCTGTGGACAGTTAATTGGTTAATTAACACATGTACATACAGATTTGTGTATATTTATAAGTTATAAATAAACTGTGGATGTTTGAATAATACGCTTCTGCATATTGTTCTGTGAAAAAGGCATGTACATGCCGTTTCATATCACTGTGTCACTGTGTTCGGCTGCGATCGTAGATGAAATGAAATTGTCAAACAATTAGCGTGACGCCAGCGATGCAAATAGATAAAATCGGTGAAAATGATTATTATATATTATAGAGTGTATTGCAATACAGGCACACGAGTTGCTTGAAATTTAACTGTGTTTATTACAGTTTGTTACATATTTTCCGTGAATATTTGCCCCCGTCTCCCCCCCCCCCCCCATCTCCAACTGTTCGTGCATATTTGCATGTTTTTCGTGCATATTTGCACATGCACAGTTCGCAGCACATCTGCATATTTGCCTACTTTTCGTACATATTTGTAAATGCACATATAGGCAGTGTGCACGCGTGCACGAGGCAATAAGCAAATATGCACGGGAAAATGGGCAAATATGGGACGAACCGGTAGGTAAGGGGGGAAAAATCGCGACGAAGAAAAAAAACCAGTTATACACGCGTTATATTTGCATCGATCTTTTCGCGCGTAATTGTGTATTTATTTTTTTCGCGCATAAACATCCGCAGTCTAGTTATAAACGTTTGTGCACGGGTAATTAAGGAAGTTGGCGAATCAAGCATCCGCGGGGACGCGGATTTATCGAACTGATCAGCGCGGCGCGGTTGGCAGCAAGTTCGTTGAACGCGGCTGCCACGTTCCGTGACCTTCCCTCTTTCCGATCTCGCCATTCCGGTGAATCCTCCGCTCGTTTTTCCTCTCTCTTTCTCCCTTTCGCTTGCCCAGTCGTCGTCGTCGTCGTGGTCGCCGGTTCGAAAAGTGAAACACGGTTTGGTTGGAATAATCTCGGCCCGTCTTGCACCGCCGCGATTATCATCTTCAACTTCGTCGCCATCGTAATAATCGCAATCGTCATCGTGTTTTCCTTGAAAAGAGAAAAAAGAAAAGCAAAACGCGAAACAACGCTCGTCAGG